>BLKR01000736.1:0-415507 GCA_011170035.1 Teleogryllus occipitalis
CCCCCATCTCGATCAGGTTTTTCGTCCAGTTTCCCTGATCCATTGAGCAAATGCTTAGATGGCCCCTTGTTTTGCTTCTGGACATAAATGTAACTTCATTTTCTGTGCACGTCTTCTAGAATTCAGTGGGAAATACAATTATTCAAATTATCGTTTCCATGTTGTCGCGGCAGGAAGTAATAAGAGCCCAAATTTATTGCTTATTTATGTTTGAAAATAGATTTTATTACATGGGAGTTTTTTTGTTTTTTTTTCTCCCTTTCAAAATTCAAAATTTATTGCTTATTTATCCTTGAAAATCGATTTTATTACATGGGAGTTTTTTTGTTTTTTTTCTCCCTTTCAAAATTCAAGTAGTATATGACTTATTGTAGGGATCACAGAATTTTGAAAATGTACACACAATTCACTTTTCCCCCATAGCATGTCATACGCAGTTTTAACTGTTTTTTTGACGTTAAATAAAAAATTTAAAAATGTTAGTGATGTGTCCTGCGAATATCACATGTGCCGCGTACTGCGGTACGCCAACTGATGCATCACTGTGGTGCTGACGCTCCTTCCGTGCAACGGATGTACAGTATGGAATAATAGTAAGTTGATAAAATCCAATCATGCATTTAGCGTGTCCATAAACGTAGAAGCATCTGTGATTTAGCCTGTGTTAACTGCAGTCTACTTCAAATCATTTAGTAACTGCATTTCGGCAATCATTTAGTAACTGCATCGTACTTCTACTTGAAATCATTTAGTAACTGCATTTCGGCAGTCATTTAGTAACTGCATCGTATTGCTACTTCAAATCATTTACTAACTGTCGATGGATGCCGCACCCCCGATTCTTATCGTTATTTCAGCGAGTTACGTGCACGCTGTTTTCTGTCGAAAATTATCGTTATCGGAAGAAATCGATTTTTTAGCCACTGATGGATGCCGTGCCGCGATGAAGTGATCGGTCTGCTGATCTCAACAAAGGATTCCATTGTTTTCCATTCGGCGAGCGGGGGAAGACCATTACCTCCCGATGAAAAAAATATGCGTAACACTTACGGGACAAATGACCTCGGTAGCTGACACTCCGGTAATCACTAACAATCAATCAATCATTAAATACAATCAGTCATTAATGATTGCATTTCATACTCAGCTGAGTTAACTATTCAGAATTCTTAATTAACAAGAACAATTGCCATACTTACTTGCAAATTAATGCACTATTGTGACCATTGTAACAATTCACTTGATTCTAATTATAATTTTTTTAAACAATTTTCATAGTCTCTAAATTTCCCTCCACGATAGCTCCCATTGGGATGTCACAACCATTTTCAGATAATCCAAAGACGCTCACCTCGCCTTATCACGAAGCAGATGATGGTCCTTCGAAGGTAAACTGCAATCCTGAGTTGACAAGGTAAGTAGTGCGGCAAGCAAATCTACTACCTACAATTCAGTTCTCCCCGCTCCTCCCGCTCTCTCAGCTTGCTCCTCTGTATGTAGCATATTACTGCTTCTAATGCTGCGGGGGAAAACGGCGAAACCCCAAACCGTTCAGCCGATTTTCTCCAAAATACACTCTACTAGCGCAACCCGGCAGACGTCCTGCTCTTCATCTTCATTCCCCTCCCCATTTCTCCTTCCATCTCATTCTCTCCGTCTCTCTCCTCTCTGCGTCTCTCTCCTCTCTCGTCTCTCTCCTCTCTCCGTCTCTCCGTTTCTCTCTTACACTCTCTCTCAGCTATCTCTGTCTCTCACTCTCTCCGTCTCTCCCTTTCGCCTCTATCCTCTCTGTGTCCCTGTCTATATCTTTGTCTATCTCTCTGTCTCTCTGTCTGTGTCTCTCTCTGTCTCTCTGTCTCTGTGTCTCTCTGTGTCTCTCTGTGTGTCTCTGTGTCTCTCTGTGTGTCTCTGTGTCTCTCTGTGTCTCTCTGTGTCTCTCTGTGTCTCTGCGTCTTTGTGTCTCTCCGTCTACGTCTCTTCGTCTGCGTCTCTCCGTCTGCGTCTGTCTCGCTGTCTGTCTCTCTCTTCCCAGCTGTCTCACTCTGTCCGGCTCTGTCTCGCTCTCCCCGGCTCTGTCTCTCTCTGCCCGGCTATATCTCGTTCTGCCCGACTCTGTCTCCCTCTGCCTTCTGATTTTCTGGAAATTTTAGTAGTTTTCTTGCAATAGTGCGTGCAATATTTGCAATTTTAAAAAATAACGAAAATATTTTCTCAAAAACGGCTACAAATTCTTTCTTTAAATTTTTGGAAAGGTTAGTGCCAAACGAACCCTATGCCGTGACATAAACGCCATATTGCTCTATTCTTTGTTGTTGTTTTTTTTCTTTCAAAAATTTCAAAAATGATTTTTTTTTACTTGTCTCTCACGTCTGTCAAATTTACGGTAAAGACGATTTCTTCACACTATTATATTTATGAGCATATGTGCTTTAAATAATGTTTAATAAAGTTTCTCGAAAACAACAGTTTTCTGTAAAAATTAGCACATAATTCTGCATTTTCAGAAACGCTCAAACGCCATTTTCTCAAAAATGTCTCCAAAATTTTTCTTCGCATTTTTCCAACAGATAGTGCAAATTGCACTGTTGTTATGACGTAAAGCTTGTTTTGGTGTATTCATACGTGTTTTTGTTTTTTTTCAAAAAGTACACAGATGTAATTTTCTTGAAATACCTTTCACGCCGTTAATATGGACATTTCCATCGATTGATATGCAATATTATATTTGTGCGCTTCAAATGACTTCAAGTGAAGTTTTTCGAAAACGCAATAGATTCCTGTGAAAAAGAGCTTCAAATTTCGCTTTTACTGTAATGCTTTGCCGCCATTTTCTTAAAAACGGCTTCAAATTTCTCAATAAATATTTTAATTTAGGTCGAATTTTACTGTTCTTTAATATTCTTAAAGTGATATTTCGGTTGTACTATTAAGAAACCGAAAAGTTGATAAAATGGCAAAATAATGTACGTTGGACGACGACAGATGGCAGCTGGCCAGAGAATGAAGCAAGACCTTAAAGCCAGTCTACTCCAAGGAAATTAGAAAAAATTGATACGAAAAAATCTGTGCCATTCTGTAACACCTCTAGTTATTATTTAATTATTCGTCTCTTTATATCGTTCATTATACGTGGTATTAAATTAATAACGGACGACGCGTCGTCGCAACTTGTCATGTCAATAGTATTGTTATAAATAGTTGCAAACAGTAAATTGATGTGACATAATCAAAAACCTCCTGTCTACATGATACAAGGTCATGAAAACTTACGCATATAATATATGAGGCTGTCGCTAATTTGAAACCAACGTTTTGGGGCATATGCAAAGGAACATAGCGACCCGTGCCTCGCATGTTACAATATGCTTGGGAGACACTTGGAACACATTTTAATACTTTGTGCTTGTTTTACTACGTGCATCTATTTCCCTTTCAAAAATTATTTTAGCAGCACACTGCTACCCCGCGACATACTCCTTGAGAGCCACTGTGTTAACCGTATTAATTGGTATTAATTGGCCCAAGCCACTGCGTATTTGGTACGAGAAGCACGGCGCAAACTGCGTGCGGATCAGCTTCGCTCCGATCCTTGAAATCGACCCCACAGCGGTGGAGCGTCCGGACCGGGAGAGATGGCTCAGGGCATGAACTGATGTCACTGTAGTCCCTCAGATCGGGAGGCCCTAGGATAGAGTCCCGACGGTGGCAGGATTTTCGACACTAGCTGGTCAGCTAGGTCGAATTCAGTCGCTGTCTGGAGGAGAATTCTCGCGGCCGGCTGCTCTAATCGGTAGTTTTCCGTGGTTTCTCCGATCAATACCAGGCGGATGGTGGAGCAGTACCCTAACAAACGGGCCACGGACCGCGCACGGTCTTTCCTTCCTCTTCCTTGTCCTATCCTCACCCCTTACACACACACTTACACTAGCATGCACTACACTACCACACATGCCGGGAAACCCGTCGGGAGCTTATATCTTTTCTTGCCTGGGGCGGTGCCCCGCTAGTAGGAGATACCTGGTACGGGAAAACCCTGTTTGCTGACGGTAGGTCGGCGCTGGATATCGCTATCGATCCGCGAAGACTACCGCCATCTCCCGAGCAAAAACACGCACTACATGTACGGGGCTAATGACTATAGTAGTTGGCGCGCCCGGAATCAATCACAATCAATCAATCGGAGCGTCAGGCACTTTATCCGCATCGGTCACAATTACAGATGCGATATCGATGTTGATGCTTTCAAAACATCGACGTTTGTATAGAAAAATCGATATATTAAAGCCCTTGTTTTTTTAAACATCGATGTTTTGTGCTCGATATTTTTTACGTCCTCGATAATGTTTCCTTGTGATTGAAAAATTCCCATAATTACATTTTTTTAAATACGAAATAATAACCGAACGGCATCATTGTCAGTTAATGTCTTGGAACCAACGGAACCACGTTTGTTCAACCTTCAGTGAACAGATAGTCTCACGGCCGAGATGACCCCGATAGCCTCCTAGACAGACTTCCTGTATTTCGCACTTGGAAAGTTAATCAACACTTGCGGCTAATAAATACAGAACTCTCAAATTAAATTTTATTGTGCATGAATTTAATGTTAGAAGTTACTAAACTAGCTTTAAAACATCGATGTCTATGGTCGATGTATTATTAACATTATGTTTCTTTTAGCGACCACTTGATTGCTTTAACTGAAGGGCGGACTGTAGTAAGAACATAAGGACAACACGAAGGCACACAAACATCCATGCCCGAAGAGGAATTCGAACCCGCAACCCTTCGAACCGAGGCAGCTATGGCCTTCCAGACTTAGCGACCTTCGTTTTTCAGGCCGGCAACATTACGTTTTGTAATCGATCACTATTCATAGTACCGAGCACAGTAATCGTATCGGAAACCTCACGGCTCGTACAGAAAAAAAGCCGAAACAATACTCGTTCGGAAATCTGCATCTCTAGAATACATGTTTATAACTTATATTAATTAAATAAGTGTTTAAACAGACTATATCAGAAATCAATTACAGATTAATAAAATGTAGTCAAATGTATGAAAACTAAATTTATGCAATAATTCTCTGAATTGTGGGAATATGTCAGTAAGGCGGTCTGAGCGAATCGGATCGTATCGGAGAGGAACGCGTTAGGACATCGTTTGCGCCGCGTAACTCTCACAAAATAGCAGATGAACGACAGTCAGTTTTTGAAACGTTCATGTGACGCTGGGTCTGCTTCCGCTGCGTTAACCATTCGAGCTGCTTCGGTCGGTTGGATAAAAATTAAGAAAGGCGGCATATGTTTCCTAATATATTTTGTGTATCAAACCTTCTTGAACGAGGGCCATGTTGTATGCGACCAATTTGCCAGCAACGGGATTTAAATCCTTGTCTAAGACAACTTTCACATTATAACAAAAGATACAATTGCTTATGCAAACGAAAATAGAGATTTTTTTTATGGCTGTAACAAATGAAACAGTAATTTATAATGAGGTGAAAGGGTTGAGGTTAGCTTAGTTAATATGTTCATAACCGCTAGCCTGCCCAGTATATTACAACCAAGTTTACGTGGACAACCCTACGTAACCTTGCTAAAAAAACACGCTGCCCACTAACATAAATCTTCCAGTGTCCCCACTCCTCAATGCCTATCCACTGACTTGACCTAGAATGCAACGACGGGAGACGGCAAAGCGAGTCCGCTAAGCAGCCCATTCTAAAAACATTGATCACTGCCTTATCTGGGTACTTGAAATTATATTCATCCTCAAAACGTTCACTTGTAATATGTACAAATTAAAAGAGTCGATTTAACGTAATAAAAATACGTTCTGCAACTTTTTCTGGAGTTGATTGTTGGGGTAGGGCGCCGACCTAGAGTTCACAAGAAGCAGATGCCACTATCTCCAACTGTACACCAGGCTCTGTGCAACCCTGCGCAATTATATTTTTTCCTGTGCACCAGCAATCGGCAAAGGTCATTATTGTCTGGAGGGACAGTTTACAGTTTATTCGATGTGGCAACAAAATTTCATCAGCTTGAAACAGATATACTACGAGTCATTGAACATTCCTCTACATATCTTACGATCATTGTGAATAACTCAATTATGTTAGAAATTGAACGTTTTGTACAATCAACAACATTTTAGACTAATTAACAAGGCGTCTCCAGCGTATATTTTCATGTCTTTTTTATTCCGTTAAACAAGTTCATAACAAAATGATTTTTTAACATATTACAGATACCGAACTCTTCCCTTCTTGTAGAAAATTAAATTAAAATATATCTATAAAAATGTTAAAGGTTTACATTTCATTATAAACTTAGGTTTCATTACACAAGTCAGCATAGATATTACGATATATTTTTTTATTTATATCATAAGGAATGTTCTAACTTAGAACTGAAAGTCTCATCAGAGTCGAAAGTCTCATCAGAGTCGAGGATATCTTCATCAGAAAACACTCTTCAGTTACACAAATTTAAAGGATATATTGACGTACAGTGCCGGTGCTAGGCATGGGCAGACCGGGTGATCGCTCGGGGCTTCGCAAGACAATGGGCCCGATGATGGGGCTGATGGGAAAAATTACTAAAAAATTTAAAAAGAAAGAATTTAGAACTCAAAAAAATTATAATAGTAATTTCATTAGTCGCGGCAGAGTAGGGTGATATTTTATAAAATTTTCAATTATTTTTTTTACCTTTAATGTGATTATAGTCATTACCTAAAAGGTAAAGACACTCTATGAAATGAATCAAATGACGCCAACGTTAAAATAAGGTCCGCTGAAATTCATGTTATTACCCCATCTGCTTAACAAAAAGTTATTTTTATTAAACACTAACTAAATATAACTTTTTAGCGTATTAAGATCTCCATGAGAATTCTGTTATTTGATTACTAAATACTTTCACTTAAAATTATTATTTAAAATATATTTCCAAAAAACTTTTCTTGGCTTAAATGTAATTTTTGTTACTTTTGAAATAAAATAACTTAAATCGTCTCTTGATACACCTTTCGCATTTTTACCTTTTTCGGGGAAGGGGCTACGTTTCAGTTTTGCCCCAGGCCCAAAATTATCTATTTATTTAGTCAAAAACAGTCAAAAACTGTATGTGACGTATGGGGGAAAAATCATCTGCGCACGCTTTCTTGAGTTTCAGAATCCCTTCCCAACAATTTAACTATTAATAGTTGAAAGATTAATAATACTAATACTAATAATAATAATAATAATAATAATAATAATAATAATAACAAATTTAAAAAGCGAGAGATTAACATTTCAAAAACTAGATATTTTCGTTGCCAAATTATAGAAAACTTATTTTTAACGGTAAGGAAACGAACAGACTTGATTTTTCTGTATTGTTAACAAAATAGAAACTCACCCTAAGCTCTACTACCACTACAAGCAAAGGAAAGTTCAACAAAACGGGCGCATAGTGAAGCTACATTTACGTCCAGAAGCAAATCAAGGGGCTATCTCAGTATTTTCTCATTGGATCAGGGAAACTGGACAAAAACCTGATCGAGATGGGGGTCATTGACCCGGAAGTACATTATTTGTTACAGGTTATATTGAGTCTTTTTTTTTAAATTATACAATGCAAATGTAAACTAATTCATTATACTATATCTTGTTTTTGTTAAAGTAAACATAGCTCCGGCACTGGACATAGAGCATATACTTGGGTTTTCTAACGTGGCGGCAGAGGGTAGTATCTCCAAGATGGAATTCGGCACGACTTTTTGCGTCTTTCTTGGTCCAGCCGCAAGATGTGGCATGATCGCGACCGCATCAAGCAGTGCTGCAGATCAAGCGACTCTAGCGGCACGACTAAGAATGATTCAAAAAGTCGTGCCGAATTCCACCTTGGAGATACTACCCTCAGCCGTCAAGTTAGAAAACCCCAAGTACTATGCTCGCACTTTTTCTTGATCCTCGGCCTCCCTAGTCCTCGCTCAGCCCGGCATAGCACGGCCCGGTAGAAAATATGAGCTCCACTCGGAACGTCACGGCTCAGTTTGCAGTGCTGCCCACCTCCTTCCTTTCCAATGCGGACTTCCCAGTTTTCGGTGTTTCTTTCTATCGACCTGTGCGTACCATGTTCCTTCATGTTACTCAATTATTTCTATAACTATTAATTATTTCTTCAAAATTTAAAAAAAAATCTTCCGTAATTTCTCATAGCTATCTAGTCCAAGACGTTATTACGCTGGGTTTTCTGTCAATAAAGTTGACAGCTCTGCACTGCCGTGACGTAGACAGAACCCGCCTCTCCTCGCACCCCCCGCTGAGGGGTATCAAGAAAACGTGCGCGATTAGTATAGTTTAATTCCCTCCTCAGCTGCCTTCACGCAACAGACCCAAACCACCAGAGCAAACAAAGTCACGGGATTCGATAAGCAACGCCACTTTTCCTCGTCTGCCGTGTGAGGTGCGTAAACCCGCACCGTCCGCCAGGCGCGCGCCTGGCTCCGGCTCGTGGGAAAAAAACTCGACGGCGAAATGTGAGAACGGCGGCGTCCACATTATGTAAACACCCTGGAGTTGGCGACCCTGCACGCGCGTCGCGACAATGGCGGTGGCGCTATCTTATCAGTAGCGACGGCGGAGGCTGTGCAAAGCTCCGAGGAAGTTTTTTTAATTATAATAAATATATGTACCTCCCAGCAGTCGAATTCTGTAAATTGGATGCTTTTTTTTAAGTTTCTGTATTAATTTTCCTTTCTGAATAAATATACTAATTTATTTTGTAAATAATAAACAATTTACATGATTCTATTTTTTGAAATGCAAATTTTTGTCTATAGTTTTCTGGAACGCAAATTTTAGTATAGAAAGTATTTTTTTCAGACCAACTTTTGAGTACTTATTGCGGGTGAGCCATTCGGAATATCCAAGGAGTTTATTAGACAAAATGTGCTTAAAATTGTCTTAAGAGGTTATTTTATAAGTTTCGACGTTTCCTACCCGGACTATGAAATAAAATCGGCACCCAGCGTTAGTAATAACAGCATTGTTTTCAAACTCGGAAATCAAAGAATACGCGTTGTTAGGACAACGGATCAACAAAGTTTAATATTCCATACTTGGTGTCATAACGCTAAACAGATAGACACAGCCCCGAACACATTATGTGCGGAAGGTGTGAAGAGGGCATTGGATGGCCGTGATCTTTTAGAAAAATTCAAGGGATCATTCTCTAGAAAAAACATTGAAGCGAACGCACGTAAGAGGTTGGTGAGGTGCGAACGGATTTTCAGCATAGGCTTGGTGTTCTGTAAATGATAGTCAGGCGGGAATTTATGATTAGTCTGAGGTTTGAGAGCTTGTTATTGTTTAAGTAGTATTAAATTGTAAGTGGAAATTTTATTAATGTAGTAATTGGAATTTCAAATTAAAATAGACTCCGTGTTTCGAGGGGATGTACGTTACGGTAGTTCCGTACATGGGGAATTCTCAATAAGTAGCTGAATATAGTCAGTCGCCAGTAGACGCCAGTATCATTCTATCAACATCCGCTTGTGTACGCAGGGTTGTTTTGATGTCACGCAAGGGTACAAGAACTCAGTTTTCGATCTTCATTTTCTGAAAGATCGCTTTGTGTGATCAGTTATCACTAGGCCTACCCACACTAAGTAGGTGCACAAAGAGTCTAAGAGTTTCTTCATGCTTCATTGTAGTGTCTTTGAAGACAGTCTTGCCTAGGATTGCCAACTAAGTTCTTGTAAATGGGAAGACACTCTATAAGCGAAAAATCAATATATTGTATAATTTTACTTCTTAATAAATTTGTACTTTTTCGCTTCTGGCGGCTTGCAGTAAAGCTTTGTTATCTTTTATAAAACTGTAAAAGACTGAACAACCCATTTCAAAATTAACATAAGTTTTCCCGGTATAAAACTAACATCAGCTCTATTTCGTTCTTCTCTCCATTTGAGATTCATATATGAAACATCTTTTCAAAAAATGCAGATGAAGACTGCATACTTAAAATAGTTGAAAGAATATTTTTGCGTTTCTTATATTTAATAGTCAAAGCGTATTTTTGCGACTCTTTTATTTTAATCGCGACAGAAACACCATGATACATGCGTGTTTTTTAAAAATTGGTTATTTAAGGTCGTATCCATATCTAGGTCATTAGCGACCACTATTAGTGTTAACGGTATGGTAACTATGAAGATAAAACGGTATGAAGATGATGAGGGGTGAAAGGACGAACACAAATACAACCAAGCCCGAGGCGGGACTCGAACCCGCGACCCTTCGAGATCACTACGACACTACTGCCTTAGCGATCTCGGCCACCGGGCCGACGATACATGCGTTGTGTCAGCGTTCAGAAAAGCTTATTTGTTATCCTTAAAAAAGGGGGTATTCATGTTTTCCATTTTAAATTCAACAATAAACGATACACCGTCGCAGGTGTTAGACATGTTATAAAATAAATGACAACGAATGTTAAAAAAATTACTAAAAGGAGGACATTTAATATACAAATGATAGCGAGAGAACAATCGACGTCAATGGAGGACTGTCCTCCCAAATAGAGGACAGTTGGCAACCCTAATATTGCCCGCTTTACCGCCCTCAGGGAATCGTCATTGCAAAGGAAATACCTAAACAGCTACAAGTACAAATAGTTTTTTTTGTTTGTTTTTTTTAAAAAAAGCTGATCTGCTGAGGTTTGGACCATGGCGGCTCATACGAAGAATTTATACTATGCTGCCAATTTTTTCTCTTCGAGTTGGAGGCAAAGAGGCTAGATAAAGTCATCTGAGATACCGATACTATTCCCGTCGCTGGCGCATATGCAACTTTCAAAATAATGTCATGCCCAAAGACTGATCCGTGGCGTTGAGCGCATATTGATTCATTGGGTATGAATCCCAACCTGGGAGTGGCTGTTTGCCTTTAATGTCTTGTCTTTTATGTGAGTTAATTCGTACAAGACCCCCCCCCTAGGAGCGAGAAGCCAGAGTTTGGTTGGTTATGTGCCCAATTCGAAATCGAGAGTGATAGTTTTTGGCTGAACAGAATAGAAGAAAGATTCGAAGAAATTAAGAAACAGAGACCAATTTTCCCACTATAACGTTGCAAATTATCTCTCTTTGTAGTGCCGAGTTATTTACGAATGGTTACTTTGTCCCGATGTCAGATTATAGATTAGGGATGCGACATCAATGTCGATGTTTTCCAAACATCGTTGTTTTTAAAATTTTATTCTTTGAAGTGATTAATTGGTTAGTGATTCCGGGCGCGTCAAGTGCTAAAATCATTAGTCCCGTAAGGGTAGTGCATGTTTTTATCGCGAGAGACGTCTGTAATGTTGCCCTGCTGGCTGGCGAGATCCGGCACCGACCTACGTCGGCTTGCGGGGATATTCCCAAGCCAGGTATCTCCCATTAGCGTGGCACCACCCAGCCGGGACAAGCTCTTAGCTTCCGGAGCGGTGGCTCAGTGCATCAACAGTTGTCACTGCAGTGCCTCTGACGGAGAGGTCCAAAGTTCGAGTCCCGACGGCGGCAGGATTTTCGACAGTAGCTTTTCAGCTAGGTCGAAATCAGTCGCTGCCTGGAGGAGGTTTCTAGCGGCTAGCTGCTCTAATCGGTAGTTTTCCGTGGTTTCTCCGATCTACATAGGTGAATACCGGAGCAGTCCCTAACAAACTGCCCACGATCTTTTTTTTTCCCTCTTCCTTGTCCTATCCTCACCCCTTACACACACTTACACTAACATGCACTACACTACCACACATACTGGGAGGCCGGTCGGGGACTTAGAACTTGTCCCGGCTGGGGCGATGCCCCGCTGGTGGGACATACCTGGTTGGGAAATCCCGTTAGTCGACGGTAGGTCGGCGCCGGATCTCGCCATCCAGTGGGGGAAGATCACCGCCACCCCTCGATGAAAAAACTACCCTTATGGGATTAATGACCTCAGTAGTTGACGCGCCCGGAATAACTATCATTCAATCCAAGCTCCCGACCGGTGAGCGGACTCCTGGCATATGTGGTAGTCTAGTGCGTGGTAGTGTGAATGAGTATAAGTAAGGGGTGAAGATTGGGCAAGGAAGAGGAAAGAAAGATCGTGCGCGTTCCGTGGTCCGTTTGTTAGGGTACCGCTCCGACATTCGCCTGATGTTGATCGGAAGTAGGTTGTCAAACATTCTGACTCCGCCGGGTCTCGAACCCGACGATCTCCCGGTCAGAGGCACTGCAGTGACTTGGTAGTTGCCCTGAGCCACCTTTTTCGGTTATTTCTTTCAAGCCAATGCTTTTTAACATCGATATTTTGATATTTATTTTTGAATGATAAAGTACCCTAATAACCAAAGTCTCATAATTTTCACATATCAGTAAATGAAACCTTTTCACCAAAGTCGTCAAGGGTGAAAGGTCAGAATTGGATCCCAAGGAGGAGGAGAAGAATTTTTTTTTTCAAACTACGAGTTAAGGAACAAATATTGAGGGGTACGATAATATTTTTAAAAAGTTAATCGAGTTTTCGTCGATAAATGTAGACTAATACTTTTGTCTTATTTAATCTTATTACACTTTAATTATTGTTCTATTTTTTCAGTTAAATTCATTCTTATTTATAAACAAATCACGACCACTACTATATATTTGCTTCCGAGAAAAAAGTAATGTTAATGGCTACGCAACCTGTTTTAAAAACATCCGGGGGGTTGAGGCGATGCATTAACATTGATGTTTTAATTGTGGTTATCGATGTTTTAACTTCGAACATCGATCTTGCATCTCTACCAGAGACGGTAGTTTAATAGTGCAAAAGATCGATCTGTGTATTCTGAAGAACATACTGTTTAGTGTCAGATATATTGTGCTGAACGACAGTAAGTTTGTGCTTATGCGTATGATAGAAAACTCCACAATTGGCAATCTACAACTCTTCAGTGACAGGCTATTAATATGTATAACGTGAAATAAAATTATCTTAGGTCCCCACATCAAGGTGACGTAAAAATTGCGATACATTAATTGGCAACTACAAAACTCTGCCCCAAGCCAACGATATCACGTGGTATTAACTGCTCCTCGGCCTTTAGGGTTCCAAATGCTAGAGCACCATATAGCCCTGAATGATTTTTCCGTGAGCACCCAAAACTCAAGGTAATCGTCCTGTTTTCAAGAAACAAGCAGGACACGATACGAAGTTTCAAAATAACTTATGAAAAATAAATTTCAAATCAAGCTTCGGCTTTTTTAATATATTTCAGAACAATACCATTGTAAAACATGCAGAAGAAATTTAAAAAATGTTAGTGGACATTATTGACACGTGGACGTTTTTTCAGATAATCAGCACTTCCTGAGGGCGAAGAATTGATTGCTTTCGGTGTCTGGGTATCACAGGGTTCAAGAAGAATTCGTAGCTTCGATAGCTTTACTGACGATCATGAGATGGATTTCTTAATAGTTAACGGCGAAATGTGAAGTAACACGAATTATTACTAGTTACGATTTATCTTGCACGACGAACTTCCATTTTACCTTACCTGTTTATCTATATTACGTCAAAAAACAATTAAAAATGGGTGTCACGTACTACGGGGAGAAGTGAATTCTGTGTACGTTTTCATAATTCTGTGATATCTGTTCTAAGCTACATACTACTTAAATTTTGAATACCGAAAGAATAAATAAATAAATAATAGCAACAAATTTGAGCTCTTCTCCCTCATCATGTCCTTCGTGAAGAAATAATACTTCCTGTCGCGACAACATGGACAATAATAATTTGAATAACTATACTTCCCACGTCATCTTGATTCAACCAAGACAATATATTTAAATACTGAATATGACAGTATAAATAAATATTGTTAAATAGTTGTTGGACAGCTTCACACTCTAATTAGAATAACAGAGACAAGGAAGTTTCTCTTAATTTTGTAACTACATCTTTTTCTAAAAGCTTTTCGACTGAGATGGTTTTTCATGGAATTATCATTCTTACTTTCCAAGCCACTCTCCTTTCTTCAGACATGAAAACCCGTACATATTGAATTGCATACATATTTACCCCCTTGTTTGTTTGTTTTTTTCAGAAAAGAAGAATCTGAAAGTAATATTAGCTTTCTCCATCGGCGTAATCTACGTCCTTCTTCATAAAAAAAATTACATCTGAAAATGGGATTAGTCCTGTGCGTCATACAAATGCGTTACCTACTACAATCATCGCCAGAGACGAAATTCAGTTTCTTCACATCTCATTCGCGGCTTCGAAGAGAAAAAGGAAATAAATTCGTGGTCAAATGGAAAGTTTTGTCAGAGCTCTCCTACGTAATGGGATTGGCCCATCAGCTTAAAAAGAAGAGATGGAGGAGACTCTTATGGCTTGAGAAGTCCTTGTGCTGGGGTCCACTTTGTCTTTGACTACCTTGGTTCTCCTCGCACGCTTAAGATTCCGAATGACAAAATGAGCTATTTCTACATGCAGAAAAATATTGATACTTCCAGAAAAAATATAAATTACAAAAAAACATCGAAAGAGGTCATTTTTAAGAAACAATACGAGTCATACAAAAGTTGCCAGAAAACTGACCATTTAAAATTTCACTCATTCTAACCAATACAATTGCAATTAACGATCAATTTCAAACTTGCCCCTAACAAACAAACCCCTATCAATACAAATATAAGAAAATTTACGAAATAACACATGCATTTAATATATTGTAATAGACAGCATTAATAGCATGCATTGAATGAAAAAAAACATTTCATTCAATCAGACAGAAATACATTTAACGACGCTAATTTTTATTTATTTGGTAAACAAAATGCAAACAGCAAAAGAGAAAACAACGAAAGAAATAGTAAGACAAGCACACGTATTAATTATTTATTTAACTAAAACAGTCAAATCAAAAAAAATGTACAAAGGTTTTGAATTATTTAATAAATGACCGTTGTAAATTAAAAACTGAGATAAAATTAAGGTATTTAAAAGTAAAATTAGAGCATACTTAAAAATATAAAATTAATTCTGCAAATATTTAACATATTATACTTCCAGATGAAAAAAGTATGTATTTAATGCATCACAAATAGGACGGAAAGCTAAACAAATCAAAATCTATGAATGTATCTATCTATTCGTGTATATACCAATGTATAAAAAAGCGCTTTTAATAATATTTCCTCCACGTATAGGTTTTTTTTGCTGTAGTTACCTTCTTACGCATCATGTCATGCAAATTAAACCAGTCTGGAATATAAATGCTTTTTCTGCCTCCCTGTCTCCCGTCGTTCTCTTACCGAACTGCCAGCGACGCTTCTATTCTCAAATAACCTCGCTTGCCCGCCGCAGAGTGACTTCCAGTGGCTGAGTCCGCTGGGACAAGCGTACGAAAACGACTGCCCGAGCTGGAAAAACCGCTTCAGGCACTGATCGACACGAAACCCTTCCAGCGTGAAGGACGACACCTCTGCCCCCTCAACCTTCTCGTCCGTTGCTGCGCCGACAGAGCAAAACTGCCATAAAGCTATGTGATGTGTAGACATCGGATGTTTAGGGAAGTGCCTATTTTTTTCTAGAGAACTTATTTAAAGGCTGATAATATATGTCCACGAATCATGACAAATGATGACATATGACGAAGTTTTATAATGCTTATTTGTGCTTATTTTAGCATAAATGCCTATTTTTTGCATAAATACCTTTTCAGGACCTTTTTTGCCTTTTATTTATTATATTTATATACAATACTAAGATATCGGAAAATCGGCGATGGTCCAACGTGACCATTCATTACGAATGGTCCATACATTTCGTCGCAAATTCGAAATTGTGCTCCTTGAAAAGTTACTGGTAATATGTAAATGTTACTGGTTAATGGAAACTATTAAGAATAAAATGTAGAAGAGTTGTAAATATGTAAATCTAGTATTACATTAAAATATACGAACTGGTTTTGTGCATTTAAGTTTACAAAATAATATAGACAAAAATTACAATTTTTCCATTTTATTGTACATGTAACTTATGACAGTGCCTTTTTTCTCCTTATTCTTGACTTTTTCAGTGGTTTCTTAGGCACCTAAAAGACGATTTTTTAGTGCTTAAACATCCGATGTCTAGTGATGTGATACATCACAATTGATATCGTAAATGAAATTCCAAAGCACTGATAACCGATAACATAACGATATCAAAAGTTGTAACATTAGAATTATAATAATAAAAATCATTTTCAAACTTAGCAAGAATCGTGTTCGATTTATGTCTGAAGGAACATTTTAAAACATTATAAGTACTTGGGAATAAATACCTGGATATTAAAAATCAGTTCCACATTGAAAACAATTTTGTTATTCTTTACAGTTAATTTACTTCGTACTTTAATATACCGCAAGTACACAACATAAAACTAATTTTAATTTACTCTCAATAGAAACATAACTTTATTATCTATGCTCTGCAATTTCTTTCTCTTTATATTTTTCATTTTCGAGATCAATCAAAGAAAAAATCGTATAACATTATTCTTTGAATGTAGTACGATATTTTATTAAATTACAAAAATGCATAAATAAATAAGTAAATAAATAATATAAGAATAAATTAACTGTTGTGGAAGGAATGTCACTTGCATGGCAAACAGCGTGACAACCGAATGAGAAGTAAAAACATAAATGCATTTGTAGATGGTACGAGCAGAATCGTGAAGTGGAATCAAACAATGATTATTATTTAATACACAAGTTTACGAAAATATTCATATTAATAGTACAAACTGAATTCGCGATTTAAAAAAATAAAGACAAAAGAAAATAAATGTTTTTTTTTTCTTTTTCTAAAATATGTGTGCCATCAATGTCAGACACCAGATTCGAAGAATATGTCACTGCTCATTTATTCAAATTCATTTCCACTTCTAAAATAAATGCTGAAAATTCGCATTTAATCAAAAAATATAGAGGAAGATGGATTTGTAATATACGAACGGTTATATAAATATTGAACGAGTGCAAATTGCGAGTACAGATATATTAATTATTAATTTAAAAGATTTAATTAATATAATAATAGTACAAAAATGGTTGGAATATCAATTTTTTGGAAAAAATTGGCTGAATAGCACGTTGGATCATTATATTCGGCCACTGGATTTAAAATCTAATCGGTCATTGGATAAAAAATCTAAAATAAAAATCCAAAATCTTCCTAAAATAAAAATCAACATGGTATTCTCATACGAGACGGAGAGATGCCGCGTAATGAAACAAACACGCAAAATTAAATTCATCTGAAATTGCTTTTTAAATCAAATTTATTTTTTAAACTATTTTATTGAATGCTCAAAATAGTATTTTAAATTTTTGATCATAAATAACGATTCACTTTTATTCGTATTCAATGTGTATGATTTATAGTATTGTGTACAATTTCTGTACTTGACACACATTCTTATCAGCAAGTACCACTACTTCACGACTGCAGTCCAACATACATTCCGTCTTCCTATCGTGGCATTTGCGGTTCTCATTATCTCCATTTCCGTGAACAAGAACAGGATACAGCGAAACGAAGTAACTGACTCACTCCTGATTCAACATAAAGTTGAAACTAATTTTCAGAATCAAAGCAAAATGAAGCTCAGAACACATTCAAGATAACAAGAGGAGAGGTAATTTTCTCAGATGTGAGCTAGCTATTTAGCCAGAGTCAAAAACCCGCCACCGTAGGGATATGAACCCTAGGACCACCAGATTGATTGATTGATTTTTTCGTGTTTCCGGGCGCGTCAACTGCTCTGGTCATTAGTCCCGTTAGTGTAGTGCATGTTTTTTCTCGGAAGATGGCGGTGATCTTCCCCCGCTGCATGGTGGGGCTTCCCCCTAACCAGGACTCTCCCAACAGCGGGGCACCGCCCTAGCCGGGACAGGCTCTAAGCTCCCGACCGGTCTCCCGCAATATGTGGTAGTGTGCTGCATGTTAGTGTGTGTGTGTGTGTGTGTGTGTAAGGGGAGAGGATAGGACAAGGAATGGGAAGGACAGATCGCGCGCGGTCCGTGGCCCGTATGATAGGGTACTGCTAGGACCACCAGAGACAATGTTATTGCTGCCATTAAGCCATCTAAGACAGTGGTGGGCGTAGAAGAAAATTAATTAATAAGTTCGGCAATGTTTAGTAATTATGAACTTTAATTTCCTAACACGTGATTTATTCTTTTCGTACTTGCTTCAAACTATACGTACAGTTATGAACGAGTGGCGAGGATCTACAGCAGTGATAATCTGATGTATACAGGAGGAGCTGCTTATTTTGCCAACAGAAAATGAGTACAAGATATCCAGATGTATCTCGATGGCGAGAACCCTTGAGAAAAAGAGAACTTCGATGACTCGGAGCTGTATTCGAGGTAGGGCCATGAATCTATTTTTTTCTTGCAAATGAAGGGCTGAACGGTTATTATCTCGAGAGAATAACAAGATAATCCATCAGTAACAAGAACCCTCCCACTATTCGATAATGTTAATATTTCGATTATCGTCAGTGTTGGTACATTCATTACTGCCCAACGCCCTTCAGTTATAAGTACTTTGTACCAAGCCCTTAATATTTATAAACACTTTGACCACAATCAAATATTAACATTCACGATCATCTAGACTTCCTATGGCTGATGCGGCTTATTTTGTTACTTCCCCAAGCCTTTCAATTGTAACACAAATTATGGAACTGTGACCAATATTGTGATTTTAAAATTAAAGATGAGAAGATCTGAATGCAGCATTCAGACCTTGTATGTGTTTTCATTATTCTCACTCACGTTCAAATGGGTAGATAAAATTTTAAATCGCTTGAATAACTAACATCGCTCTGTACATTGGAACAAGAAATTACAATAATGCCCGCAGTCGGAGTGGAAAGCTGCGTAATTCACTTTAAAACGGATGTCAAATGACCAATTTTGAGTCCAAATTACAAAATTATTTCAAGTACTTTTGTGCCAAACACTTTAAACTCGGCAGTTGACGCATAGTTAGGCGTGTCGAAGTTGGTGAAGATGAGCCTCCAACCTTCGGCCTACGCGATTAATGTAAAACATCCTTGGATCTGTTTAACACAATCTCCGCAGGGGGAAATCATAACCGCGAAGGCGGGCATGGTTTCTGGTGGAAGTTGTAGACGACCATCCGGACCTTGAGTTTCACGGCAACACTCACGTCGTCAGCTTTAAAATGGAGTTAGTGAGTAGGCGATGCTAAAGCTCCGTGTTGCTGGGTTCGCCCGCTAACCCACCAGTTGGGCCCCTGGCGACCTTTTGGCGGGACTGGGCAAAGGACGTTCTTCGGAATGCTCCGGATCCCACATTTAGAAGTCCAGACGGAGAACATGAACCCCCTGTCCCCCGTAGGGGGGAATAACGGTGACGTAGGTTGCCGTGATTTCTGGTGGAGAGCTGTAGACGACCACGCGGACCCTGAGTTTCGCGGCGGCACTCACGCCGTTAGCTTCAAGGTGGAGGTAGTGAGTAGGCGTTGCTAAGCTCCTCGTTGCCGGGTTTGTCTGGCAACCCACCAGTTGGGCCCCTGGCGCGTCGACCTTTGGGCAGGATTGGGTGAAGGAGATTCTTCGGTATGCTCGGGAACCCACATAGAAAACTCTGTCGGGAAACTGATACCTGCCGTCAGGTTGCTCAGCTTCTGGCGATACTCACGTCGTTAGTCTAACGGTGTAGGCAATGAGGAGACGGGATGGGGGCTCCGAACCGCTCGAATCTTAGTTTCGGTGGCCCCCAGTTGGGTTCTCGTCTTCGTCGTGGCAGTGACCCGATACCCTGAGCAAAGAGGAGGGATTTGTTCCCGGCGCACGTGAGTTGTTTGATTGTTTTGACTCCGGTACTAGCCTGGATAGCTAGGAGCTCTGAACTGGCAGGGCAGTCCGACCCGGGCATTGAATGGGAAAGTTGCCGTGAAGGCAAACTGCGTTCCGGCGGGATCCGGATACCTGCCTGTCGGCGTTCTTATGCGTCGGCGGGGGTGGCCGATAAGAGTTAGCCCTCAGGTGTCCACCCCGGGGTTAACACCCCTGTACAGATTCCTTTGCACTAAGGTTGAATTAGTGGACTGTATTTTATTTTGGTTGTTCGTGCTTGTTAGTCTGTAACCCTTTTTATGGCTCAGTTTTTTACAGTTCACGGATTTCAAGTTACCAGGAGTGCTTCCGGCTTCAATTGAATGTAGACGTGATTGTACAAAACACGATTATTCAATACCACTTAAGTCACTGGCACAAATACATAAATATACATTGTTGATCATTTACTTACACTTAGAAACATCTTACACTGTTGAACCTCTTTTAACAGATCATGTTCACACTTTCGTAGCGAACTCCGCTTGGCGCAGCACTATCAGACTATCGCGTCACCCAACTCCGAGACGAAGTCTCCGCCGCACTATCGGTAAAACTGTCCCCGATATGATTCCCGAAACGTAAGTTTTGCATCTGATGAGGATGGTGAGGACCGACCTAAGATCAGCGTAAAAATGTGTTTTGCATCTCGCGATTGAATAGTGCTTTAGTTATAGTGTGCATGCATCCTGGTGTTCAATCAAGAAGCTTGAAAAATTGAAATACTCGTAACTGTGAAATCAGCAAAACGACAGTTTCGTCGACGATTCAATGCTAATATTCATTCAACATACACGTGACTATATGAGTAGGAGGTGAAAATGTACTATTTTGTTTTCCTTGCATCTTATTTAGCAAGGAGGAAAATGCGTCGACAAAGACCTGTTATAATGACATGAACCATTTTTATGAGAAAAGTATTAAGCAACACATCTCCACAAAAACATTAGGGTTGAACAGACTTTACTGGGACGCTTCAACATTGTGTCTCAGCTTGACGACAGTTATCGTTTCTCTGTTAAACGACAACGATGAAGTGTGTGTAAGATGAGACACTCTTACAAACTGTGCCAAATTTTGGGGTGCATTTGACCTGGCGTTGCGAGGGCACAACGGAAGGTAACAATTGAAAAATCTTGGGATATTGCGAGGGTTAATGGATTTCGTTAGCACCACTAACGGTGCCTTAAAATCATTTAGAAGGTGCAACCATTTTCAAGGGTCGTCAGATCAGTACAGAACACTGTTGCAAGGAATGAACAAGAAAAGCAAATTTAGAAATGCAATAGGAGCGGTACCATTATTTCAAGTAATGCTGCAAAATGAAATGTCGGGAGAAATTTTTCCAGAAGTCTGCAAACTTCTTCGAATTCCTCTCACTATTCCAATGACTTATTCAGAAGCTAAACGATCATTTTCAACAATGAAGTGGATAAAAACATTTCATAGAAATACAGTGGCAACCCAGAGATCGTGCGCCCTCACAATGCTGTCAAATACTTGTAGAGAAGCAACTTATTCGTGAAACCAGAATCTTCAATGAACGATGAAGAAATTTGTGTATCTGAAAAATCTGCGATTGGATGTTCAACCCACGTAAACAAGGT
This sequence comes from Teleogryllus occipitalis, assembly GCA_011170035.1. Classification (NCBI taxonomy): domain Eukaryota; kingdom Metazoa; phylum Arthropoda; class Insecta; order Orthoptera; family Gryllidae; genus Teleogryllus; species Teleogryllus occipitalis. Next base: position 21,530 of record BLKR01000736.1, read on the forward strand.
AAGATTACGATTTCTTCATATCTGGGTAGAGTGATAAAATTGATAATAAATGTCTCGTTCGGAATGTTGCCTAATTAAGCTGTTGTAACATGGAGACTGGCACATTCAGAAGGGTCAAGACCAAAAGTAATACAGGTAAAAAGCAATATAGGAGAAATTAAAGCATTATTTTCAAGACTGGTTATTAATATTAAAAATATTAATTTTCTTCACAAACTCTCTGGTCAGGCTGCAAGTCAGTATCACAGTAAATAGCGATCTCCTTCACCGCATAAAAGCAGTCGGCCTACATCCAGGATCAGTCGTTGCGTACATTGAAAGAAATACGATACGCCGGACTTGCATCGTGGGCGGCGACGGATCCGCCGCTGACCTCAACCAAATACTATAGAGACAATACAGGACAGTTCACCGTTCTTCCACGCAACCGATGGAAACAAGCTCCCACTAGCACTCCTAGTGTCAGAACCGAGTAATTCAGCGCCAAATGGAAACGTCACTGTGATTCTTACGGAAGAAATAATGTTTTTTAAAACGATCAAACGAAATGAGACTAATTTTTATGTACTCTCTTTGTGATTTAATTATATTGCAGGGCTCAAATTAAGGTAAACAATAATGTAATGTTTTATTTATTTCAAGAATAAAGTGGTTACAAATGCAAGTTTTTTTCTTGGCTTCACACTTACAGTGAATTTGATCATTTTTCATTTGCTTTCTTTAAAAAGCACTTCATCAATACATTGATACCTCTGCTTACATACAGATTAGTGTACTCCTTACATAAAATATTCTCCAATTGAATATTAATGATTTGCATTTATTGCTTTTTGACGTTGAGTTGACTTCGATATAAACAATTTAAAAAGTATATATAATATTAGTACAAAACATATTTAATCTTAGAAAACAAACTAATATCCCATTCATTTGGATAGAAAAGGGTGGGATTCACATACTAATTAATCAGAATATGCGATTTTCTTAATTTTTGCTTTTCATCCACATACGATAAAGCATTCCTACAATCATCATGTGGCAAGATACTACACAACCAGCCACATATATAGGACTCAACATTTTCCAGAAAGACAAACAAATAAAAAGAAATCGAGCAGAAAAAAAAAAACACTTACAGAGCACTGAATGGAGCACTGTACGAGCTTTCACAAGGTTCTCCCACTAGATGGAGCTTGCATCAGTGTTTCACGATATATCGCGAAGTGTGCTGTATTGTCTCTATTGCATTTGCCTCAACTCAATTTCGGAGCGACTGCACGCATCGCGCTCACGGCACTTTATCAGATGTGGATGGAGCATTCGAGAAAAGTTTATAATCAGTTTCTTGGAATGGAAAGGAAAATGTTTCGTTTCATTCTTTCTTTATTAGTGATTTTAAGTTTTTTTATACTTTTAATATGTTCGATAGAAATCCAAATATATTAAAATATATTTGAAATTTAAGGTACAATTATCTTACACAATTTTAATAATCGTGTCCATTAATCGATCGGTAAATACTGGAGAGGGAGACCTGGTAAATTATGAAGTGCAGAAATTTATAATAAATATTGTGAAAGACGTTTCTTGGAGTTATATTAAACGTACTTAGAATGCTCAAGTATTGACCTGTGAAACGTTACAAATAGTATCATAGAAACAAAATGCATTCACTTGCAATGAGACTTGTTTCTAAGAACGGAAGATTTTTCTTTGTCCACCATAAATTCCACGCAGAGCGACCGCGACGATCCCCCCGCTGTGGAAAACACACGGCCTCACCGCTACCCCACAGGTCGCACCACTCATTATATAACTGTTATAATGTTTTGCATCCATCAAAACCAATATGAAATTACACTCGCATACTGATCGTCGATGCATTGTTCAATGTAAAATCCGACAGCCTTATTTCCAGTTAGACTCTGCCCTCTGCATTTCACAGACATTACCACCAATATCACGTCATAGGACATGCAATTGTAACGAGTATGTCACCTGAGAGACCTTCCGCATTTTAATGCCGCAAATAGCGATGTCACGACTACGGTCAGTGAATAAACACAGTCAGATCATTCACTGAAATTTCAGCACGCCACATGGACTCGGTAGTTGCTATTAGCGCTTTCAGGGACAAATAGCAGGGGTTTCAGAACGTTTTCAGAATTTTTTAGCGAGTGATATCTGTATTTAAAAAAGCTCATTTGATTACGTGAAAAAGTGGTATTTAAGAGGGCTTAAGAAGGTAATCTTATTTTTTACAAGAAACGGTCTATTATTACTACACATAGGATGTTTGGTGTGATATTTACTCTCTTCTTCCCTTTTATTTATATTTAACTTTACTACTCCTGCTCTTCTTTGATAATTCTATTTATACCTGTAAAAGTTGCATCTACCATCACACCTTTTTACTTCGTCACGTCTGAGCGGTGACGAGCAGAAGGGTCGAAGCGGAGTTTCTCAGAATTTTTTTTTGTTTTTTTGTCATGAGTCGTGCAAATCACGCCCCATGTGGGAAACGTGGATGCTTCAAGGAAATATGACTATGTCTAATTTACTTCAAAAAAACATTCAGAAATCAGAGACCAGAAACGTTTAAAATTTATTTCCTTTCAATTAAATTTTGAAGGCAAGTTCTTTCTAACAAAATTGTGTTTACATAAATGTCTTGGTTTAGGTGTAGCGAACGTATGGGAAAGTCTCCTTTCTTGGATTGACTTGATATAATACAAAAAAATGGTTTCTTAAGCCATATATTCGCAACTTTTTATTTTTTGTACTTTCATGCTAACATGTTTATTTCCGTTTTGTTTTGGTCTGTTTTATATGATTTTGTTCTGTTTTCACTAATTTCTTTGGTCATACTGGGTAGGAGGCGCCCTCCAAAAATGGGGCAATGGAAATAGAAGGGTAAAGGACCTCCAGAATAAGGAAAACATTATTTTCAAGAACAAACGTTTATTTTATTGAATTAAATAATTAATAATTATATTTAAGTTTTAATTTATAAATGATTTAATGGTGATAAACAAAATATCATTTTTTTCGGCATTGAATATTTGGAAAATTGTACGTATACGCTGATAAAAAGATGTTTTTTTCTTCTCGAGTGGAGCTTTTTGGAGCAAGTTCATCACAACACATCCACCCACACCAAAATCTGACTCAGGCTCAGTAGAAGCTTCCTGATATGGTTCCGCTTGAAAGAGGTAGAACAACCGAGTGTATAGTGACCATATTTTGAAACTAAAATGTGTTGGTTTCTCATGCAAGAGTGGATATGTGGAATGGCGCCCATAATCGGGAACCGTCGATTCATCTACGCACAAGTTCTCTTGGGGATTCTTGGGGAAAGAAAGTGAGCTATCTTTCATTGATCTTTGCCCACAAAGGTCAAATTTCGACAATGTATCACTTTTAATTAGATTATTGTTGTTAGATATACGGAAATATCGTAGAAGTTTTTCAAATCTATTTCATCATATTCCTCTTGGTACTCCTGGGTGATGTATGTCAATTCCAGTATCGCGGCCAAGACTGTTCCTTGCATTACCGAAATACACACTGACCTACAAAAATGAAAAAAACGTTTACATTTCACGACGCGACACATCCCCAATTTAGTGTTTCATTTGGAAAAATGTGTATTTCTTAGTCATTTCAACAAACAAATCCAAACTTTATAATTGTAAAATAATTGAAAAGGTCAATAGGAGACCATTCTCTTTGCAGCCAATCTGATTGTTCTCAAGTACATTCTGCGAGAAGCACTAAGCCCGTTTTCACCCAATTTTGAACTCTAGTCTTCCTTGTACCTCAGCTCAATTAAGACACGAACCCCGTGTTCATAACATCATTTTATTTATTTATTTTCTTTTGGATAGAACAATACAGAGATCAGGGTTAATAATACACTCTACATTTGTTATAGTTGCTCATATCTACTTACAATTAATTTACAATAACCTTACAAATTATCTTAAAATACAACTTACATTACTACTAGGGTGGTAGAGGTATCTTTATACAATATCTCTACTTTGGATCGAAATCTGAGAATTTATTTAGAAATGTATGAAAAGGAAATTTATTTTTAATGCGGGTTCTGTAAGTTGGGTTATGGCAGAGTCTTAGCGGGGTTAGTTTGGGTATACTTGGTATGTTTTGGAAGAAGTGGGTGAATAAAAAAATAATGTGGTTGGTAATCGGTTCTATCTGGAATTCTGTTTGGAGTTGTCCATTGGAGATGTACCATGGGACATTCGTGATGGTACGCAGGAACTGATTTTGGATTACTTGCATTTTTTTGGTGTTTGATTTAGCTGCGTTGATCCAAACTGGGCATGCATATAATAAGAGTGGTCGTATGATAATTTTGTATGGAAGTAAGGTAGTATTGTAGGATAATTTAGCTGATCTATTTATTATTGGTTTTAGTTAGCGTAATTTAATTTTTGCTTGTATAACTTTATTGTCGATGTGGTTTTTCCAACTGAGGCGTGTGCCTAAGAAAATGCCTAGATACTTTATAGGTTTATGTGGATACAATTGTATAAATTCTTGATTCAGTTGTAAGGGGGGTGGGGGATGAATGTCTTAGAGAAAATATTTTGGCTGCTGTTTTTGACGGGTTGAGTTTAATTTTATTCTTGGCTGCCCAGCTGTGGATTTGGTTTAGGTATAACTGAAGTCTGATTTCTATTGTGTTTATGGCGTGACCTGATGAATATATAGCCATGTCATGTGCACATTGGGCGATTTTTATAACACTACTTTTCGGAAGGTCGGCTACGTACACGTTATAAAGAAGGGGAGATAACGGGGAGCCTTGGGGGAGGCCAGCCTTGACCGCTTTTGGATTAGAGTGATGGTTATCGACTGTAACTGCAAATGTTCTATTTTTGAGGAAGCTGGATATGATTTGTGTAAGATAATGTGGAGTTCCTATTTCTTTTATTTTATAGTTTAAAGCTTTGTACCATGTTCTATCAAAGGCCTGTGGGATGTCGAGGAAGATTGCTATTGTATGATAGTGTTTTTGAAATGCCATATGGATGTTTTCAGTGGTTCTGCGTAGTTGGTGATGCGTGGATACTTTTTCGGTGAATCCCATTTGTTCCATGGGTATGGCCTTCGTGTTATGGAGATGGGTTTTGAAACGTTTTAATATTATTTTTTCTAATAGTTTGGATAGCGTGGGAAGCAGACTGATTGATCGGTAACTGTTAGTTAGGGATGCGTTCTTGTTTGGTTTTTGTACCGGAAGAATAATTGCATGTTTCCATACTTGTGGAAAGTAACCTAGTCTGAGGCAGGAGTTGAAGATATTGGTCAAATATGCAATGGCTGTTCGGGAAAGGTATTTTAATATTAAGTCATATCATCAAGTATTAATTCTTCAGATATTAGAATAATTTCATCTATATCACCATCGAGATTTTATTGACTTTTGCCGCTAGAATTCTCCTCCAGACAGTGACTGAATTCGACCTAGCTGAAAAACCAGTGTCGGAACTCCTGTCGCCGTCGGGACTCGAACCTAGGACCTCCCAATCAGAGACAATGTAGTGTCACCAGTTGACGCACTGAGTCATTTCTCCCAGTCCCATGTTGGATAATACTATAGTAGCCCAAATCAAGAACATTTTGAAAATGCATTGCGCACTTAAATTTACGAATGAAGTGTATGTAAACACCCTTTTAAATTCACTTCATTTTTTTATTGAAAGATCGTTGAAGTGATCGTCGGCAGTCGGCTTAATCCAAAACGGCGCAAACCACAATAATGCAAAAACATTCATTGCCCCGTTTCGATATGACAGGTGTATGGTCAGCAAACAAACTCACTGATAAAAATGATAACTTATTTTTCGAATCCAGTGACCCTAAATCATTATGATCACTCAAAATCACGAAAGCAAATATTTGGTGCATTATAAAACTGTCGATGATCATACATACGAGTATATTCGAGAAGTGAAATACGTCAAGTCATCGATACGCTGTAGTAGCTGTTCGGGTGAGATTGAGACGATCTAGAAAAGTCGCATTATCTTCTATTTTTTTCCTTCTTATCAAATGGCCGATAATACTGAATAAAAACAAACAGTCTGTCATGCGGTAAACAACGCTTTAATTAATCTTCACGATTACAGCGTATGATGCAACTCATAAAAATAACTACGGTCTTCCCCGATCTAGAATAGCATATAATGCAACTATAGTTTTTGTGGTACATAGTGTTGGGCTCAATGATTAATTCAGGGAAAATGGGAGGAACCCACCTCGGAAATTCAAACTTCATAAACAATTTAATATAGATTCGTAACAACCAATCACTTTCAAATAATGGCTTATTTCAATAAAATTTCATTTCTTTGCCGCTCAAAACTGACAGACACACAATACTAATTGTGACGAATTTGATTTCTTTTTCTGGGAGATATTATAGTAGGTAACTCTCCAAAAAAATGCAAGATTTGTTTATTCCTAAAGCAGTGTTTTTTAAATAAATATTGTGTCGGAACACTTTTTTTAGGTTAAATCTGAGACTCCTATTGTTTCATGACTGTTCAATTCTTTATGTTAATAACATCCCTTCGAGAAGTTTGACATCCCCTCAAAGGAAAGTAACTGTGTTAAGTACTGATTGAACGAGTAATATTTCGTAATCGATCAAACGTATTGCATTATGGCAATTTTGCAAGGAAGGGTAATCACGAGCAAAATTTCTATTTTGTTATGTAACACCATTATGAATTAATTAATAAATTAATTTGATGTTGGAATTTAGTTGGAAGATGAAACTTCAAAGTACCTTGCTATGTGTGTTATGTGTTTATAAGATATAGTCTTGATGAGTAATAATATATGAAGTGAGTAATAATAATATGAGTAATAATATGTGAAGAGCACTGGCGACTTCCTAAATGAATTAAGTGAAGTACCGTATCACTTTAAATTTCTCTCACTGCTCAATTACACAGGTCTGCAAGTAAAGAACTGAATAGAATTATTTTACACTTTCTTATAAATTTCTTGTTAAAAACGAAAAAATTACTAAAAATGTTCCATCTCGTCAGTTTTGTTTACTACACTCATTTCTTTCTTTGTATTTAGCCATTATAATTCCTAATTAACTTAAAACATAGTATTCTGTTTAAAAAATGGTCTTAAAGCTAAGACTTCTCACATTAATTGTATCAATTTCACAAACTTGTTGAAAAAGGATTAACTTGCAAAAATGTGAAAAAAAAGTTAATGGTTGAAAAAAGTAGTGGTAAGAGGCGGTAGATAAAGTAGTTTTAGCATTAACAGGAAGGTCGCATGATCATCTCGAAGCGGGTTAAAAGTTGATAGTGAGTAATATGAGCATGTTTAGACTTATCTGGAATACTAGGAATAGATATAAAAAATGTGTGGTTGGATTAGATCATATTTCAACAAGCAAATGAAGCGCAATCTTATACCACACTCAGTTTATATTCAGCATTGAAACCATACTGTGATTGTTAATTTATTTCTGAAATATGGCATGCAGAGGTTGTATAATTTCTTCTGACAGTTTCTGTAATATATGTGGTGAATACATAGTAAAAAGTCAACAAAGAAACAAGTGAGTTTGTGAAGAAAATGTACTTTGCGTATTTCAAATTGAAACTTGGAGATCAATGGCTCCGCATAAGGTGTGCAGAAGATGCGCAGAAGATCATCGTTTGTAGTTTAAGGGTAAGAAAAAATCATTTAGTTTTGGCATTCCTATGATATGGCATGAATAGAAAAATCATACATCCGACTGCTTCTTCTGTTCGGTTGACGTGAAAGGATTTAATACAAAAAATAAAAATAAAATATCTTACCCTCATCTTGACTCAGATATTCGTCCAGTGTCCTATGGTTCTGAAATACCAATTCCACAGCCACTTCTAATTTAGATGATATCCTGAGCTTCCCAGAGCGAATCTAGTTCAGAGTTTTACGTTGACGAGGGACCTCAACTTTTTCACAGAGTGAGCTCAACGACCTAGTAAGAGACTTAAGTCATTCAAAAATGCAGCCGAATTACTAGGATTAAGGCTAAAAAACAAAAACCTGCTCTCATCTGGGACCTCATTTTCGTAGTGCAGGCATCAAGAGAGAGAGAATTGTCTGAGTTTTTTTTCCAAAGAGGAAAATTTGGTTTTATTTATTTATTTATTTACGTCAAAAAACAGTTAAAAACTGCGTATTTATTGTAAGTTATTACAGTTAAAAACTGCGGTTTATTGTAATGATGTTCATGGACTCGTAAAGTGCTTTGAAATATAATATGATTCGTCAGAATAGCGCATATTGATTGATTCGTCTAAAACTAGCCTCCAAGCAGTCATGCTGCATAATGAAAATGTATTTGTATCTCTTTCTATAGAACACTCGGTTCATATGAAAGAAAACTATGACTTGGCTACGATTCTTGAGAAAATCAAATATCAAGAGCATCAATGGATGGTTTATGGAGATTTCAAAATAATAACCATGCTGTTGGGTCAGCAGGGAGATTATACAAAATATCCTTGCTTTCTTTGTTTGTGGGATAGTAGAGCCACACAGTTGCACTGTACAAAAACTGATTGGCCTCCTCGAGTCAGTTTGACCCCCGGCGAGAAAAACGTCATCAATATGACCTTGATTTCCTCAGAACAAGTTTTATTACCACCTCTTCATATTAAATTGGGGCTTATAAAACAGTTTGTCAAATCACAGCCAAAGATGGGAATTGTTTCAGGTATATGTGTTACAAGTTTCCGAAACTGACTGAAGCCAAGTTAAAAGAGGGAATATTCACAGGTCCCGACATAAGAAAACTTCTAACTGATCCCCTTTTTACGAAAAAAAAACGGGACAAGGAAAAATAAGCGTGGGACTCTTTCAAGAATGTAGTGCACAAGTTTTGGGGGAATACTAAGGACCCTGAACAAAACCATTGTACAACGCATGCTGGCAGCATATGAAGCTCAAGGATGCAAGATGAGCTTAAAAGTTCATTTCTTACATTTCTTACCCTTACTGACTATTTTCCTGAAGATTTGGGAGCTCATAGTGAAGAACAGGGTGAAAGATTTCCCCAGGATGTCTGTGATTTTCGAAAGGTTTCCAAGGATGTTAATATGTTAGCTGACTACTGGTGGATGCTCAACCGAGAAGCCAAAGATGAAAATCAGAAGCGAGTTCGGAGAAGCATCAAATAAAAAAGAAAAGGTTTCACAAGAAAAAAGAGTAAACATTAAATTGTATGTAAATATCAGAAACAGTTTTTGATAACGTGTAAGAAAATAAATATACTTAGTTCACTGTAAAAAAGAAATGTGTTTTATTAAATATTTGTTTCTAATTTTCAAAAAAATCTACGTGATGGAATGCTCTGGAGGTTATTTTTAGAATATGTAACCTTTAAACCATACAGGTATAATTCAGCAAAAATATCCCACGTAGCTGAAAAAAACATATTTGTTTGCAGACCGGTGTTATTGAATATTAGGCAAGAACATAGTAACCCACATGAAGTTATAGAAGTGAACATGAACAAGAAGTTATAGAAGTTGTAGGCAAGAACATAGTAACCCACATGAGATTGATTTTGCACACACCGCAATGCTACGTCAATAATAATTAAAGCTAAAACGTGATTTTGTTTCAAACTTTATTCAAAAGAATCACTTGGCTTGATTCTCTCCAGAAACATATCTCAAGACCAAACATTTCGATGCATCACAGATTTTTCTGGTATATTTCATAACTTTTTTCATTAATAAATTATGAGTTATCGTATTTTGTCCACAACCTCTCATTTAATACTGCGTATATAGATTTTTCCGCTCAGAAGATGCTTATGATAAAGAGTGGGAAAAGTGGCATTTTATTTTGCAAGTAGTAAATGTTGCGACAAGAGGCCCATATTAAGTGTTTCAATTCTGGGAGCAAAATAAAATCAGTTTTACCATGTGTGTCATTCACTGTTTTTAGAGAGACTTACTGACTTACATTATATTTTCATAAAGTATACAAATCACTTAGTGATATATTAATTTCACTAGTAACCGATACAGTCAGACCAAAGTAGATGCAGTCAGACCATTCCTTTGTTGCATTCATAGATTTATCTGAACGATTTATCAGTTGCTTTTTGTTGTTGATTTTTAACTGAAAGAGCATAACTTCACTTTTAACACTAGTGCTAGATAGTGCTATTGTAATATTCTACATAGAATAGAATGCTTCTCGCTGGAATAAAGCAACGATTGACACCACGGCTATTTTGATTCCCTTTACGCGGTTGACAAAGACAGGTGGGCTAGGGAGCATTTCCTCCCACCACGTGGTGCCTATAACATGGATGTCCATGTTTTTATAAAATCATCGATATAGTTAACATCGATTTTTTGAAGCCAATGTCTTGTGTTCGATGTTTGTATATGGTTGATCTTTTATTTTTGACTGCTTTATATACATTGATGGTTTATATACATAATAAAAACTTGTGATCATTTTAAGATACCCATAAATTTGACGTACTACAGACCAAATTGACCAAGAGTGAAAAATTATTAAAATAAAGGTTTCTTCAATAAATGAGGTCTATATTGTTTTTGAATTATGCATTCCTATAATAAAACTTTTGTTAATTGTCCTGATTGCTTTTGACTTCTTTTTGTCAGTTCAATCTGAATTAAAAATTAATAACCGCGTCTACCGTTAAATTACACCGCACCCGTGAATATTAATATTTTTAACAGTTTTAAAATCATTGATGTTTAAAATCATCGATTGTTTTGGGGCGATTTTTATTAACATAAATGTTTTAATTTTGAAATCGAAGTTTTTAACACCAATGTTTTGTTGGAGATGTAGTAACCCTAATGCCAATGGTTCAGGATTTCCACTGCTTCATAACGCTACGCGGCGATACTCTTGTCACGTGACAGCCCACTCCTGAAGCCCTTGTTCTCATGTTCTCTCATACATTAGGCCGTACATCCAGATGAACCTAAAAGTTATGTAACGGTCAATATGGACGTAGTCGACACAAGTTTTTAGAGAGAAAACATTGACAAAGATTTTCGCAGTCTTTTTTGAATCCGACATCGTCGACTGTTCCTGCCGCATTTATCAAAGCATACATTTGTCGTAATTCTCAGCAATCGATAGATTCAGTGATTATTTCGAGTTTCCGGCCGCGTCCACTACAGCGGTCGATAGTCCCGTAAGTGTAGTGTATACATTTCTCACGGGAGGTGGCTTTATCCTTCCCCTGCTGAATGGTGAGATCTGGCGCCACCCTACATGTGGGGTTGGGAGGTTTTCCCCATCCAGATATCTCTCACCAGCAGTGCACCTCCCCAGCTCTAATACGCTCCCGCGGGAGTATAGTGTGTATAAGAGTAAGTGTGGGTAAGTAAGAGTCGAGGAAAGAACAAGGAAGAGGAAGGAAAGATCCCGAGCGGTCCTTGCCTCATTTGTTAAGGTACTGATCCGGCATTCTGGCATTGATCAGAGAAACCACGGAAAACTACCGATCAGAGCAGCCGGCCGCTAGAAATCCCCTCCAGACACTGGCTGAATTCGACTTAGCTCTCCTGGGGCTTTTATCCAGCCGACAGCCGGTTGCCCTTTACGTCCCGAAGGGACGCATATTCAACCATACACTAGACAAACACTCTTGCGGGCTCCTCTGATCTGGGGTCAGCAGAACGCGAGGCCCTCCGCGACAACACACACACAAAGTCGAGGGACAAACAGCCATGCCCAAGGCGGGACTCGAACCCGCGACCCTTCGGACCGAAGCGCTGAGTCGGTACTCGCTCTTAGCCACCTCGGCCATCCAGGTCGGCATTCGACTTAGCTACTTTCCAAAATTCTGTCAGCTTCTGGTCACCACTGGCGGACCCAGCGGGGGCGTGGTGCCCCCCACAAAAATGGCGTAGAGTTTTCGTTTACATTCCTTTATTTGGAAAAATAGATTTAAATATTTATTTGTATTCAATTTACGTAATTATTTAAACAATAATTTTGTATAATATCATATCTACTGTATATAAATAATGTACAATATTATAACAAATATGTTTATTATTGAGCAAAAATCAACGATGCCCCCCTCCCAAAATGATCGGCTGGATCCGCCCCTTCGGGACAAGAACCCTAGGACCTCCAGGTCAGAGACTCTGGAGCAGTGGCGCCTCTTGCTCAGTGAGCAAGAGGATTCGATCAGTTTTACGGATTAAACAAGGTAGACGAATTAATGTACCTAATCGACATCGAACTATAAGTTTACGTATTCCGTATTACGATGTACAATCCTACTGTTCCTTCTTTGAGAATCTTTGAGAATTGGTAATTTAGTATTGCTTGCTCTGACAATAATAAACAAAACAATAATACACAAAAGTACATTGAAACATGAACGACACATCTAATTGTTTAATTAGGGGTCGATTTGCAGATGTCTTCTTAAGTAGTTGAAAACTAAAACGATTTTTAGAAACCTTTCATAGGTCATTGGGAGTTTTCACTCACCGTTTCCTACCTCTTGTAACTCACCCACTGCTACAAACCATGTGGTCGTCATGACGTATCTTTTCGCACGAAAAGTCTTGGATTATAATCATCACGTCACAATTTCGAAACTACGATTTTGCAGCATTTTCTTAAGCGTCATTTACGCTATCCGATTTCATGTTATCAACAAATTTATTTATATTTTGAAAATTATTTATTGAATTGAATTGATGAATGATTTGATGAATTATGATTTATTTGATGAATTATTTATTTATTTATATTTTGAAAATGTCCTTCATGTTAATAATTACTATCTCTTTCGAATTCAAGGGAATTCGAAGGAATATCTCTTTCGAATTCAAGGGGCCGCGACATCAACCAGATCGATTGGGGAATATAAATTTTGGGGAAAACCCTGCTTATACGGATTAGCTGCTACCTGTACACAGTCAATTGCCGTCAATCGATTTTTCGGAATCAAGGATCAAAAAAACATGGACTCTGACAACATTGCAAGTACCTAGGAATCCATTTCGATAGTAAATTAAGCTGGAAAAGTCACGTAGATTTTGTTGTAGGGAAAGCGTGGAGATCTCTTAATTTTGTAATGCGTATCTTAAAAAAGAGTACAGTAAACGTTAAGGAAATTGCTTATTTATCGCTTGTTCGTCCGATAATGGAAAATAGAGCAATTTGTTGGGATCCGCACAAAATTTGGCAGTGCAAGAATTTGGAAAGTATTCAACGTAGAGCAGATAAATTTTCTTTCAGGGACAAGAACATGGCAGGGCGAGGTTCACTCGAAAACAGGCGAACATCGGCAAGACTCTGCGTTTTGTATAAAGCTTATAGCGGTCATCCAGCTTGGAAAGAAATTAAACGGCGGTTGAGTATTCCTACGAACAACAAAACGGGATCACAGGCACAAAATAAATTTAAGACCGCAGAGAACGGATGTCGGAAATTTCTCTTCCACAAATCGATCTATAAGGGATTGGAATACATTGCCTGAAAAAACCTTTGAACCCTTTTCTCGAAGCGTTCAACAGTTTAGGAAATTAATTTAGGGCATTTCTAAGTTTATGAGCGCGTTAACTAAGAATATTAAGTTATACAGTGAAGTGAGGTATCGTGCAGTGTAGAGCAGAGATATAATGAAGGAAATGTTTTTATTGTTATAGTGAAGTGAAGGATAGTGCAGTGCGGTCTTATATTATATAAACACTCATTGCGGCTTTATATGATAGATGTTTCTTTTCTTTTTCATGTAATTTAATGTTTTAAGAATCAGCAGTTTTTATAATATTATTATTGTTATTATTACTAGTGAAACCCCGTCAAAATTTGACGGTGAGATCTGAGATAAATGTAAAATACTGTGACCAGACTAATGTTCACAATACGTTGCATTGTTTGGATCTTCAGGGTATAACGAAGATATTCTGTGATGCGAGTTCCCAAAATTTTGAACACGTATGGCCCATGGGCAGGTGGCAATGCAATTTCGGCGCCAAATTGCACAAAAGAAAGAGCATTATTATACTGACTTTCTAAAGTTTTTTGATGTGTCATCATGTCCTATAAACAATTTTTATTTCTTCTGGCATATCGCTTGAAGGTAAACTTACTTTCCCATTTAAGCAACACAGAGTAAATCGTTTGCAGAATTTCTCTCACATGCGAAGTGCAAAGCAGAACAAAACTGACATTTCATAGACAACGACCCAGCAGAAAACGAAATGACCTCACTATCACGACACTTACGCTGACTTTCTCTTCCCCTGCGTCCAGTTAATGTACGTTTGCGTCTTTTGGGACGCGTGGGCAACGATTCGGAATTCGACATAACCTGTGAACAACTTCACTACTTCAGTACAACCGAGCAAAACACACTGTCCGAATGTTCTCTACAAAATACACCACAAAAGCAAATACATGCAAACTGTCAACGCCACAATGCAATAATTACACTGAAACAAAACCTTGATGAATTGTAAACAAATCTCAACAATCAAAACAAAACATCAAACAGCGCCACCATGAAGCATCTATCGACTCATATATATCGATTTTGAAACAGCCACCCTTTGGAAGAAAACAATTGACTATTGATAAGCGTACTATTAAAGAAATATTTAATTAATTAATTTACACACTAAATGTTAGTGAATCAACACAAACAATATCTGATAACACATCTAGGGATCACATTCTTTCATTTAAAGGAAAAAATACTACAATCGGTTCAGTAGAAGCTCTAAACGAAGCCATGGCAAAATACCTTATTTTTTTAAATATATAGATTATCACTTTAGTATTATTGTTACCATTATTATATTATTTGCATGACATTTATTATCTTATTTATGTAATAAACTGCCACCGGGTTACAACAATTGCAGTTTAGATAAATGTATCTTATCTTTTACACAACATCTTACAGGAAGTGATTTACTGTTTAGGAACAAAATTTATCCACGTTTTCGTTACCAAGCAGTGGCGGCTCGTGCTAAGGTTGCACGGTTGCACAACCCACAGAAAATGAAAAAGATGTCATAATATTTTAGGAATATACATTTTCCTTTTAAAACATTCAATATTCAAGATATTGCAGCAATATCGATGTATATGAAATCATTTTGAAAGATTTTAATTAATTTCGTCCAACTGGCTCTCCCTCTCCGGTGTCTGGTGCCTTGCCAGGAATTGCACCACGCTCTTGGCTCTTAGTTGTATTAAGGTATTTAGTAATTTTACTCTTTGGCACTTCGATTTAACATGGGGAACATACGGCTTTTTGGTGGCGCAAACAGACTGGGGGCGCTGTTTAGCGCTGCGCGGCGACAGAGGGAATATCAGGGGAATACCCATTTTCTGTCTTCGTCTGACTCACTGCAATGTAGTTTTATGATTTTCACTTGATACTGAAAGTACACAAGTTCAGTCAATTATTGACGACAGTCAATGCATTTTTTATGATATTTGGTGAATTTCTTTCCATTTGATATTAGGTTTGTTGATTCAAAACGTACATTTGATGAGTTCTTTGTGTAAAGGTGGCTGTTCTGGGTTGAAGACCCGCCACGGTTACCAAGACTCGGAAATAAAGAGTTTTCCTGCCGAAAAATAGCTGTGTCCCGGCGCACGTTTATAATGCTTTCTCTTCTTACCAAGTAAGGGGAGGAAGTAAAATGAGTGGTCGTTTTTGAGAAAATTTCGAAAATGTTGATGCTTGTAAAGTATCCCTCCAAAAAATAAATATGTTTCAATTTCGAAAGGACGCGACATCTGTCAGGCCAGTAACAAGAACCCACTATACCTTGGTTCAGACTACACTAGTTTCCGAGGAAGAAAAAAACTTTGTACATTTAGGAGCTAAAAAAATCTACTTTTTTTCTATAACGGGGACCCTCAAAACGAGTGTTTGTTGTGAAAAATACTTTTTTCTGTACATAAGATACACCTGCATTATTAACTAATAAAATACACTGCTCGCTCTTGTGTGATTCACTGTCAATTCAAATTTCGTTTTCAATTTAGAAATGTACAGCGCCCTAGGCTGTCAAATGTTTTAGCGCAATTTTTATAATTTGTTCTTTTTAACAAATGATATTTATAATATTTTAAATAAAAAAAATGTATAATATTGGAACCGATGCAAATATAGTATTCCCATAAATAATTTATTATATATTTAGATATTTTAACATCAAATATTTTCGGGTCAATAAATTAAAAATATACGTTAGTTATAAAATAATTTCTATATTTTTGTATTATTAAAATTTTGTTACAAAACATGTGGATATTGAAGTCAAAATAACATTTAGTGTACATGAAAATATGCGTTGTCAAACGGAATCT
Source organism: Teleogryllus occipitalis (assembly GCA_011170035.1). Lineage (NCBI taxonomy): Eukaryota > Metazoa > Arthropoda > Insecta > Orthoptera > Gryllidae > Teleogryllus > Teleogryllus occipitalis. The sequence continues at coordinate 37,934 of BLKR01000736.1, forward strand.
TATTTTCTCGCTTTAGTCTCAGCAAATTTCTTAACAGTGTCTTCAAACTCTGCGCGTCCCTAAATGTCATTTTCTATAACAGAGATAATATATTCAATGTATCTTGTTTAAGACCCGATCTCATAATTTTTTACGCGTTTCAAAGAAGAGAAACATCGTTTGCCATTTGCATTAGTTACAGACATCATTAAATAGGGTCTTAAAATAATCTTGTCATCCTGTATCGGCAATTTCTTTAGTAATTGAATAATTCCACCCGAATTACAATTTTCTAAACCCTTTTATTTCACAAATGTGGCCCTTTATTTCCATACAGAACGAGATGGTCAGTCATACACGGATCAAATTTGGAAATCAGTGCATTAGGATGCATTAAATTTGTGAGTTAATTAAATAAGTGTAATAGCAGGCGAACAGGTCTTTAACGAACAATCCGGAAATTCATCGAAAAACGACCGAATATTTATTTTTTAGTTTACCGATTATTTTGAAAGAAGTAGTTTCGGAAACGAACATCGTGTCTTAAAATTTTTCAGGAAATATCTGATATTAATTTTGTGGCTGAAGACTCTTAGTGATATCGGCACACTGCTCGAACACTATTGGTTAAAGAGACGAGCCACTGTTGCCGGGTCGGTCACATTTCTATCGTTATATTTTAAAACAACATTCTCTACAGGGTTTCTAGTTGATTTGGTCGTATTTTTTATTATATTACACAATGTTTGTTATTTGAGTTCAAAATATCCTGATCGTGTTCATGATTTTAGTCAGCCTCATGACTTTTCTTAACAATGATTCGTATTTTTTAAAGTAGAGGAGGAAATCTTGAGATACGTTATGATGCTTAGAAATGAAAGAAATAATTCGCTTATTTTTACATGATGTCCTAATTCCTTGTGCTATCCAAGAATGGCTTTTCCGAAAATAATTAACTTTATTTTCAGAAGAGTTAAAATGAAATGAAAGCGTTGAAAAAAAAAAAAGAATTATTTTTATTGTTTGTATCAACAGTTTTATAAACCGCATCCCACGACTCCTGCATCAAGGAATCAATGAATAAGTTTATTTTACTTTTAGTAAATAATGTAGTCATACGTGTATTACTTTTTGTGTCGGTGTTCGCATTTCTTATAATTGTGAGAATTTGTGCATCATGGTCACTGTATCCTAAATCTTTTGTCTCAGCTTCATATCGAGTAGTAGTTTTGTTAATTATAATTTGATCGATTACCTTCATTGAATTTAGTGTGATCCGCGTAGCTACATTCATTGTAATATCTAAACAGAAAGAATGAATTAGATTTAGAAATTGTTCTTTCTCGCAAGATTCGAGCAGAAAATCAAATTTATTTATTTAAAAATAAATAGATTTGGATATCAACTAACTGGGGCATAAGAAGTTTTCATTTTGTACCCAATAATCTCGTTTTTACCGAAAAGGACAATACTCTTAAAGCTAACGAAAATCACAGTTTCTACAATTCTTTTCAGGACATTTCCCCAACAATCCACTTCATGTTTGTGCTGTTTCACCAGCTCTGAATTCACTGCAAACATACTACATACAAATTTTCTTAAGCAATCTTAATGTTCGTAACTATTATCATGTTGAGAAATGCTGTTGTTATTTTGTCAGTCATTAAGCCTTTTTGTAGTGAGCAAAGTAACCATGTATACATAGTATTTCAAGTAACCATATACGAATATATAACCACTCGAATATATAACTCGTATCTAACTACCATATTACTTGAATGGAGCACAAACGACATGTCCTGTAGATGGCGAATATACTAACCATAACCCCCTTCAACTTCACCATTTGCCATTGTTTTTGAAAAATATTATTTTGATAAATATCGACTTTGATCTGCCTTTTAGAGTTAGAAAATTCTATGTCATCACTTAGCTTAAATCCATCTTTGGCCACCATTTCTCTAAAACCAACTTTCCACTCTATTGGGTGTTTTGGCACTTGTAATATGTTTCTGTAATTCTATGTTCACACTAATTTCTTGTTTGCATGTATTGTCTGGCGATTCCGCTGGTAGTATGATCGAAGAATCCACGACGATAGATTGCTATCAGCGGAAGATTTTTTAGTGATTGCTGAGGCGAATAATAGGCCAATTTTTAGGTGTCTTCTTTTATGTATTCTTATCTCATTTTCCCACTCTGATTTTTTTCTTTTCGTTCTTTCTATTCTTCGCACCACTCGATTTCTTTGCAACCGTATCAATGCCATCACTCATACTTTCTTCTTATAAACAATTTGGAGCTATTTTTAAGAATATTTCGACAATGTCCAAAGGTCTTCATGTGTAGTACCCCCAAGAATATATGTTTCTCAAAATCGCAGAGCATTGATTCAGGGAAGATCGAGAGGGGTTTATTCAGTTTGGAAAAAATCGTACGAATAGTTTAGGCGCTAGTGTTGTTCACATACCGGACGGATGTTTTGGGAAAATAAAAAAACAAACTTTTTTGTTGGCAGGGGACTCCAAAACGTATATTTCGTTGAAATTACGAAATCGATTTTTCGCAGCATTACATAACTGTGTACTATGTATATTACTCGGTATACGCTCTCGTACGGAGGCCTATACGAGAAAGTAAAAAAAAATTGAATACGAAAAATTCTGTATTCTTATGCAAAACTACAATTTTTGGTGCAAACAATAATATGGGAGTTTTCATTAAATGGAACATATTTTGATGAAAATCAACATGTATGAAATTATACCAAACAAAACATACTACACTCGACTCTTTTGCATGCTTGGTTGCGAATAAGCTCAACTCTTTTAACGAAATAATACACGCCCATCTGTTACGTGATTGGTTCGATTCAAATTAGGAAGCAGCCTTAATGTTTGTCTAGAGTGTAAATACATTAACAGAATTACGAATAATGTATTTATTTTTGTCTATTAAACTACAAATATTAATATCTACTATAATATTTCAAGGTTAGGTGAAGGTACAAGCAAACTCAAAAAACAAGAATAAGTTAGTTTCTGAAATTCTAGTTGGTCGATATTAATTACACGCAAGTCAATTTACTTTTTCCTGGATATTTGGGTGCCCTAAATGTTTATTAAAGTGTATGAAGTATACAATTTAGGAGCGTCGTGTTAGATGTACATTAGATAATGTCATCACTGGAATGTTGATATTTTAACCTTCGGAAGAAACCAACAGATGTCGCTATTCTCAGTATAAATATTACACATTTTTTGTAATTAAAAATTATCGTATGTCATTTCTATACGTAGAGACATTTTTTTAATGCATAATCCTATATATTAAACAACTGTAATACTGATATTAAATATGAGCATCAGAGTAAGGTAAAAATTATAGTCAAGACAATTAAGTACCAGAAAATTACAGTTATTAGTCAAGTGTAATTTATTGCTGCAATGTCTTGAACAAAACTGTTTAAAAGCACTTTTTGAGAAATGTATGCGTGTTAGGATAAGAAATGTGTGAAAATAAAATTTTGAATAAATATTTGAACTAATTTCTCACCGCGATATTTATTTAATAAATACCGATACTTTTGTATCTATTTTGGGTATGTATGTATGTATATATGTGTGTGTGTGTGTGTATATATATATATATATATATATATATATATATATATATATATATATATACATACATATTCAATATATAATGGATATAAATTTGATTAATTCACTCTTTCTTTTAATAAACAAATGAAAAGAAATATTTCTATAAAAAACATTCAAAAGTTTGCCTTGTGAAATTTTGCATCCACTGAAATTCGTCCGCCCCCAAAAATTGCGCGCCCCAGTCTGCAGCCTACTCAGCCGGTTCGGTAATCTGGCACTGGAAATACATATAGTTCAAAAGTTCCAGACAGGTTATCCCTCAGATCTATATCATTTTTCTCTAATATATCTACGGAGTCCAATGTTTTACACACAACAAATAGTGATCATTTTTTTCCCGTCGCCTAGTGATTTTTATTTGTCCTCTGCTGATTCAAAGACGTTTGTTCTTTACTGCATTAAAAGTCCCCAACGAAATACTACGATAAGTAATTCACATTTGTTGAAGAGTGGACACAATCTGCTTGAGTCACTTTTTCCTTAACGTTTGGTAGCGAGTGCAATCTACTAATGGGACCCAACTCACACGGAAGGGATGGTTGGTTTAATTTCGAAAGAGATCTTACGTAAACAAGATTCCTTGTGTCTTCAAAAGTGGCTGTTGTCAGAGAATAATTCAATACCTTCAATAAGAGTTATACCCTCTTATTTGTCCGGAATTATTAGAATTGTGTCAGAATTCTCGGCCGACAATTGTAGCCATAAAAAGATACAACAGATCTTTTTTTTTTTTTCATTGAACATTAATAAGATTTACTGAAAGCCGTAATGTACACAAGTAAATAGTATTGCGATGATTGACAATATTCATATTTTCCAAAAGGTAGAGCTAAGAACAATTGAATTTTTAATATTCTGTTAAACATCGTGTTAGACTGTAATCCTTGTCTTACGAAATTTGTTTCGATCCTCTCCCACGATCACTATTCATTCAGATCGGTTTACGAAAATTCGCAACTGCCAACTGCAAGTACGATCTAATGAATCGATGGAGGCAATGGACGCTATGACGGCAGAACACCGCAGTAATTCTACACCCGCCCGCTGACGTCCAACATTACGTGACCCAGCCAGTTCCCGAAAAGCGCGCGATTCCGCCGCACATGCCACCGTGCGCAGCCGCGGCGACAGTTGGCTGCGAAAGACATCGGCCGTCAGCTGTTTCTCAGTCGCGCGCCGCAGGGATTACGCAAGTGTCCGGCCGGAGGATACAAAAAGCCCGGAAGCAGTGCGCCCCGACGTGGCTCGCCGTCGCAAGGCAACCTTATCAAGCGCGATAAACCTCGAGGGCGGACATCTCGGCTGTAGGTAAAGCGAGCCTGCCAAGGCCGTCTCTGTAGCGACGCGGCCGGCCCGCCGCGCCGTGCCCTGGCGACGCGTCGCAACGCAACGCCCTCTTCGTCCAAAGTCCGGGGGGCCCGATTCGATAGCGGCGCCAGAGGCGGCCGCATGCTGGGCGGACGTGGCAGGCGCGTGTCGCGTTAACTACCCGGCGCCATCAAAAATATTTGCGGAAGCTCAACAAGGTCGGCAATAGTCGCCGCTACGAGCCTGCGAAAACGTTCCCATCACCGCGCCGTGACGCAACCTTGGAATAAACAGCTTTCATGGCCTCCTGGGCGATCGCTCGCGTGGTTTAAACGCTCTACGCGCGCGCGCCGGAGGCCGAAGGCGACCGAAAACGCACGCGCCGATTGATGCAGTTCAGCTCCCCCCTGAGTGAAGTACGCGTGCGTCTTGCGGTAGCGAGTGGCAATGAGTAAGCAGCCGGCGCGAGCAATGTCAAGGCTACGCAGGGCTGCGTGCCATATGCTCCGCCCTGCACTCGCCACTCTGTGTTCAGGCACGAGCAGCTAATGATGCCAATTGACACTTCAGGCAATCAACAGCGCCCGCTTCGCACGGCTTTGCTCCACCGACTGCGTGTCGCCCGCCCGACACACTGTTACGTAATATCCAATACTAAATCCGCTCGCTGTCGTTGCAGGATAACGATTATTTTCTTGTGCTGCGAAGAGTATTCCCTTACATGTGTAAAACGTCAAATATCATTCAGTGTTCGCTAACCAGTCTACGCGTGCGATTGTCGAAGTCTTTGAATAAACAATTACAAAAAATAATAAATGTGGCCTTCGTACTTACCAGCTACTGTGAAATCCAGAAAACGGTCGACGCACAGCTATTATTTTTGTTGACACGTCACCGCAAACACATTTTGTTAAAGAAAACGGCAAAACAACACTTTGCGAATGTCGCGAATTGTTACGCGGTCGTCAAATCTCGCTGCATAACGAAATATATACATCGTGTTCACTGCAGGAATCCGCTCGCCCCATGTACGTCTACAGGTCTGGCGGCAGTGACGTCACTCAAGGCTAGCACGTGGTACCAACTCCCACTGCGGAGATGGCAGCACGGCTCGACACTACGTGACTGGCTACGAATACGATTCAAGCAGTTTAGGGGCCCAAATTTTGGGCTTCTGCTCGCCAAATTGTTAACTTGGTTTCATAATTTTTTTTAAATTAACAATTGAACGTATTTGAGGTCTTTCTGGAGTCTATCCGCTCGTGAACGAAGCGTCAAATGCAACAATACACTGAAGATATGAATTTTGTAATTTAATGATTTTTTTTTTATTTGCCTCATTTTTTTTTTCTTCAGACATTACTGCTAATGTTAAAGGATTCAAAATTAATAGGATAATGGAAATATATTAGAAGTTTATGCAAACTGAATATGCATGGATCTAACCCTTCACAAAAAAAAAACGCAAAAAATTGGACTTTATTCTGCTTCTTTATTATATGAATTAAATAGACATTCATATGTAACCAGATTACAAAGCTTTTAATTTTATTTTATAACATAAAATAAGTACAGCCTAATTAATGTACAAACAAAAAGATCATAGTGAAAATATCTTCAAATATTAAATTAAGCCTGCAAAACAGGTCTCTCATGTTTCCCTTCTAAGTTCTTGTTGGTCTCTGCATAACCTGTACCTCCCTGAAAGAACCAAAATAAGAATGTTTAACATGGCAAATTCAGAGTGATTAATTGCTACCAAAAAAATCGACCCTCAAAATAAGAATGTAAGTTTTACCCACTCAACCCTTTGGTGTGCGGTATCTCACCAGTTTTTTAACCACCATGCTTTAAAGCAGAAGCATCCATGAACCCCCCTCACAGTCTACTTGCCACTGGAGTCTTATAATTTGTCAATGATTTCTGATTATACTCCTCTAGAAACTAATTAATTCTAACTGTTATACGCTAAACTGATATCAAGAAAAACACAAATCAAGTTCAGATCAAATACATTGCTTTCTACTTTAGTTAATTTTCTCTCATGCTAGAACGCACATAACAATTTACTGAAGACAAAACTGAAACTTAAATAAAAAATTCAACAGAAAGATGTTTAATTATCAAAAATTAAAGTGAATTGTAACATTCAATTTAGTACTAGAATTCAATGTGTCTTCTATATATAACTAAAAAATTTGATGTCTTGTATTACAAAAAGTAATAAAAAACTTTTGATTAGACACACCTTTTTAAAAATATTCAAAAGTTCTTGGCTACTTAAAAAGTCCGTGGTTTCCAGATTCCCATTTGTCAACTCATTTTATTATTAGGTACTTTAAAATCAGTTTGTCACATGATCCCCAAATATTGCTTTATCCAGCTCTCCCAGTGTTCTATTTTTGAATAATACAATAATAAAATCTAATCTGTTTCCTAGTTCAGAGTTTTGTCGTATAATTGTCCTCTAGGAACAGGAATAACCATTTGATTTATCATTCACATGCAAATCAGAATGTGTTATCTCACAAAGTGAGCCAAAAATTTCCCCAAACTGACTACGAAGTAGTTTTCCTATTTGAATAAAACCTCTTGCACTTTCTGTTGCTTTGAGACCACAATAAATATACACAATTCATTAAAGCTCAAAATGATACTGAACAATAGGGCCACAAACTACTGTACTTCAAATGCAGGGGATAGGAACCGTTCTTGTCACATTCAATTGATGAAGAGCACATAGAGTCAGTATTTACAATTGTGTAGGAGGTTTGGGTCTAGAAAATTTGATATGGAAAATCAGTGGTACGTACTCTTTGCATTGGAATGAGATCCTTTTCAGTTAGTTTCTCACCAGTAACAGGATGCAACCAATCTTTTTTAATAATCTTCTCTACACACTCCATAGTAACAACATCACCACTAAAATACAAAAGTGAACGAACAAAACAGATAAAAAGAGCAATCATTAGCTTTAATATTTTTGTGGTACTGACACTTTTAGCTTTATTATTATAGTACAAAAGCATCATTTTATAAACTTACGTTGTGCGAATTACGGCACAAGGCACAGAGTTGCCAAGAATATCATGAGTGATCGGACACATATATCGATTCTGTTTCACAATGAGTGCTTTCTTGTCATCTGGGTCCTTAACTTCTGTGAACTTTACATCAACCAAATCTTTAACTTTTAAAGGTTTTCCGCTCATTGGACAATAAATAGTTTTATCCTGTGGGGCAGAATTACAAATTTTGACATATTGTCACAGTTAATGACACAAATTCTATAACAAAATTATCATACAGGTTTCTTAAGATTGGTGTCCTTAGCTTCTGGAGTTTTTGAGGGAATCCAAAAGCTAGGTAGATGCTTGTCACGACCCTCCGTCATGTTTGATACTGATGGTTTTTCTGCCTTATCAGGATCTACAAATGAAAGATGGTAAGTATGTAGTCAGAACTTTCTCAAAAGTACTGTTCCTCTAATAATTTAAAAGTAAACAAAGATACCTTCTTTAAAAGCATTCACAGGTGCACTGACAATATTCTTTTCTGTCTTCAGAAAGTCATTCACCTTGGTAACATTTGCAGCTGCAAGAAGTTCCGCTTTCTCAGTCTGAAATTTCAAAACGCCCAAAATTTCACATGAGAAAAAATTCAGTGAATATTAGAAGTGAGATTAAAAAGAAACCATAAAAGGTATTGTTATCATATTGCTCAGGACTCTCCAAACTTGCAATGACGTTGGATTCATGATAGTTCAACAATGTTTAGAATAAGACGGGGAGGGGTAAGGATTTAAAAGCCCAAGAACACATCTGCAAATGACGCTCCCCCCCCCCCCAATTCACTGAGCAAATGTAGAGGTGGTGCCTTGTTTTGTTTCTGAATTCTAAAGGTGGGGGGGAAATGACTTAAAAATGGTCGTCAATCAATATTTACCTACTAGTAAGTCTGTTTTAACATGTTACAAATATTATCTGAATTTATTTATTTATTTCACTTTAAAAACTGTGTGAGGTACTACGGGGAGAAGTTCAATAGTATAGCATAGTTTCTTGAGCACTGGGATCTCTGTCCTAACTTATACATACATTGAATAATGAACATGAATAGTGACAAGCAATTTCAGCAAGAATTGGTAGGAAAATATTTACTCCTGTGTAATAATTTTTTTTGCCAAGGCAAAAGGTACAGATTTTCCCTTATCATGCCCTTCATGACAGAATTGACTTACTGCCAAGAGAATTCTTACTAGTTTGTGACAGTGTTGCTGCTCAATTATCCATTTCTTTAATGGAAAAAATGTAATTTGATTTTCATGTCTTATTTACTGTTTGATCTATCATGTTAAATAAAATAATTGCAAATTGCAAAGATACTAGCTTTTCAAATCTGCAATATGCACTATATAAAGAAAATTACAAGCAAAACGAGGTAATTTCACAACCTTACAAGACTTAATATTCAACTTGTCTGCTCACCTGAACAAGAGATAAAGTGCACGATACCTCAAAAAGGACTAATTATACAAGTCCAGAAAATCCAACATAGTTTTTAAAAAAACGCTAATTAAACATTTCAGGGGTGCTTTGCTCTAATTAGAAATAATTTAATGATTTTGTGTTTAGAACATTGCTGGTCTACATTTAAAATTTTAAAATTATCCTTCATAGTATGATTCACTGATTTATTATCAGCATGAGCACCCACAATACTGTAGGGAATCTCACTTGCAACCCAATCTGTGATGTGAGTTCCATTATACAATATTGAATACAATTTTCCTCACTATTATTAGTACTACAATCCTACTATATACTACTCACTATTATTAGTACTACAATCCTACTATATACTACTCACTATTATTAGTAGTACATTCCTCACTATTATTAGTACACAATTCACAATTGTGAATACAATTTTCCTCAATATTATTAGTACTACAATCTGTAACAATTAGATATTTCATTTAGGTCATTCTTTTATTATTAATTACTTAAGAGGCAAACTACAAAATTTAAACTGACTTCACTTGCACAATTGTGCAAATAAATTATATACAAAAATATATAAGACATCGGGAAAAGAGAGAGGCAGGTATTGGGAGAGACAGAGGAAGAGAGGGCATGGTGGAGATGGAGAAAGAAAGAATTATTAAGCCAGGTATTTCTTAGAACTTTCATTTTAGAGAAAATTCTACATATAATTTATGCATTAGTGTGTTCACTAATGCATGACTAATAGACCAATGATTAGTTTTGAAAACACCACTTTTATAAGAATCCAATTACAAGTATTCCATAAGATACAGATTTTTTTTCAGCATTATGAAATTTTCCCTAGATACTCGCACACAAGAATGTAAAAGTAACTTATTTTTAATATCTATTTTATTAGCTGAGATGAAATAGTATTAAATTAAAATTATATTTAAAACATTAAATCTGTTTCTGACAGAGAGAAAAAGCATGAAAATTGAAATAAACTTAATTACTAAAGGCATTAAATTTAAAATGTAAATAGTTATTTTTTCATTATGTAGTGAAGTTGAGTTTTAGAGTATAATATACTTGATTTTTTAATACACTCAAGCCTGACAAGTAGAATACATGATTAACTCCCAAGGCCTGCACATTTATTTTATGTTATAAAATAATTACTACTGTATTCATTAATGTGAAACTTACATATTAATTTGTTGTTACTCGTTACAAATAATGAAAAGTATCCCAAAGAATTTCACCCAACAACACAGATGCACCGTAGATCTGTGTTGTTTTTGTTATTTGCCCTTTCAAATTGTTTCAAATGAAATTAGCTTTAGAGGATTTCCCATTTACAGAAAATTTAATTTCACTGATGTTCTCAAACACAGGTAGATCAGATTGTTCATCAAATTCACCCCATTCTAAATGAATAATGAGGCTGTTCAATTTGTCAAGTATTCCCAACAGAAACTTCTGAATCATTATCACTCTCACATTACTATCCTCTTCAAAGTTCTTATTAATAGACAGAACACAAAGAAAATCATCATGTATATCAGAAGAAACCAATTCAGACTCATTATTCAAACAATCATAACTTCTATTTTAAATCTTCAATTTCATTGACAGCCAAATTGGTAGAATTCATTCTAAATATGAAGAATGAATGCAGTACCAAGAATCAATTTACCAAGACGTATGTAACATCTCAATCATCGGAGTACCACAGTTATCATCAACTTCCGGTCGATCACTTCTTCCTTGAGAAATCCAGATCTTTCTCAATAAAAACTTCTGTTTAACAGTTCACTGGTTACGACTTCTTAACCTCTTAAAAATTATTACTGCTAATATACATAACATGCATTCATTTCCGTGTATAAACCCACATTCCCGTGGATATGAGAATCTTTCAAAATTGTCTTCACAACCTCACAAAGCATTTTGCTTCTTTATTTAGGGCTTTCTATAATACCCCATCGCTAGGAGAAGATAACTCACAACGGTATCCCACTACGTTACAATCTTATTAAAATCACTAACACGTTACAAGTTACAAAGAAGAATCTTTAATTACTACATGTTACATGGATAACTTTATTAATATATTTTAACAGGAACATCACTTCCTCCAATACTTGCCACATATAATTCTCATTACATTATTCTTTTCTAATACAGGTACAATTTTACTTCGAATGTATTTTGTACTCACAAGCCGATTTCCTTGCGTTTTCTGTTTTTGCAGAAATCTGTCACTCTGTCATTCAAACGCAAAAATTTCCAAAATACGAGCAGTTGAAAACATTGGAAACTGACCTCATCTTTCTTCTTCTGCTTTTCATATTCTTTTAGTTTTCGGCTATATTCATTTTTCTTAGTAATTACATATTGAAGAATTGATTCCTTGTCAAATAAATAACCATCTGGACTGGAAAAATGTTTTGCAATTAGTACACATTCAATATAAAAATAGTTCTCTACAAAAGAGTTGTGATTGTGAACTTACGTGACGACAGGATTTCTGCAAGGCTGCAATGAAAGACAACAACAATCAAAATCTTTCACTGAGTCCTTTCCAACGCGCTGAGTATTGGTACCATATCCAGAAGCTTGTGCATCCTTCTTTTTTTCATGGTAAGTGTAGACTGCTCCTGCAGTGCAATTTCTTGCGTGCCTTGTCATTTCCTTTGATTATATTTTACTCAAACTAGTCTTTGATATAAATTATACTTCGAATCACGTCTCTTGAATTTATTGCATGTAAGTATAAATACGAAATGAAAGAAGCAGATCGACTTTAAACTTAAACCAAAAGAACCATTCACATGAACCACATCATCCAACAAGTATCTTGGAGTATACCTCGATCCACCAATCCCTTGCATAAACAATACACTCCGATCCGATTCCCACTGGAAATCAAGTCCTCAAGCCTCTTGACATTCACAGCCACCATGAAATTAACCATTTCAGTTTCACCAACTGTACCACCGAAAAATACTTTCATTTGTTTCCCAATTCAGGGATCATATATTGGCATTCCTGCTATTGTGAAAGTGCGTTCCATAGACGGACTGGAAAGATTTTCGGAATAGCGTCAAACGAAGAGTTATCGGGTTATTTTTATCAATTTTATTTAAAACTTTTTTATATTAAAATGTATGTGGGGAAATTTGTATGAAAGTCACCTCCGTTAATGTTTAATTGTGAGGAGATAAATTGTAAGGCGGGATGTTTAAAATTAGATTGTAATTCTTAAATTTTGTTTCAATGTTTTTACGAGAGTTGATTTAATAAAATATTAATGAAATACAGAAAGAAATTACATTGAAATATAAATTTTTCTAGGGTTTTCAAAATTTCTATTTCATACTTCATGATCATTTGCAACTACCTGTGTACACACTGGCCAAAAGTCATGTTCTTTTCAAATCTAGAATGCCTTCATTCTTTATCCTCAATGTAGGCATCTTTAATCCACTCCTAGCAGATAATAATTGTACAATATTCACATAGTTTTAAATAAAGAACTTTTATTGGAAACAAGAAATAATATTAAAAAAATATTCTGTACTACATCATATAATGATGAAACTGTTAAATATTCATAATGAAAAAACTTCAAACATCATTAAAATGATCTTTAGCTTCTAACAATCGTACCGGGGCTCTAACTTAGCCACCACACTTGTAGCGGTGTGGGACACACAAGCTTGTCTAGAATTACATATGGGCTTGATACCCTTAAATTTCAAAACATAAGAAATTTCTGTTAAAAATAATATTGTATTAAGGTGTGGGGATGGCTTCACTTGCTTATACATAAAATATTTTATTGGTTATATTAACCTGCACAAAGCAAATTGCTAGGTTTATGAAATCTGTGAAACAATTATACTTTGGCCCTGTGAACACTCGCGATTAATACTGTAAAACATTGTACTCTGTGAGAGAAAAAGCCAACCTAGTTTCAGATGAGTGGGCAGCATGTTCCAGGCTAGCCCAAGCTTGCAGCAGTCTGCATGGAGAGAACGGGCACTCTCACTGGCTGCTGCTCACAAGCGTATGCTGGCAGGATTGTATTGTGCTCACAAAGACCCCTACTTGACCCTATCAGGACTACCTAATCCTAGAAGTGAATGAATTGTGAAATAGCAGTGCCTGGCAACTGGAATCTTCCTCCAGTTTGCATGTTCAGATAGCCTCACAACCAGTGAATGAATTACTGCCAATAGGTGCTTCATCCACCTAAGGTTCCAGCCCAGTTACTCAACCAAATGGCATGGCAGATCCCCATTAATAAGTAACTTTATGAAATGTCTTTATTCAGAACTTCTAACATGCCACATTACACGAAAACTTTCCTGCCCAAGAAATTGGAAATTTTCAGCACAACATTCCTAACTAAAAATTTAATCTTGAACCTTTCAAAAACTCTGGTTATTGTCTACTGTTTTTATCATTTATCAGAATTTCATATAAAATATTTAGCTACATGGCCCCAAAGCATCACACCAGAACACAGGAATCAGGCTGAAGATGTTGAGGTGAAGCTCTGCTATTATGAACAAGTTAAATTGCAGTGTTTTAGTATTTGGTTACTACTTCCAAACAATGAATATATTCAACTCTGTATGTTTAAGATCTTTTGTTTATTTATTTATTTTATTAACACCCAAACTTTTGACACTTGGTTGCTTGTTTTTACAGTTGTCGCTAGCTTGCAGAAAAAGACGGAAAGTCAATGAAACAAGAAGGAAACAAGAGGGATAGTTATTATTTAAAATATTTACAATGTATAATAATTAAAACCGTTAGAAGCAACTTTCCAGCCTGCTTCTGCAGCCAGCTGGGAGGGGCTGGGCGGGGGTCTGTGCAGCCCCGCCATGCCCCATACCCCCCTGTCCCCAGCAATAACAAAGACCAAATGTAAGATTTGTGTAATGACCTTTTGTTTTAACAACACGGCAACACTAACCTACTGCACATCTAGGTCTACATATCCAGTTGCTCAAGCATGGGACTTGTTTGCTATGTATACTGTGGCTCATTCCATACACCTTGTCTGTGATTGCTACTCTAAAACTCATGACTCTAGGTATGTTACATATTTTGAAAGAAGAAAGAAAAATACTAGATAACTTACAGTCTTCAGCAAGGGAATTTACATTTAATACGTTGATGGACTTAGTTGCTTTGTTTCAACAACTTGAAATGCAACAGACAGGGCCAGTTCACACCAAGCTTGGAAAACAAAATTTTAAGAAACTCATATAATAAAGCTGATACACTTTTACATGAACGTTGTTGTATGAAGTGTTGTGAGTGTTGATGCATGCGTGTGTGTGCTCTATACCATGAAACACCTTCCATTAAGGCAACTGTTCTGAACTCTGGAATGTCGTCTCCGACTACAGACTCGCGCGCAATGGCTGAAGGGCTCGACACTGAGTGGCTACACAGCAAGCAGTTAGAGCAACCTTCAGTTCAAGGCTGCCAGTACACACACTTTCTCGCCAGCTTGCATTCATGCTGATGAATTGGTTGTACTGAGTTTGTACAAGGCAGTACACTTAATTGTTTACATTGGTGACAGATTTTCCTTTTTTTTTCAAAATTTTTATATCTTTTTAAAACTTTCCAACATACAACTCTATAATAAATGAACATTTTCTCTGTGTATGTAGGTGTTTATATAATCTTAATATATATCTATAATTATACGGTATTTACTCGCTCTTATCCCAAAACATTCAAATTTCATTTGTTTTTTTTTTTTTCCTATTCCACTTTTTTCCAAAAACAAAAACAGAACAAAAATGTCGAGGTGTTTTGTTTCTTTACAAATGCATTGCTAGTGATGTCCTCACCCGGCCGGCTGGAGACGGGGCGGGGCTAAGACTCTAAAGGTTGAACACCAAAGAGCCTACCCCTGACCCGTCGTCCACTAACACCCCAGACCCGCCCACCCGCCCGCAGGAGGCACTGCTCCCTGCCCTGCATGACAACCTCAACAGTGTAGTTAGAACCCTGATCTAAACAAACTAAAACAAGTTAGAAGTGTAGATTTAACAGCAGAATCATATACATCTTGCAGTTATAACAACCAATTTTTTTACTCTTATTTCATAAAATACTTCATGATGAAACAGTCTAGCAAAAAATGCTTCATGGGTGTACCAGTAGCATTGGGTTTGCACTAGCTGTCTACACAAGGTCCTACAGCGGCTTCCACCGCCCGGTGCCCGTCTTCCGCGAATGGGCATGGCAGTCTGTCCACTCCATCCTAGCGGTTGCCTACTAAAACGTGGCTCCTTGAAGCGTTTTTTATTCATTTTTATTTTCAATTTTGAGAAATAACGATTTCGGTGCCCAAGAGTTCCTAGTAGAATGCTGCTGCTGCTGTTGCTGCTGTTGCTGCTGTTGCTATGACTTTGAAGATGGACACAGAACAACCATCACTAGAGTCTGGGGACCCGTTGCCCATCGCAGCGTGCACCCACTTGGCCTGCTTGTTTGCCCAGCAGCCCACAGCCGCTTAATAGTAGGTTTCTTGCTCCAGCCAGCCTCCAGGGTTTCGACGAAGGTAGAAGCGTCGAACTTCATCATAGATGAAGATGGAAACCATGAAGGGCAGACCAGGGAGCCACCACACAAACCTGAAATTGAAGGAGTTAACATAATTACTACTTACATTCTCTTCATTCCGAGCATCATCATAATCCCACCTTACAATACAATGAATTTACCATAGCATCATTTTATTTTCATTTCCACTTATTTGAGTTTCAATACAGTGATAGAGAGAGTTCAATATTTTGATACTTAACTTTATCTGTAATCCTCTGAAAATATATTTGAAACCTCAAAAGTTCTCTCTTTGGTTTTAAATCTTTCATGTGATAAAATGAAAGCAAAATAAGACTACTGAATAATTACATCAATGTCATTACCACTACCATAATTGCATCACTGTCACTATCACTTACTGTATATCCACAATGCCATTTAAATACTTATTCATTAAAGAATCATACAATTTTTTTTTATAATTAATTTGAATGCAATAATCAATAGTTTGGTTATCTTCATTTCAAATTTGCTGTGGAATAAAAAGATCTTAAGACATTAAGGACAACTCACTTCAGAGGGTACATCCTAAGGCCTTTGTCCATTCCTGGGCAGTAGGACAAAAATGCAGCAAGAGCAGTTTCAAAAACAAGACCAAAGTTCAGAGCCCAGTTCCTAAAAAGAAAGACACAATTAAAAAAGGGTTCTTTCCAGGAAAATTTATGATTATTATTATTTTTTAAAATTTATTTATTTATTTTTTTTACAAAATCACCACACACCTCATTCCCTGGTGGATGATGGAGTTTCGTCGAGTTTTGCAAATGATCAAATCAGCCCACTGTACAATAACAATAGTCACGAAGAAAGCAGTGTGGCAAGTGTACTCCAACTTCTTCCGGTCACGGTAGGTCTGAAAAGAAAATAATTGCATTAAGTGCTTTTAATGAAGTGAAACTAAAACAATTCACAAAATTCTCATTTTAGTATCAAGATCATACCCATTCCTGGCCATAGGAGTCAGTTAGATCATTAACAGCCTTGGAATCCCAATGTTTTCGGATGCCAAACAGTGAGAGTGGCAAGAAACCATTCTCTGCCATGATGACAAAGTAGACAAAGAATCCAGCAGCTGCCTGGATCATGCCAATTTGTCCATATGCCATCGAGATCAACCTAGGAGTCAACATCTATTTAGTATCTGGAAGTTCTAAAAGTCATATCTGAAAAATTTACTTAATCCATGCAGAAGTGCCACTTTAGCAATTAATACTGTGTGTTTTCATAGCAATCTTTTTGGAAAATATATTTTTAGATAAAATAAGATTCTCTCTTAATATTCATTTTTTGAAACACACCTCCACACAAAATATTAGTGAGTGAGTTAATTAGTGATGTTATGTAACACAGAACATGAATTGAGTTGATGACAAAATTGAGAGCATTTGCACCAACTTCTTTTGTCACAGACAACATATATGCCCATGGCAAGTAAAGCAAGCATGCACATTCAACATTAATACTTACGTTCTCCATTTTGAGGTTAGGAAGCATGCGAGGCTGTGAATTTACCTGCAAGTTCCAGAAAGTTTGAATCCTGGCTACAGTCTTGAATGAGTCCTGGGAGGGAGGGAAGCTACCACACAGACAGATCATGACAAACACCAAAAGAGATTTGGCACATTTGCACCCTTCTTGCTCCAGTCCTCATGGTCAAACCAAGAACTTGAGCAATCACATATCCAGTAAGGTCGAGCGACTCGCATCTACTAGCAACTATACGGCACGACTTATTTCCCTAAAGCAGCTATTGACATCTAGCACAAGCACGCAGCTGTAATCAGAACAGACACTAGAACCATTTCTTCAATGCCTGTTTGTGAAAACAGCTCAGGTACGCCCAGTCATCTGGTCAAGTTCTAAGTCCCACTGGTCACAAATATTTAAAGAAAATTTAATATCTAAATGCTAATAGTGTTGGATTGTGTATCTATTATCTATTGTTTATCTACACATGCATTGTCACTACAATAATGTACAATTTTGGTCCATTTTCATTTTCTTCCAATTTAAGAACAAATAATCTTACAAACTTATCAAAATATATTTCTACCTACAAAAAATCTGTCAGAAATTCTCTCTTCAGCCAAATATCATACAAAGGCAACCACATTAAACAACAAAAATATTCTAGAGGAAATAGGTTATTTTTTCTATCTTTTTGCTTTCAAATAGGGCAACAATTCTTGGGGGGGGGGGGGGGATCTACTGTAACTGGCATGTTATATTGCTGATTTAAGACTAACAGTAAAATAATGTTTCTAATTGCTGAGATAGGAATAAACATCAAATACTACTCTGGCTGGATAATTTAATCCTTATAAATGAAAAGAAAGGAGAGCACATTATGAATGAAAACTTCTAATTTAGGAAACTGTTTAATGGCGTGACCAGTTCGGGGACAATCTGAACTCTTCCACATCTTTGTGCTTCGTACCAAAGCTTGCACTTTTAGCTTTCCTATCAACACTAATCAACAAGATAATACACGGCTTTTCACAAACTAAACACTTAGTGATTTACTGTTAGCCACTGTAGCCACTACATCTAATGTGACTACACATGGCAACATCACATCTATTACCGTGCAACTACAACCGATAGCTAGGTGCACTGTCGTGCGAGTCTTCCGGCTGCGACCTGGCTGGTCTGCGGGCGAGAAGGATGCCGTGGCCTCCAGTCCAGAGGGAGAGCTCGGCAGGGAGGCTCCCATGCAAGGGGAGGGGAACATCGACACTCAGCTAGTCCGCTGCAGCTACAGGCAGGAAGAGGAAAAAGACACCCACCTGCGGTTCACCAGGTTATCCCTGTATGGGTCACGAGGCTGGCGTTTCATAATGTCAGACTCTGGAGCTTCATAAGCCAGAGAAATAGCAGGCACCTATAGTGTGGCAGTGTTAGTAACAGTAGAAAGTTAGTCAAATACATGCAGTGGTCATATTCCCTCTTCAGCACAGAGCTCTAAGATGCCCTGAGATAGACCCTAGCCATACCAGAGTTGAGAGATCGAAGGGAGAAATGGGACCAAGAGTAGGCAGGCAGAGCAAAAAGAGGAGGAAGTGAGGCTGGAGTGGTGATTGTCCAGAGCTTGAAGTGCGAACCAGAAGAGGCGATGGCTGAGGTGTGTCTTTGGCATGCAGGGATGAGACTTTATGAGAAAAAGAAAGCGATGGCAAATTACTACGAAGAAAGAAAATGAGATACCGAGAAAAGAGGAAATGAACTGCAGCAGACAAGTGATTAGGGGAAGAAGAAATGAACACAGTACTTACCTGCAATCAACATGCCACAAGACGCACAAACACACATGAACAAGGGTTGCAAATCAACAACACACATGAATGCAGGGAGAAAGTTTCAAGAGAAAACAGGGTGGCGATAAACAACTGGGCAATCCAGTTGCCTACTGCCACAGGCAGACAGATAAGACAGGAAGGTACCGACACCATTGAGAGTTCCAGCAAACAGTATCTGAGGATTGTGTTAATTTACCTTTCGTTTACGAGTTTATCTGTGAAAGGATTTCGAGGCTGACGCTTCATGATATCTGACTCAGCTTCTTCATAGGCCAGGGAAATGGCAGGGACCTAACAAAATGGCGCAATACGATGAAAAAATACAAACAAAATAAAAACTTAAAAAATAATGTCTAATCATACAACAGAAGAAGTACTCTAAGTAGGAGGACTGCTGGGGCACTAAGTCTATGCAAGACACAAACTGCAGGGGAAAAATAAAACACATTCAAGGCAGCAAGTGCAGGCTGGAAAGGGTTAGCCAACACTGTGCACAAGGCACACTTGTACATTGCGTGGCTAGGGCTACTCTGGGAAGGTCAGGGAACCTCCACTAGTAGTTTTAATGTTAAATCGAATTGCTATTCTATATTATTATCATCTCAACCTATTCTATACTAGGAACAATAATCTCAAACTTCCAAGGGCAAATATGGAAAACCAAAGGTCATCCAGAAAAAACAAACATTAAACATGGTTACAAAAAGGTCCTGTCAAACCAAATCAATTAGTGAAGTAATGATAATGCTGGACACACCAGTTAATGGATTAACCCACTCTGGAGCACACCACTGATCTGAGTACCTTTCATTTACGAGTTTATCTAAGAAAGGGTCCCTTGGGGGTCGCTTCATGATATCACTCTCTGCGCTCTCGTATGCCAGCGAGATGGCAGGCACCTATGGAGCAAGTGTCACCCCAATTTGAGCGCTCACACTAGTCAACTTGGCAAGACTGACAGAAGGAGCAGCATTCTTGCTCACAGATATACACTACAGCAACAGCCGTGTTTGCAACTGGAGCAAGATAGCTTCTGCTTTTGTCAAGGACCAAGATCAACTCAAATGAAATGTCTACAGTAATATTTGAAGGTAATTAATAAAATAAAATATTTTACAGAAAACAAACAAAATGATTCCCTATTCTTTATCTACTTTTACAATCTATAAAATAAAAAGAAAATTACAATTAAATCACAAGGAATGTTACAATTGAAATTGCACAATGGTTCAATAAAACACAGCAGGTAGGTACAAGAGATTCAGGATTTGACATTGGTACATAGCAAGGAACTAGCCTAAGCGAGACCAATTCTGCAAATTGCCAAAGCTGAATCATATCTGGCAGCTACCTGCTGAGCATTGTTAAGAACCATCACAAACGTTTTCAATTCATCCCTTGCACCCCCTCATTTCCCACTTCTTCTCCAGTTACAAGATGAATCTGAAAATGAATACACATAATTTCTGATGCTCAGCGGGTGTCCTCTGCAACTGCAGAGCTCTTACTTCTGCTTTACATTCTAGCCAGGGCTACAAATAGAAAGGTGTAATCAATACTTCAGCAGGTTGGTCATTTCTTTCATTTTAACTGAGAAAGGAAGATTCGAGTCAGAAATCACAAGAAGGAAAGCACCATTCTGTGCAATGTGACAGCCAAAGTAAGAAGAGGACAGAAAAAAAGAAACAAGGGAAAATGGAACTTACCCCACTTGCCCATGGCAGGACTGTTGACCTTGGGACTGGGCAGACAAAAAGAATTGACTATGAGGTTGGAAATACATGCTTCTTCCAGGAAGGAGAGAGAACTAGGCTAACATTACCAGGAATATAGAAAAGCACATAAAATGGGAAAGGTCACATTACTGGCATTCTTCCTTCCATCCTCCCTCTCTCTCTTGCCTTACTTTCATACCTGCACAGTGCATTTCTGCATCCACAAGACTAAATAACCAAACACTCCCCAGAAACACGCTAACCTGCCCTTCATGGGAGAGCTTCTGCAGGCACACAAGTGGTGATTCAGTCACACAGGGAAGTATGTTCGAGCAGCTGCATCATCTACAGAAAGATGCAGGGGATCAAGGCAGAGAAGAGAAAATCTAAAAGGAGAATGTAGTATATTCAAACGGTCCAAAACTTGCAAGAGCTGAGAAGACAGGATTGCTGACACCTGGGTTCAGTTACCTTTCATTGACCAAATTATCTTTGAAAGGATTACGTGGGCGACGCTTCATAATATCAGACTCAGCCTCCTCGTAAGCCAGGGATATAGCAGGCACCTGATGATTACAGAAAGGTGCCTCCATATTATCACATTACAACAAAATATTTGTCAGAAAATATAAAACATACAATATCCCAGAGGGCATACTGTAACACAAAGTAAATTATGATGTTTTGAAGGAAGATTAAAATATTTTCAATAAGTAACTCTTGAGTGAGAGTCATAACTAAAATCTTAACAACTTTATTTATCTTTACACTTGCCTGGCAATTATAATACATGTGGCTGGTAAGAAAAATTAGTTCTCAAATCATAGGCCCACTAACAGTCAGGTGAATGAGAAAGATCTCGAAATTAATGCAATATTTTTGAATGAACTGGGAAAATTTAAAAAACAGACATCCAAAAATATTTCACAAAAGTCACTTTCCCATGTCTCCCCTTGCAAGAGACCTATGTGTGAATGTTTTAAAACAGAACAGAATAATAGAAGAATGAAGTTGACCAATTTCAAACTCCAGGGTGGATTTTGAGATGTGAATAATCCACATTGAAAGAAGGGATTTACTGCTTCATCTACAATAAAATAATGCAAGAAATCCAAAATGATCTTCCAGTGGAATATTCAGGAGCATATCCTGCAACTTTGCATGCCTAATTAGGAGAATAGGAATATTGACTATTTTCTCACAAACTCCAACTTTTGTAATACTTTTGAATAGCACAACACAACAAGAAAGAATATTCATTTATGAAATAATGTCAGGACTTCTGCTTTTTGATTATTCTGTAAAAAAAATAAAATGAGTTCTCTCCCATCATTGTTCAGCAATCTGCAAAATAAACCAGTGTTATGTTTCAAGTATATTACAGTTGGAATATATTTTCACAGCAAGTTCCAATGGCATAGTTTTGAACCTGTAGAATGAATGAGCAAGACAAGTGCTAACAACTATTAGCAGACTCACCATGTCAGTTCCCAAATCAATGCACAAAATAGTGACAGTGCCCAGGGGCAGGGGAATGTCACAGAGGATGAAAGCCAAGAAGGGGGAGATCTCAGGAATGTTAGACGTCAGAGTGTAGGCAATGGATTTCTTCAGGTTGTCAAAGATCAATCTTCCTTCTTCTACACCAGTTACAATAGAAGCAAAGTTGTCGTCCAGCAAAATCATGTCAGCAGCTTGCTTAGAT
This sequence comes from Teleogryllus occipitalis, assembly GCA_011170035.1. NCBI lineage: Eukaryota > Metazoa > Arthropoda > Insecta > Orthoptera > Gryllidae > Teleogryllus > Teleogryllus occipitalis. The sequence continues at coordinate 60,731 of BLKR01000736.1, forward strand.
ACATCAGAGCCAGCAATACCCATAGCAACACCTGTGGAAGTACAACATTATGTTAAAAACAAAAATAATATTAACCGACTTAAGAATGAAGCTTATTGCTTGCACACCCACCAATATCTGCTTTCTTCAAGGCAGGGGAATCATTCACACCATCACCAGTCACAGCTACAATAGCACCCATTCGCTGGCAACCTTCTACAATAATTAGTTTCTGTTGGGGAGAAGTACGGGCGAACACGATCTCAGTGTGGTACCTGAAAATTACAACATGAATATTAGCTGTCACTGGAAAAATTCTTTTCGCAACAGATTTTTTCAAAATAAAATTCTTTTCAAAAAGCTTGCCTCAAAATTTCATCAATTTGGTCAGAATTCAGATCCCTGAGTTCAGTTCCATGTACAACAGCAGCCTTAGCTTCTCGAGGGTTTACTTCAGAGACAGGGATGTTCAAACGCTGTGCAATATCTTCTACAGTCTCATTACCTAAAAAATTAAATGTAGTTTAATACCTTGCTAGATATTAAATATGATATGAAATTATTTTTGTGTTATTCATTTAGCTCACTCACCTTCTGAGATGATACCGACAGACTTAGCAATAGCTTTGGCAGTGATAGGATGATCACCAGTAACCATGATGACCTTGATACCAGCAGATCGACATTTGGCAACAGCATCAGGCACAGCAGCACGAGGAGGATCAATCATAGACATGAGTCCCACAAAACGAAGGTCCTTCAGAGGGAAGTTAGGATCGTCACCGTCAAACTTGAAGCCAACAGGGTACTTGTCAGAAGGCAGCATAAAGTCACAGAAACCTGCAATAATTTTTTGGATTATGTCAAAATCACAACTAAAAAAAATTGTGAGAATTTTTTTAAATTTTTTTTTTTATATAAACATACCCAACACTCGCTCTCCAAGACCACCAAGTTCAAGATAAGCATTGTTGAAGGCTTCTTTCATTTCCTCATCCAACACCTTTTCCTTTCCACCAATGAAAATGCTTGAGCAACGATCCAAAATCCTCTCAGGAGCTCCCTTCATCACCATCAGATGGCGAGGATCATTTGCGTCTTCCGTTTCATGAATGGAAACCTGGTACTTGTTGGTGGAGTTAAAGGGGATTTCACACACTTTCTTGTTGCGAGCTCGAATGGACATTACATCACCAAGAGCAAGTTCCATACATTTCAGCAAAGCTGCTTCAGAAGCATCACCATTCACTTCCCTGTTAATTGAAAATGGTAGTAATTAGCCTTTCCTGATTCACAACTAAAAGCTTACTATACTCCATTTCATATGCCTGATGTCTCTAATAAAATAACACAAGTCTTACTTACTTTTTCAGAATAGGTACTCCATCCTGGCCTGGCTTGAATTCTGCACGGTTGCAAAGTGTAGCAATACGAGCCAAAGCTTTAAATCCAGGGCTTGTTCTATCATACTGTACACCTGAAATAACATTTTAAGTTTAAATATTGTCTATGCAAAACACAGCACCACAATTTTCATAACAATACGTATTATGTACATTAATTAGACATAATCTTACCAGACTGATCTTCAGTGGTATCTGCCTCAATAATTTGGTTGTCGAACCACATGTGAGCAACAGTCATACGGTTTTGTGTTAGGGTACCAGTCTTATCTGAGCAGATGGTTGATGTGGAACCCAGAGTTTCTACAGCTTCCAAGTTCTTGACCAAGCAGTTCTTTGATGCCATTCGCTTGGCAGTCAGGGTGAGACACACAGTTACAGTGGCTAGCAAACCTTCAGGCACATTTGCTACAATGATACCTAGAGGACATTTCAACACAACAGCACGAGTAAAACTTTTCTGTAGGCAAGTCATTTTGGAGACTTAAATAATAATCATTGATTAATCGATCAAAAATATAATTATAAAATTAATGAAGAAATTATAGAAAATATTAGGGAAACATTTACTTTTTATGATTTGAAGTACATTAAATATAATGCAAAAGCCCAGAAAGTTACTACTTACCAATCAAGAAAATGACAGCATCCAGCCAATGGTATCCCAAGATGAAGGCAATGACGAAGAAGGTTACACCAAGAAACACAGCTACACCAGTGATAAGGTGGATAAAGTGGTGAATTTCCTTGGCAATAGGTGTCTCACCAGTGTCCAAACCTGATGCCAAACCAGCAATACGACCCATTACAGTGTTGTCTCCACAGCTGATGACCACACCCCTTGCAGTACCTGTAACCGCATACAAATTTTTTAATCTCGCACTTCATTGAGTTTAGAATCCAATAAAGAAAATAGATGAATGTATTTTGTGTATTTTGTTTTTATTTTTATCATAATTAATATGAAGTATGTACCACTTAAATATTCTCATCTTTTACTCTTGCAACAATACAAGAATTTTACCTTCTACAGCATTGGTAGAGAAGAATGCCAAGTTCTTTGTTTCCAGAGGGTTTTCATGAGTGAACTCCGGTCCACGGCTCTGAGGTTCAGATTCTCCTGTCAATGAGGAATTGTCCACTTTGAAGCCTCGAGATTCAATGATGCGGATATCAGCGGGGATGCGGTCACCAAATTTGACTTCCACAACATCTCCCAGCACAATGTCTTCAGCTCGAAGTGTGAGTTTTTCACCTTCTCGAAGCACTGTTGCAAACTGTGCAAAATATTTGAGATTATAAATAAGGCAATACATAACAAAAACACTTAAATTTTTTTAAAACCATTTCCCAGTGTTAGAAACCAATTTACTTTTATTCGTCAAATCTATCTAATAGCATTTCTTTAAGACCTACTCTACAGATCTGCTGTTCTAATTTGAAGCACTGTGTAGAGCACACAACAGCACACTTTAAAACTACATTTTCTACAATGTTTCTACAGTGTGTCTACATCATCTAAATTAGTGCTCTCCATGTGTTCAGCAAACTAACTGCCTCTATATCTATCTATGTAGTGGAGGCACTAGGCAGTGCTACCAAGCTGTCCAAATGTGTTCCTACCTCCGATGGTTCCCATATGCTGGACAGCTTGTTCCTTTGTTTTACACTACATAAAACATCCATATTGGGGCAGCGGGTAGAGATTACGACATTCAACATTCACAAAAGATCATCGGCCTTGAGACATCAAACACTGAACACGTGACACCGAACAGCTGACATGGCAATAACTTTCATGCAGACATACAAATACTCTTACCATGACCATCCTACGTACTTCTTGGGTAAACATCCAAAAGTGAGATGCATTTAACAAGTGTAATATGAGAATGTATTTTGCATACAGTAGAGTAACACCCATTTGTACAGAATTAAAAGAAGTGCTCATTTCATTAAGTCTTTTAGAAGTACTAGAGAGTTTTGTAGAGAAACTACTGGATGAAATTTCAAGAAAAAGAATAGACTGTAGAATTTTATCAGCAAAAATAGTTTTAATAATACAAGTTACATATGAAGTAGGTCTATTAAAGAGACAATGAGATATTTTCTGAAACCGGGCAAGATATTTCAGAAAGCAGGGGCTACAGAAGTGATAATGGTGTACTTGGTCGGGGGCATAAATGAGATGAAGTGTCCTACAATCCTGACCTATCTCACAAACTCACCTGAGGCACCATGTTTTTGAATGATTCCATAATTTTGGAGCTCTTGCTCTCTTGGTAATATGAGAAGACACCAGTGACGATGACGACAGCAGCCAGCACTATGCCCAGGTACAACTGAAACGCGATGTTGGCAGAACTTTGAGACACTGAAGTCTTTACTAGAAATCAACCCCTTGTGACTGACGTAACCTGGTAATGATCCTTAGGGCAAGTTGATTCAGCAGCTCCTGTTTCATGCAGAGGCTAATAACCTCCACAGACCTGGTATTTGTCTGCAGAGGTAAGCAACAAGGAACAGAGGGTGTATGTACATGGGTCAGGCAACATTACACATATTCAATATGACATTTGAAATTGGAGAAAATGACACCCGAGAAAAGGAGTCTTGATCCGAAATAATTAAAACTTGATTGAACAATCATTTATGCAGAAATCTCTCTCTCATGGACAACAAAACTCTTAAGATTACTTTAACCAAGTATTTATACATTAAAATTTTGTTAACAGCCGATGATACTTTAACCGAGCTTTTACGAATTAAAATTTTGTTAACCAAGTCCAGTATATAAATCAAAATTACACTCAAAAAGGCCAAAAACACCTAATAAATATAAGAAAAAAATTTAAAAATTGAAGTTAAATTCCAATAACATATCATAGTGAATATTTCATCTACTGGGGAATAGGATTTTACTACTGTACTACGTGAGGAATATCAGGGATGAGGTTCACAACATCGATACCATATTAGAGCACACACAGAACACAGATATGAACTACAGCGGTACAGACACCTACAGCACCTAGTGGCAAATCAAGCTATAGCCAGCTGCAAGCTGTACCTAGTTCATTTTGTGGCTCCTCTTACCTGAGGAACCATGTGCTTAAAGGATTCCATGATCGCAGAGGACTTGGCTTCTTGGTAGTATGAAAAGCATCCTGTGACGATCACGACAGCTGATAACACCACTCCCAAGAACAACTGTGTGCGTTGCCAGGGAAGAGAATATTGGTTAGATGAATGCAAGGTTCATATCATGATACATGAAACTCAACAATTGCCTTCTAAAGGTTCAAAGCTTCATTTAAATTCCTATTTTAATCAAAGAAATAAATGTTAAAAAAAAAAAATTAATGAAAGGTAAGAAACTTTCAGAATTTAAAAAAATGTCTTGTTTAACATTCAGAGAATAAGCTTTAATGTTCTCTCTTCACAACCAGGGCATGAAAAATTACATAAAATTATTTTACTTAAGCAACTTCAAGGAATTTCTTTGAGAAAATATCACTAAGTGAAGAACTATAAACATTCAAGATAGCATTTTCGCATATGAAAAACTATTTCTCAGGGAAGATCATTAATTATAGTTATGAAATCATGTAAACATGAGAAAGAAGACTGAACCCTTCAGCCAGCTTTATTGGGAACTTTTTTTTTGTAATAAAGTGTTGGAGTGGAAAAATCATTGAATTATTTCTTGATTCTTTTACCAATTCATTTTACCAAATAACAAAAACATGGGTTAGGAAGTTAACAGAGGAAAGGGACAAAATAGTCAAATTATAACAAAAACAGAACAATATCAATGAAAATGACAAAAATTTCCATGCTGTGTAAAATATTCATATAGATAATTTCTTCTCCCCTGCAATCTGCAACTTTCCAGCTCTGTTGAAATAAAAAGAAGTCATTTGAAAACCAGAGAAAATACCAGACATTTTGTAAAATAAAATCCAAAATAAACTCTATTACCAAACTTTAGGGGCAGAGCAGGTACTTCCTTTCATTACAGAGTTTTGTTGATGTACCTAATACACATGTAATCTCCATAGATCATGGATGTTTTAAGATATATCAACAGAATTCTAGGAAAGCCTAGGAAATATTTTTTGTAATAAAAGTTTGTTACAAAGAGTTTACACTGTGTTAAGCAATGCTGTTTTTCTGCTTTTATTTTATTTTTATAAAAGTTTCTTTTGAAAAAGAGAAAATGAAAAAGAGAAAGTTTCAAAATATAAACTATACTAAATAAAGCTGCCAGGTCAATATCATAACCTCTGAAAAGAAATGCCAAAGTGTGGAGAGAATACAGAAAGAACATACTTCCACATGAATATTCTGGAAGAAATGGCGCAGAACTTTTTTATGCCTAAAACTTTTGATCCAGAACTTTTGATAAAACAAAAAAATGTAGTTTTCTAAAACAGCAGAAATTCAGCAGTCTTACACCAATAAGGATTCATACACAATGCTTTGTACAAGAATCAATTTCTCTCATTAAGCACTGGGGTGCTATTGTAGTTATTATTTGAAAACTGAGGAAAATATTACATTTTTAAGACTAAGGCACAAGTATCCTCTTGTTTGTTTATTTGGTTTTGTAGTTATAAAATAACTTGCAATTGCACAAGAGAAAAAATATTAAACTTTATATTGTTTGGTTTCCAAAAAAAGCGCTGTTGCTCAGTCTTGAAAAATCATCACAATAATACAACAAAATATAAGGAACCCAACAGAGGAGTCAGTTTCTTCCTTTTAACACTACCATTTTCCAGGACAAGGGCTGAAGTTCCATTAATTGAAAGTCCCAAAATTTGACTAAAAAATAATGGAGAACTCCCATTGTGTTTAGGCTTTCTTGAAGAAAAAAATGGAGGAACACACTACCAATACTCCAAGGAATTAGAAGCCTCATTATTAGTCGTGAAGTATTTCTTGATATTGGCTTAGGACCATGCTCATTGTCTACTCAGAAACTATCCTGTATCTATTATAGGAGCTGAGAGTGAAATACTGAGCTGGACCCCGATCACTAATATCAAGGAAATTTGTGAGATAACTATTACCAATTTTATTTTAATGCAAAAATTGCTGCAGCTTATTGCAGGTAAGAAATGAACAAGAAAGAAAATAATGTTTTGAAAATAAATATTGTTCATACAAATTTCTTTGCTCAAATGAACAATTTGTAATATTAGGAGAACTTGTGATTCCTTAGGGGGTCTCAAATGCACATTGTCCCCAGTTCTGTTGCCTATTTCAAATGCTCTGCATACATGAATTTTTAAATTTACCAAAACATTGTGAAAATTGGATAGCGAGTCACAGCAAGAACACAAATCAAGTCAGCCACCAAATCTCGTTACCTACATGATTTGGCATCTCATAAATAAGCAGTACAAATATAATTATACACAAGAGAACTTCTCAAATACAGTAGGTTATCAACAAAATTCAATTAAGTTTTTCTATACGCTCCTCTTGAATTTCAGAAAAAAGTCAGGGGGAGGGAAGGAGAAGAGAACTGTCCCCCCCTCTCCCAATTCTATCATATGAAGTATACTGCAAAGTATATTTCATAGTTGTTTTTTTAAATTTACTTTTGTGAAATTAAATCCAAGGCCACATTTTTTTTTTCTTTCTTCTTTCTTCTTCTTCTTCTTCTTCTTCTTCTTCTTCTTCTTCTTCTCCTTCTCCTTCTCCTTCTTCACCATGCACTTCTTGTTGTGCACGGAGTGCTCCATTGACCACTTTGCACAGGGTAAAACTCTCATTAAGATCAATGTCAGAATGACTCCACAAATTACACTTCTTGAGTAAAATACTCTTTTCAGAAATGGAAGATTAATATAAAAATTAAATCTTTGAAAATACTATTTTCAGAAAACCCTCAAAAACTTTGATAGGTTAAAAATCTGTATATTTAATAATTAAATAAATATATTTATGTATATAAATACACACAAAATTTTTAAAAATTATACAATTATTACGTTCTATTAAACTAATTTTTTATTACTGTAAGAAAGGAAAATTACTTTCTTTAAAAAAATTCTTTACACCATATTAAAGTTTCCTTCTTTTAAAGAAAATTAGAAAAAGTTTATTAAAAATTGGCATCTTTAAAATTATTTACTAATTTTTTTAATTTAGTAAATAATTTTTATTGTAGTAAAAATTGTTATTCATTGAATTGTTTTTATCATTATTATTCCTAAATTATATAATAACAATAAAAATAATATCCATAACAAATCATCTCTATCCCCACTTCTTCGTTGAAAACCTTGACATCGGCCATGGTAGAAAGCATGTTCAATGTTGCTAAATTAACTTTTCGACTTCGATGGGGCGAATGTACCTTGATTTGTGAACTCGCTGGAGAGAAGGAGAAAAAGGAAAAGTTTTCTCCGTCCCTAAAAAATCTCTATTTCACTTCTTAGACGTTAAATGCAAGAATCCAACTGCGAGGATCTCGTCGTGGGGCCGGGTCAGGGACAGGGAGAAGGGCACTTACGTTGTCGTCCGACGGGTCCTCCACCGTGCTGGCCTGGATGGAGTAGGCGATGAAGCAGAGGATGGCGCCGATCCACAGCAGTAGGGCGAAGCCTCCGAAGAGGTTCTTGCAGAACTTGACCCACTCGGGCGTCTGCTTGGGGGGCGTGAGGGCGTTGGGGCCATCGCGTTCCAGCACCTCCTTTGCTTTGGCGTGAGTGAGACCCTGCGGCAAGCGCAATTCCTCAGCAAAATACGCAATATTACACGTACATTAAAAAAACATAATTAAAGGAATTCAAAAACCTACTTATCGCGTAAATTATATTGACAATTAACGCAGCATTTTTTCAAATTTAATATTTGGCACAAAATCAAACTAGGTTTGGTAGAAAAAAATGGGATCACTTTGTTCCAATAGTCGGTCACCTAGTAAGAATTTTTTTGAAAATTTTTGCAAGGTACATTTGCTTCTATAGTGGCGAGGTCTTGTGGAATCGCTAGTTCTACACGATCTTGAAATTAGCTTTTGGACGCATAGTTCTGACAGTTTTCGTTTAGAATTAAGTAACACCACACTGCGAAAGTAATCTGTTTCATGGTGGAAGTATTAATAAAAAAAAAAACGTCGTTTGGATACTTTATAAATTAAAATAAATCATTTGAAAGTAATGAATAAATTAATATTACCAAAATAAATTCAATTAAAAATGCGTTTCTATTAATCTATAAAGTAGCATCCTCTTAAACATTTTCTTAAGGTACCCTTGCCTCTTAGTCGCTGGCAACAATACTATACTCTTCTTTCGTTTGAAGATCTTAGAAATTCTGGCTGTCTTATACGAGCCCAACCGATGTTATAATCATCACTTCAAGAAAAGCTTTATTTTCATCTGAGATTTCACGAGGCAATGGAATACAAAGTTTATTTCACTTTAAAATTTATTTCTTTAGTTTTCTACGAGCGAGTACACGTTCACAACAGATTTTATCTACTCAAATCTGAAACTCTTATTTTCATTTTACACGCGAGTTAACTTTTGTAGTCATGAAAATATCAACAACGCTCGTTGCTTCCTTTATTCATAATTCAACTATCTCCTCCTATGACACCACGCTAAGAGAATAGAATATGAAACACCACAATACAAAACCCCATAAATGTGTAAAGGCCAATTGGGGCTAATCTCTCTCCCGTCAGGGAGAGACATATTTAAGACTAAACCAGTAGAATTTTACAGATCTAAGAAAAATTACTGGAGCAAATGCAACCTGAAACGACGCTTCAACACCCATTACCATCGTCCTTTGAAAATAAGCTTTCTATTCTCTTCTTCTTGGTACGAAATTTTATGTTTTCCTTCAATATGTTTGAGTTTGATACCTGCCATAGCTCGCCAATTACTTTACACACGATTATTGCCTACAGAAAGAAGAAAAAACAGGCGTTGCTTTGAGTTTGCTTGGTGCGCCGTGAAGCAGGCCCAAGAACGAATCCCCTACGCTCAGCGGGGGCTCCAAACAAAACCCCTCGCGCGTTGATAAGCGCGAAGCCTTGATAAGGCCGCCTCCATCTGGCGTCTGTTACAGCAAAGAATCTCCCCCCTGGAATTTTTGCAAGATCTTAAAACACACTAGAACTCCAATTAACTCTCTGAATTAAACGGAGATCGGACCGACTCCGGTTATCGGAATGCGGATAATGGCATAAAGCTAAGAAATTGCGTTAAAAATAATGCCAGACGTTGAAAAATTACCACAAAACCACAACTTACGAAATTAAGGATACCAAGCATCAAGGACGACTGTAAATACAGTAAAATATACATCAAAAGAAACGAAAAATGAAATTACTTTTGTAGATTTACTAAATACCGTCTGTACTATGGTTTACAATTATATATATATATATATATATATATATATATATATATATATATATATAAACAATAACATGTACACACCCTATTTCAGTTTTACCACCCCAAAACGAGAGCATTGTTTGCAACTAGTCAATGGAACTATAAAATAAAGCGTGGAAAAGTACTGAAAAACCCACCCCCCGCCCAAAGGGGTGCGAGCAACGGGCGGAGGAGAGAAGGGGTAGGGGAGGTCGGTCTGAAATACGCCAGGTAAGAGGTCCTTCGTGCGTCACAAGACGGTGCTTTTCCTCAACGCCTCCCCTCCCCCACTTAACCTTCCCGGAAGAAAACATTTATGGAAGCAACTTCGGCACATCCCTGTATGGGCTCGAGGAGCGGTGTTACATTTCTGCAAGAATTTACTTTCCAAAACACAATATGTCATATCCAATAGAATAATTAAGAATAATCAGAAAAATAAATCATTCGCTGGATTACCACATCTCTTACGCGAATTTTTACTTTGTGCTAAAAAAAGATGATAATAATAATAATAATAATAATAATAATAATAATAATAATGCCTTTATTGATATGGCGAGGCTCGGGCCATCGGGCCATCAGGCTTCCGCCTAACCACATGTCAGATGCATACAAAGATCAAACATATATTATATACAAATGTAAAAAATATATTTATGTTGCAAGTAGTTAGTAGAAAACAAGTATAATTTGAATGTAGCTTTTAAAAAGATAAATGAAATATTAAAATAGACAAACATGTGGCAAATTTTGTTTGACGAATTATAGATTCATAGACGGAAGTTAAACAAGTTGAGTTGAATAGCATTGCTCCAAACGTTTTCGCGCTACGCGGCAGCCTGGTATTCACCCCGAGCGACTGTAATCTTTTAAATACAGAAACACCACCTCACTCGCCGCTCGACCCTGGAGGAAAACCCGCTAAAAAAAAAGATATCATGCAAGCGCGAATAAACTGCCAATGTTTAGGTCAATCCTATAGAACCTATAAGGAAAAGGATTGGCATTGGCAATTTTCATTTGAATTCAATATTTTGGAAGTTTTCCGTTAATTTTCAAAAAGAGTATACCAAAATTTCGTCTAAATACACTGTTTAAACATAAAAGATAGGCAAGAAATTGCAAAGTCACTTGTATACTCACTGTGTCGGGGTTAGTTCCAAAACGTGTGTAGAGTTCCTCAGGGGTGATTTTGTGGAAGTCGATATCCAACTCCTGTTTCAGATCATCTAGGTTGTCTCCCTTCCGTTTCGCTTTCACATTGGTTCGACGAGACTGCAACAAGAAAAAGAAGCACCAGATGAGTAAACTTGACCACGCCAATGGCCTCGTGGTCAGTCACCCACGCATCTCCAACCGTACCCTCGTCACCTCGCGTTACGCGTTTCGAACGCATCAGACTAGACCGATCGGCAGGTCACGCAGCCATCAACAAAACGAATGTTTTAAGTTTTTAGTGGAAAGGCGGAGAGTTCTAGTTCAGGACCTTTTTCATTAACAGAAGAATCACGTAACATCGCAGCCCCATATTGCGCTCATATCTTAAAGCCCGGCAAAAACACTCTCATAACTTTCTTTTATTCAAGAAGAAAAAAAAAAGTTTAGGGATATTTGAATAATCTTGTTTGGACATCGGTTTTTAATCCTGATATTTTACTGCATAGTTTTATTGCATTTTTGTTCACATTTGCTGGAGTGTTCCTTACCATTTATGGCTCGTGGGATGTGAGCAAATGCCGCATGCTGTAAAGGTTTCCGAGAAGTCCACCCGGTCATAAACTCTTCCTGTTAATTGCAGCAATAACGACGCACTTCGTTTAATACGACTGATCTATCACAGCACTGTACACACATTTTACACAGACGCACGTTCGGAGGCTGTGAAGAACAAAGCACTAACAGTATAGATCTCTCGTCAGAAAACATCTCCAGCTTTCACGATCTCTTCTCTAACACAACTTTCACTGTTCGGTGAACAATCACATTAACAATGTTAATACAATTTTGTGGAAGTTTCTTGTCCACGCTTAGAGGCTCTTTCCACAATATCTTAAACCAATCGTATTCGGAGCGTACAATGCCAAAATAACTTCGTGATATCACTAATATCGCAGAAATATTCTGATACTTCTGATTCTATGAAATTTTAAAATCAGGAGGACTTCCTGTAATGAGCAAGATCTGTATCGATGGTTGCATTGCCTCCACATGTAGAGTTGTGCCATCGGAAATAATCATGGAGGAAATAACATGGCAAAGACCGTTCATAATAGTAGTAGTAAATAGAGGCTCTCCAATATTTGAACGCACTAGCAAAACTGATATTCTTCACTCGAAATATCTCGGCCTGCAGAAACCTCAACATACCATAAACTAATGATCGAAGAAATAAGACGAGTCGCTCTGGCGTAATAAATGTGGACTTTGTTCCTCGTTATGAAACTACCACAACTGGCTTCGCAAAAGTGAAACAAAAAGGAAAGGACATACAACTTGAGTGTTGTAAAAATGAGATCAGATTAAATTCTTGGAGTTTAGGAAATTTACTCCTAAGAAAGCGGCCCAGACTTTAATTTCCTTCTATATAGTCATTTGTCAATTGGATAGTTCATTCTTTCGCGAACCTGACTGCAGTGTAACTTTGACTAATTTAATGTGTAAAATTTTAGATCTTCATCCCTACGTGAAATTGGATTATTAACGACGTTCAAAATTTTATTTAAAAATTCGCGTGAGATGATGCAAATTACCATGTTTATCAAAATCAGTACGAGAAGCGAGTTCGAGTTCATTAAAAAAGAGTAACCTATGTGAACAATTATAATGAGTTTTTAATTGATCATCGCAGTAAATTTAATTTTCATCTTTTGATATTGCATTTACGCATCCTCCATTTTTTTAATCTCCACTATCTACTATACACATTATCCACATATTACCATATCCCTACTATCCACTGTCTACTATCCACATATTTAGATGCCCACATTTTTCTGCAATATCAGATGGTTATGATTTTTGTATAAATGTAGCAAACAAAATGGCAACGTTCGACTTCACATCTATAATAATTCCGTGAAGTATAAGCGATATCTACTTGCTGCCAAAGGCCCAGTACACTTCGGTTGTTCGAATACCAATACATGTTAAACCATTCTTGAAAGGAAGAACGAACCATCTGCGAGCGAGACGTAAAGGGAAAACATTAAAAGCAAATTTTGGCCTTTATGTTGCTGCTAAAACGAAATCGAGAAATTCCATTGTGCGTGTGTTTGGTCTGGTCCGTGGGCGCCAGAGACAGGAAGAACGGAGAGCGAAGACGCCCGCGGCCAAGCCGCCAGCGGCGTCGGCGCTGATTTGCAGCACTTAACCCGCTCGGCCGGTCGCGCGCGGAGGGGGAGGGGGCGGGGACGGCAATCTCATGAAGACGCATGGATCCGGCTCCACGCTGGGGCGACCGGCCGGCCCAACGCCCGCCACCAGTGTCGGCGCTTGGCATGGGCAGACCGGGCGAACGCCCGGGGCCCGATGACGGGAAACTCTCGGTAAAATAATTGAAAAAGGGAATTAGAACTAGAGTAGCCTGATGTTTCATCAATTTTCAATTCCTTTTTTTATCTTAAATAGTTTATTATAGCCATTAGTTAAAGGTACGATTCTATGAACTAAAAATGTCAGAATTCTCGAAATTTTACAAAACAACGCTGTTTTTGAAAAATTTTTAAGCCTTCAAATTCTCTCCTCTTAGCATCCAAGATATTTGAGTACACATTTTTGTAAAATTATTTTTCTTTGATCCTAGTGAATAAGCTGATAAGTAAAAACAACAACAACAACAACAAAATTTTACATGGGTGCAAAAAACAACTAAACTATTGATATCGTAGGTTTCCGCGGCCAGAGTCATGATCTGGGCTGTCAGGGTGACGCCGCGTCGAAGGCTGGGGTGCCGACGTTTCGACCGACAAATCGCGGTCCTCTTCAGGGCTGTACTGCCCTCTCGAAAGTAGTTTGGCAGTACAGCCCTGAAGAGGACCGCGATATGTCGGTCGAAACGTCGGCACCCCAGCCTTCGACGCGGCGTCACCCGGACAGCCCAGATCAACAACTAAACTAATGCTGCAAATCAGGGATGAATGATATTGAAACAAAACCTACACAGAAATACTTTTGTTTCAATATCATCATAGTTTGAATATCATTAATGCCTGATTTTATTCAGTCAAAAGTTGTTTTTGCTTTCCTGTAAAATTGAGTGTTTATGACTTTTCAGCTTATTCGCAGGGATCAAAGATTCATTGTACAGAGACATGTTTTTCATTGAATTTTGACACTAACTCGAATTGTAGATTGGGGGGGGGCTACATGACCCGGGCCCAACATTTTCTAGCTCCGGCACTGCCCGCCACGCCATGCCGTGCCGCGAGAGCTTCCGCGGAGGCCTCGAGTGCGAGTGCGAGCGCGCGAAAGGGGAGGGGCGGGAGCGGCGGCGGGGGAGTGCGGCTCGGCGACCGCCTAACGAACGTAATCGGATGAGCGTGATTCCTAGGCCGCGTCCCGAAACGTCCGTCTCGTGGCCCACCCGACAGTGAGCGATGCGCCTGGCCATCGGTTCACGCTTCGCCGTTTTCGGCAACTCTTCCCAGGCGTCACACGCGAACCACAGTAGTACTCGTGCACAAGGAAATGATCGAGGCGTCTTTACAGCACTTCAATTTTATTCTTAATTGACAACACACATTGCTCCTCTACATTTGAGAGAGATCGAGGAATCTCGAAAGTTTTGTTACAACATACCGAAAAAGATCAAGCAGTGAAACCTGTCAAAGTTTGTTGGAAATTATTGTTTCCGAAGGCAAATGTCCGATAGCATAGGAGGCAACTTGAGTTTATGATATCTGGGACACAGGCATCCGGTGTAATTTTCGTCATTTGCAATGAAGTTAGAAGTATGCTAAGACCTCTTCACTTGTCCTGCAAGTACAAAATACTGGAAAGCTTTCACAGCACGTGCGCACTCATTTAACAAACCATTTTGTTTTTCATTTTCACGTCTGTATTTCCTCCCCTATTTATGGTTGTTATTTATTATTATTATTATTATTATTATTATTATTATTATTATTATTATTATTATTTTAATTCATATCTTCCCGAAACTCGAGAATATGGATCAGATACTTCTACTGTTATATGAAACAAATTAATGCTCTGCGAAATAAACAACTCTTAAGATACTATTGCGTTCAAAGTTCATCTTTATGAAGTCATCTGTTCATTACATGTGCGTCACAGAATGTTCAAAGTCATCTGACAGCGGCATACGCAGGATACTAGAAGTAGTGAACTTGAAATACAGGTTATGAGTATTTTACGATATGTGCTTACCACTGACCGTGAACCGCACTGAAAAGTTTAAAAAAACATCCCTAGGTACCACGAAAAAAAGTTCCAGCTCCACTTTTTAACTGCAGTATCAGAATTCGAATCAACTTCCATTACCAACTACAGTTACTGACTTTTTAATAAATAAATTAATTAGTTAGTTCGTAAATGTAATGCTTCATGGCTCGAGCGAACCAGTGATTGGTAGGTCGCGAATCCGATCCCCGTACGATGCTAGGAATCTGCTTTTTGTGTTCAACTTTGGCGAGTTTGTGGCACCTGTAGTAATCTTAAAATCATAGGCCTACGAATGGTATCTGTCATTTCCATGATTATGTCCGGGCGAATGCACGAGCATCTTGTACAAAGGACCGAATGCGATCTTCGCCGTCCATTGTGGGGAGCCGTGGGGGATTATGTTCCGTTCTAAATTAGTCATAACCGACATACACCGACAGGGATGCCTCTGAAAATTTAATTGTGAAGCACCCACTTTGGGGAAAAAATCTAGTAAAACGCGCCTTCTAACGATATTCACAGAAATTCATGAGTTCAAAACTGCCCATTAAAAATAATTATTATTAATATTATTAAATTACGTAATTCATTGTATATTTAAATATTTGTATCTTGTTGAACGCAAAATAGGAGTACAATTATTTTCAGGAGGTACGAGTTGAATTAATTTGATTTAAACAAAGAAAATCGGTTAAGTGGTTGGTGTTAAAACAACGAACATGCAACTCAAAGAAGTTACAATAGGTTCTCCATAAATTAGCATAACAGCACAAGCTCGATTCTAATTTAGGTTCTGGATTCCATGCTACTGTCCACTCCAATGCCACTTACCGATCAGCATCATTGGTTCACAATTTAGCGTACGAACATTATTAAGAGCAATGCTTTCCAAAAAATTACGTCAACATTCAAGAAAATATTTAAGTGCATGAATCTCAAAAAACTGTTAGTAGTTACAGGTAGACGTTCTATATTCATTCCTTACATAGCAAGTAAATTAAGGCAAAGTAAACATTTCGTGCACTCACGTGTTCACTACAAAATTTGCTGACTAATTACATGTAACCAATTTAGGTGACTAACGTTTATAACGTATGAATTGGAGCGTTAAGGGACTCCCGAAATAATTTGACCACTCCATTCCATTTTCTTATACATTAATTTGGCTACTGAAATGAAACTATTTTATCGCATTGTGCGAGCTTCACACAGACTGAAGTATCTTGATATTCACAAAACTAAATTTACGAGCCGGAAATGTCACATTCATTGCGACTTGAGAGGTAATGTCATGTAATTTGAATATTCATTACTCACCAGGATAGTATTTTAATTACACTCAAGGAATGATTACGTAATGAAATTGTAGCATTGACGCGTTTTAATTACTACGCCTTTCCACGTTACGTCTGACTCAAGTTACTACGAAAGGTTCAGAAAGGCTTGCCGAGAGAAATTCCAGTAACGAAATAATTCTCGAAATGTTTTACATACAAAGTTTCACATGAAATGAAAAACTTACGAAATCGAGACCGGTTCTTATTCGATCCATCTATTCTACTAAGAATGAAAGGCTAACTTTGAAGACCATTCTTTCAATCTGATTTTTAAAATTTTTCACTTCTACATTCCTAAAATTTTTAGTAAAAATGTATTAACTGTCAAGAAGATAAGAAAGATTACATAAATATGTGACAACATTCGTTCCAGCCGAAGAGACCAAGAACGAAAAACTACAAAGCAAAAACGTTTACTGTACGGAAAATGTTTTATGCACGTTTTCTTAAAGAATGATTCTATACATTTAATGCAAAAGGCATTTTATAGATTAAATAGCACCTCCGGAGAAGCCAAATTCAATTGTGCAATTGTCCTGGAAAAACGTAAACGTCTTAATACTATTTCTGTGATGGCTACGTGATCGTCGTCGTAAGAGGGCTCCCAACTCGTTGCCTCCCGTGAACACACTAACACACAAGTGGTGCTGCAAACCACATGAGCTACCACAGCCGTTAATTTTTGGCACGGCGGCATAATAATTTGCACGCAAGTGTCAAGTCGCTGGCGAGGTGACGGGAGGTGCTGATCGTCTTCGCCCAAAGCTCGGCCGAGATGAGCAGCATGCAGGAGCAGCCACGTTGTTAATGGCGCGATGCATCAAAAGCCCGCCACCACACAGCAACAGACAAAAGACGCTGCGGCGACATAGACGTCGAGCGGAGGGTGAGACAGAGGCGAGGCACAGAGAGACAGAGAAAGGAGAGCGGAGCAGAGCAGAGCAGAGTAGAGAGCAGTGAGCAGTGAGAGGCGCGCTCGCGCGGTACCTTGAGGCTTCCGTCAGCAGCCTTGTTGTCGTCCGGCGTGGCGGGGATGGTGGCCACGCGGTAGGAGTCAGAGCGCCCGTGCTGTAACAGGGGCTAGGGTCAGGCAGGGCCACACAGCAGTACATACAGCGAGCGGGTTGGCGGATGGGACACGGGGCAGGGGAGGCTCTTCAAGTCTTCACTTCACCATTCTTTCTTCGATTCTGTAGGCGTCGAAAAGAGCTCGTTTTCCACGTCTGAAGTCTAACATCCAGGCCAAAGACTTCGTAAAAACTCCCTTCTCAGAACTTCACGAACGAGTAAATTGTGATTTTGCAGCAGCTCTTCAATGTCTCCCGTGTGCCATCATTTCCACATTTTTCTCATTTATTCCTCTTTATTGACTCTTGTCTCTAGATTCATCACGCACTCCTCGTTGAATCACGTTTTAACGATAATTTTAGATAACCGGCGTGAATAATGCCGAAATGTGAAATACAAAATGAATTCTCGGTCGAATTGAATGGAATTGTGAACGAAAGTAGTAAACGCTCTGATATAGAGAATTTCTATATTCCGAGTGGATTTGATGCGATACACTTGACCTCGATGTACAGGATCTTCTCGAATATCTATCGACAGCTAACCCCGATGAGTCAAGCAATGACATCACTGTTACGCAGCGTGAAATCAATCCACTTTATTCTCCGTTCTCTTCGAACCTAATCAGTTCTCAGCAATAATGAAACGATTTTCCTTACTCTTCATTGCCATAATCTTGAAAGCACACCAAAAAATTTATTCCAAAAATATATTTGACTTTGGAGAAAAAAATTAAAACTGATTTATATGATAATTAACGGATAGAATTAACTAATAATGTTTACTTTTAAATTCTAATTCAGACGAATTCTAAACAAGATTTGAAACAAGCCGACGCAGATAGAGGATGCCGATTAAAATCTTCATTTGCAAACGATGCCCTCTTAATAATGCGAAGATTTCTTCTCATTTCGTTGAATCTTACTTCCGTGTAATTCAGAGCGGTGGAAATGCACTGTCATTACTCGAAAACAAAATTTAAAGAAACACACCGCTTGTCTTCAGAGATGTAAGTGGTCCTGAAGTGCTCTTCCACAATCGAAGCTGTGAAGGTAAATTTACATGGGGTATGGGGAAGGGAAATCGCTCAATTCAAGCAAAAAAAAACAAAATATATACAACACAAGTCAAACAAAAGCACTACAAAACAAAAGAACACTTCACTAGGGATATATACAAAAACAATTCGAACAGGGAAACCAAATAAACTCCAAAACAATACAGTGCTAACGTTTCGACAGGAAGGCCTGGGGGGGGGGCGGTTGAAAAACCGTGGGAGAGGGGGTAGCGTGCAGGGCGGGGAGCCGGCGCTGCGGAAGTGGGTGGGGAAACGGGGAGGGGGACGTCTGACCGGCGCGCGCTGGTGTTGAGCGCAGGGTGGGGGGTGGGGGCAGTAGCTGGACGAGAGACCTCGTCCGGTGCTGTTTATCTGCTCGTGTCGTCTGTCGGGCTACCCTGCCACCCAACTGGGCGCCAAACAGTCTCATGCACTCACGTGACACGAGATGGTTGAGAAATAACCCCAAGTGGAAAAGCAAAAGCAACTTATCAAAATTCTATTTACAATAAGCTTGCGCATTGATCTGGAGAATTGAGAGGTCATAGGTGAATAAATGTATTAAAAATGTTATACAATATACAATTCTCACAATAAAACCGTAATCAAGTTTGCCATGGGAAACTGCGTACATCGCAATCTTTAAGATCGTCCGGTTCCGGTGTTAAATGTCACCTGGTCTACAAGGGATATATTTTACTAAAACAAAAGATATCAGGGAGTGTACGTATCGTGTAAAGTAAAATTTAAACAAATCAATGACACAGAAGAAAGTGATCGAGGAACAAAACAAAATAAGCACCAGCACCTACGTTTATCCCCAAGACCGCTTGTGAAAGAGACTAAAGGCGCTTCATTTTCATTGAAATGAATGATACATTTCAAATCACTTCGTGCACGGAGTTTTCGACATTCATTTACGAAAACAACACAACTTATTAGGAACTAAAGAAGGTATTATTTATATTTGGAAAAAGAAATGTACGGCAAAAAGTATCTTAAAATCCCTCATTTCTCAACAAATTTGCGCATACAAACGGAACTAGCAAACAATTTTTAAAAAATGTTCGTTATGCACCTATTTTATACTTCCTTCTTCCGATATAAAGACACGTTTCGTTCTGGATTCAGGCATATACGGGAGATTTGATATCCCGTACCTTGGCGTGAGCCATAATTAATTAGGATGAAAGGGAGTATTGAACCGAGCGAGCGAGCCAGCCAGGCGGAATCCGGGAGAGCTGCGACGGGCGCAGGCCAGAGGCTCGTACGGCGCTGACGGACCGCAACACGTACTTCCGGCGTTGCGGTCGCCGACAGCAGAGGCGCGGCGTGACAAAGGGTGCGGGGAGTGAGGCGGTGGGGGTGGGCGGGGCGGGGAGGCGGGCGCGTGTGTGGACAGCCCTCGCGTTGCGTCACGGCACGCAGGAATGCGACGCGTCCACGCCGCTACGAACGAGCGAGCGAGCGAGCGAGTGAGTGAGCCAGCCGGGTAGGCGAGACCGTACCAGTGGCAGCTTGTCGGAGAAGAGATGTACGGCTAGGCTGGGAGACACGCTGCTACACATACGTAGGCGTAATGGAACTCCCTCTCAAACAACATGCAAAGCTTTACAAACTACTATCTTAATCCCTATTTTATTTAGGAAAAGATAGTACCTTTTATTCGTGAATTAGTTATTCGTTCCCCTTAATCTAAACTTTCAAATTTGCCACCTTGTCCTGACCCATGAACAATCTCGGTATTTTTCAAATTAATGGGGGCGCTTTACCGTATAATAATGATTCCTAATAAGGCAGAAAGCCTCTGACGATATTTCCCTTATTATATTTCCCCTCTTCTCTAATTTTTCCTACTATACAACAAGAAATATTTCCGCAAGGCAGGGCGTTCATAAATTACAATGTCTCATGTTTACATTTGATGTCTTTGAAAAAGCAATTTTTTCGCAGTATATTTGCATCAATCAACGAATAGTAAACGATATGTCCAGCAGTTCGATTCGCAAACACATCTGACTAGTATCTTTTACGAAACTAAACTACATTGAAACCGACATCCTATCTTTCTTTATTGCCTTAAATATTTAAAAGATCCATCTCGAGAGGCACTTTTGTATTAAATATAAAGCAGTATCAATCCACTTAAAATCCTTAACCGTATTGTTTCATAATCGAAGAAAGTCGAAGCTATACTGAACTTCCATTTCCCTTCAATTTTGGAGAATAAACAGCAGTGGATTAAACTGTCAGATTTATGAACGCCATTACACAAACTTACGGGAAATGTCAGGTGGATAAACTCCGGCTCCTCTCAATAATTCATGTCTGTAAGTTTACGTCATTGAAGATAACATTTAGGCGGAAGAGATACTTAATTGCGCAAGTTCCTCCCTACAAAATAACATATTCCTAGTTTCTTGTCGAATATTAAAGTTCCCAAAACCTGCAAACCAATGTTGGTTTGGAGTTGGTTGGTACATGGTTGGTACCAATACATTTCTACATCGCTCATGGTTTCGTTATAACGCACTTTTGAACTCTGCACGAACCACTTTCATTCAAGTCCACAAGCAATGTCATTATCACAGAAAACATGAGTTTCAGCTCGATAAAGTGCGTCCTACATGTGTGTACTACATGTAAAATCAATAATGTGAATCGCTTTTCTATTAAAAAAGGGAGAAACCAGGGAATTTACATAGGGAAATGAAGTCTTTTATTACGCAAGCCCGTCCTTCAAATGTTTCAGGGGAGGCGCGGCCCCACTGTCACCACCCCCGTGTGAACGTCAATGCATTGAAGTTTATCCAAGTGAGCGTGTACGTGTCGTTTAAACTATTATGACACTCGTGATTGGTTGCTTAGTAACATCTCAAATCTGCTTTCTGTCAAATGCCTTTATATCACTTAATCAGCAGGTCATTATGCAGAATACCTAAAATCTTTCGAGCTACTATTGATTTTACAGTGTGTCAATTGTCCTGGCACCGGTTGCACTCCGAGCAGTTTACGTCTGATGGCCACCTAACACCCGAGAGGCGAGTGAGAGGTTCATCACCCGCTGCCCCAATTCCCCTTGGGTCCGTCGCCCGCACCCGCGCCGCCAGGCCAGCCCAGTGCAGAGGTCGGGGGGTCGCCCCCCCCCCCCACGCGCCCACGCCCACTCCAGCTGCAACGGCCACTGCTAAGGTCGCTGCCGCGGAAACTCCGAAGCCAATTCCCGTCGCCTTCTCCCAGCGCTGCCAACTTTTCTCAAACCCTCTGCCCATTACGAGCAGACTCGTTTAAACATTGCCCATTCAAAAACACGCCAGTTTACCAAAATTGTAAGCGTGCTTATCGAAGAAAGTGAACTTATAAAAACAAAACTCCTTTCACTGCCTGAGCCGCTTCCGGCAACTTGACAAAGACTACAGGGTAGGAATCTACACACGATCTCCACTTTGTGTGTCGGGCAAAACAATTATCGCGGACAGATTCAATGTATGTCATGATTACGACTACGCTTTTTTTAGATCCTACAACGTGCGACTTCAGACCAAAACCTTTTCCATACACCTAAGACGCGTGATGTATGGAAATTGTGCTGGCCAATTTAAAACCGAATATATAATCATTACGTGTTCTATTTCCAGGTGCTATGTGCATTAGTCCCGCCATTAGGCCCTCCAGACAAGCTGAATTCGACCTACTAGCTACGTAGCTAGTGTCTAATATTCCCATCGTTGGGACGCGAACTCTAGAACATCCAGACAAAGGACGCCGCACCAGTTACAGTTGTCAAGTCCAAATAAATTAATGTATCACTTCGTATTACTACTACCGAAACGAAGATAAAAGCGGAGGCAGCATATGACAATATTACAATTAAGTATAAATAACATTTGTTAAAGGCCGATTTACAATAAAGCAAATGAAACCCGTATCACAGGACCTCACCCATTTGAAAGCCATATTCGAAAACTGTCAGCGGCCCCTGTAAGGGACGAAATCCGAGATCTGACATATTTAAAATCGACAAAAAATACTAATATGGTTACAGCGACTGATGTTTCAGGCACACAGTACCAGCCCCCAACACATCGCAGAGACCCGGTGAGAATTGATTCCCCGAAGAGCAGTTTCCCGCGAGTTTCAGAAATGTGACGTTTATCACCGTCTCCCGGTCTACCGCGTCCAAATCTCGGTTTCACTCCTTTAGCAGGCCGCGGCCGCAGCCACTACGCCAGTTCCCGTTGGCCGTTCTGCTCGGATGCGGCTTCTCCCACGCGCAGCGCTGCGGCCTTTGAGGCCAGCGGGGGTCGATGCCCCCGCCCCCCTCCGCGCTCCAAACCCCGACATGCACACCTTCGGGTTGATGCTTGCTCCAGTCATGTGAGCAATTACTTTTACACTCCGGCCCGCAAAATGGTAACCTAAGGGGCAATCTGCGAGTAACATGAAGAATCGAATTGGATTTTATTCCACAAACTTGTGCTGGGAACTGTGGCCACTACCTATTGTTTGGTCGATTTGCCAACTAGAGAAAGTTCATATGAAAAAAATGTATGTGGCTAGAGTTTAGGAAAAATGCACTTCATAAAGTTTATTTCCAGAAATAAAATTTCCTTGAATTATTCGTTGATTAGACGACATAACAACGGCAAGTTTAGTTGAAAGGCTAAAAGAAGGTGAACAACGCGGGCTCTTTGTGTAGCCAGTTTATCTTTGAATTGCATGCTCTGGCCTTTCAATTTTTCCTACCAGAAGCTTTTTCAAGTTCCTATACAATTTTCGAGTTTATACAACTTTTTGGAGACTTTATCGGTACAAACTAAATAACTTCTATCCACGCGCTTTATTGACATTTGCGAGGCATTATCAGCAGCGCTCCGTCTCTTCTGGCTGGCGGAAGTGTATTTTCCGCGAAGCATTGCGATCTTTGGCGATGCTCGACTTGTTTTTGAACAAAAACCGGTCGCTGGCATGAAACGGCCGTACGTATGAACACTCCTAATTGAAAACTCACACCGCCCACACTCCACGTTCCGTGAAGGAGTAGCCTGGCCAACGTTCCAAGCACGGCACTGGAAAACACAGGAGGCGGGTTGTTCGCCAGGGCTTACTCGAGGAGCGAGCATAATAGTTGCACGACTCTTGTATGTAAGTGCTGGCGTCGATGGGTTCCAGGAAGGCTGGGCGCGCCTAGAAAGCCGACTGCTTCGAGGTAAGCCTCCGCGCATGCGAATCACAAGGCGGCCTGCAGCGCTCGTTCTTTTTTTTTTTTACCTTTTGCTTTTTGTTTTGTCTCGCAACAGGTTGGCCAAGGTGGGAACGTTCTAGTTTAAAAACCTCGACTCCCATGAGCTGCGAATTCGAAAACCATTTTGAGTATTAATGGTAATTTAAGTTCAGTATAAGTTAATTTGAGTATAATGATAGTATTAATAATAATAATAAATAAATAAATAATAATAATTTTGAGTGTTAATTATACCGATTGTCTTAATTCGATCATTTTATTTTAATTATTCCTAATTATTAGGATCTTTGACACTCATAAATACGACTCGCCTCGCTTCAGGAGAATCCTTGCGCTATATCACACTTCTGGAAATTCATCATCATCATCATTATCATTATCATCATTATCATTATCATCATCATCAGTAATAGCTTAGTATATGTTGCAGCAACTTGCTGAATGACACCGCATAAGGCAGGGGGTAAATTCCGAAAACAGCTTTCCTGATGGGAGTCAATGTAGCCTTCTAGAAATTGTGGCATTAGTAACTCCCCCCCCCCAATGAGAGACAATGGATTACGTCAGTGTAATTTTTACTATAAACGTATTTTTGGAGACAACTCTGGATAATATTCACTACTATTCGTAATACACAACTTCGCAACAACTGGATTCTTATACCACTTATTGGTTATTGGATATAATTTTTTCAAAACTACCAATTCCCATATAAACACTACCTGCCATGCATAATTGTGTGCGGTAACAGCATTCTGGTAGGGAGGCAACCACCTCCGCAGTCCAATAATTTCAATTTCCTTATCGTTACCGAGAACATCGCGCCGGCCGCCTTGGCTACGGTGTAACTTCGTGGAACCAAGGGTCCGCCGGCCGGCCGCTACGGCCAGGCTGGGGGGATTCACTTTCGCTGCCCCAACGCAGCCGCGCGCAGAGTGGAAAAAATGCCGCCCGCGGCAGCCGATGACCTTGGGGAACATGCCCGCGCGACGCGTTCTCCGCACGGCACACGCCCGGGAAAGGATTGGCGCTTGGTAACATCGGTAGCCACACCGAAAGCTTAATTTTAACCACACGGATCTCAAAATTTGGGGAGTGGTAGGATATTCCGTCGAATTCTTAAGATACATCACAAATCACAAATGAACTGGAAATTTGTAAATAATGTCAGTAATATATCTCCTTTTTATTAGCTTGTAACGTTTTTCTTCTTTCCTGAAAAGAAAGAATTTTTGAGTTACACATCGAATGGCTCAATAGTAATCGAGCCTTCCGAAGACCAGTATGTCTTGAGCACCTGAGCGGTCGCAGGCGCTTTGCGTTTCAGGACATTGGGCCCTAGATTTTCAGGGATCTGACAGCACGACAGACCCCATTTTGATGCGTCTCGCGCTCCATTATGTACATGTTACATGTTTAAAATGCTCTCCACGGACTGATAGATAGTACTTCTTTATCCAAATAAACACGCAATCTTCATGCCAGTGTTAATTTATATCGGTACGTTCCATTATTTTCGGTTTTATGTGAGGATAGTTTTTCTATTCTCTGTCTTTACTCAATTTCCCCAAGAAAAAAAATCACAGAGCGACACATTAGATCTCTCTCCGGCCAGAGACAGCGGACAATCACGGAATCATGTTATGCACCTTACTTGCGTTTCGATAGTTGACGAAACAGTCCCTTTCAAGGTAATTACTAAACATACTGTATTTCGAACTTTCGTTTCCTTTTAATTCCTACTTAACTACTACTTCCTACTAAGAAGGGGGACAGAGATGGCGATGATGATCAGCACAGAGAGAAAAAAGTAGGGGGACTTTTCTACGACGAAGATCGAAATTCCCAAGGAACGACCATCATCGGCCTGTTGAGGGGAGGGAGGGTCTTCGCCCGGGGAGAACTCAGAATTCCGCAGTTGTGAACAGTTCCACATTCACAGTAGATGAACTGATCACTCAATAGCCGTCTGTGAACGAAAAATGGACTCTAAAGTCATCTGCTGTCGTAGAGATCCCATATTTAAGGTTCTTCGGGGAATACTAATGAGAAATTTAAAATGTACAAGACTTTCGATTATAAGAATATCTAATTTGACTTGATATTACATAATTAAAAAAAATAGTTTTTATTAAATTTAGTTTTTATTAAAAAAGTTAGTATTTAACAAGTTTAAGAAAGTCCATGAAAGTTATTAAAAAAATATGATTTCAATAACTCAACAGTTAATTGAATCCAAAATTGTCTGCGTCATACATGTTTTTCATTCATTTTCTTATGTTGAGGTATGGGTTAAATGAACATATTAATATCGTTGAATATATTTGTTACATTTATTACTTGTTATACGATTCCGTATTTTCATGGATTCCCCCCCCACACACACACACACACACACAAAAACCATAACCAAGCTAATTTTAGATGTCAAATAAAAACAGGCAGTTCGTCAAATGTAAAAGTGCAACATGAAATGAGCCCGTCATATTGGTTTTGCCCCAAAACTTGCACAATGGTGGCTTACAAGTAAGGAATGGGTTTTAGAGCACTTTTGCTCATCTTGTAATACCGAGAGTTATATAAAGAGCGGCGTTGAAAACGCCTTCGAAGCGAGGGAATTAGTTTTCTTTGGCAGCGCCAGGAGCGCGGCGAGCCAAACGAGAACCAATTTGCCGCCACCGACGTGCGGGGGTGGCCATCGAAGGGCGCGTGAACAATCGATCTAAGAGAAGTTCAAGGTGTCGAGACGTCACGAGCGAGGCGCACCTCCCACGCTTGTTATCGAAAGTGAAACTTACGCGGTCGATTGTTCAAAAACAAACCTGCCTCGTCGTGAAATATCTTTCTTAACTAAATGAATGCAACTGAATCATTCCCGGGAAAACTTTCTCCCATAAGTGAAACTAATGAGAGCACTCTGATTATTCACATGTTACAGAGGCTATATTAGCATGAAATATGTACGTAATATTAGCATAAAATATGGAACACAGCCAGCTGATAAATGTCATCTCTGCCACTGTCACTACACAACTTGTCATAAATGGCATAGGCTGCAAATTTGACGGGATTGGAATATTAATTTTCAAGTGAAGCAATCGATGAACGACCATTTTAGCACGACAGTTTAGTTGTCGAGATTGCATGAATCACGCGAGTGTGTCAAACAATTTAACAGGCTTATTACATTCTGCAACACCAAAACCAAACCGCTTTCGAACCGCCTTCCCGTGATTTATTTCTCCAAAAGTCCCATAAGCAGCATATGTTATTACTTCGCTCCTTAGCCCAGATGTGCCATTACAAGAATTGGCAGTTCCTCAATTACATGACAGGTATGCCATTACAAGAAATAAAAAACCTGCAAATGATCGTAGCTCAGAATGTTAGGGCATTATCTAGTTTACTACGTGAAACCTTCACATCTAATGCCCGAATCGTGGACTATGAAAAATTCTTAAGCGAAAACACAAAAATCACGAACCGACAACCTTACCACGTAGGGGGCACGAAATTTATTGTCATACTGGTGAGCGAGCATCCAAGGTGTCACGGTTCGGACTGCGAGTACCCAACAACACATTTCGAGTCCACGCTACGCTCGCATCCCGGAAACACGCACGCACGCTCCACGCACACGACGCTTCCCCCGGAACTCCACAACGCTGCGACCGCAGGGGGAGGGGGGCACTTCTTCCACAACACGCGAAACATTTGCGATACGATACGATGCAGGTTCAATCGCATTTACTTGAACGTTATCGTACAGGAAGCTTTAAACTTGTGCCAGCGGCGAGCGGGAACGCAAGTCTCGATCCAACACTCGACGTCAGGGAGGTGAAGGCAAAAACTTGGTTGTTGTATGTAATATCAGCAAGTTCGTGTCGTCTACCGGAATCGATTTCGTAATGCGAATGATCCGACAGGTGGTTCTACCAACTACTTACAAACAGTGTGACGTGTAGACCGTACCATCCCCCACACTATCTGCAAAAACTGGCGAGAAGTGGCAAACCTACTAAAATTCGTTACTGAAAATAAAATAGTTTCAAAAGCCGAAAGTTCGTGCCTAAATTTTAATGTTCTGAATTTTTCTGGGTTAGCGATAATGCTTACGTTGTCACTTCCAGTCTTTTTTACTCTTTACATGTGCTAAGAACAAAAGATCACATTACAATAAAATAATCTTAAGGTTAAAGAAACGATGCGTGGTAATCTTACAGATTATATAAATTAAGCTGCTGAGGCACCTAACACTTACTAGAACAGTTTCTTGGACCAGACGTATTCCCCAGTTTTGATACTTCCTCTTTGAAACACTTAATTGATCTATTATTTTGTGTTGCGGGCGCTTCCACTGCTGTCATTAATTCCGTTAGTGTACTGCATGATTTTATCTTGGAGGTGGTGGTGTTCTTTCCCCGCTGGATGGTGAGATCCAGCGCCGACCACCCCGTCGGCTAGCGGGGTTTACGTACCAGCGGGGCACCGCCCCAGCCGGGACAAGTTCTAGGTCCCGACCGGTCTTCCAGCATGTGTGGTAGTGTAGTGCATGCTAATGTGTGTTAGAATATAACAAGGAAGAGGAAGGAAAGATCGCGCGTGTTCCGTGGTCCGTTTGTTAGGGTACTGCTCCGGCATTCGCCTGGTGTTGGTCGGAGAAACCTCGGAAAACTACCGATCAGAGCAGCCGGCCGCTAGAATTCTCCTCCACAGTTGGGACTCGAGCCCTAGGACCTTCCTGTGAGAGGCACTGCCGTGCCATCAGTTGTTGCCCTGAGCGACGACAGCTGCGCCGGGTGTCGCTGGGCCGAACCGCCGG
Organism: Teleogryllus occipitalis; assembly: GCA_011170035.1. Lineage (NCBI taxonomy): Eukaryota > Metazoa > Arthropoda > Insecta > Orthoptera > Gryllidae > Teleogryllus > Teleogryllus occipitalis. Next base: position 89,453 of record BLKR01000736.1, read on the forward strand.
GAGCAGTGCGCCGTAGAGCGCGACGCCGCGCGCCGGGTGCGGCGGATGTGTCATCCGCGTGGAAAAAAATGCGCCGACGCAGCAGGAAAAACGCGCTCGCTCACGCAGTGGTAGCGGGCCGCCAACGCAAACGCTCTCGTGAAGGCCCACTGTGCCTCGGTGGATCCGCGACCACGCGGCGTGCGCGTTTTCGCAACTCCTCCCACGCACAATACGGGACCACATTTAATGCATTTCTCCAGCATCGAAACCACACGGAATTCGCAGGGACAGATCCAACTTCTGAGTACTTACTATTTTAGACTATTTTCCCCTAGAAAGGGTTGTATGGATCACAATGGATCACAGGAACTGGTCTCAAAGAATTCACAAAAAAAAAAAAAAAAAGTGAAGTTAGTAACACTAGAAAAATCCCCAAATCGAGTTTTATTGATTTCAATTAAGGTTGCCAATAATTTTTTTTTTGTATTTATACTAAAGTATTTGCATACACCCAATTTTCAGCTAATTATCACATGAGAATTTAAAGTCTAAAGTGCAATAAGTGAATGAAAGCGATGTAAAATTTTCACAAGAAAAATCTAAAAATGTTTGAATGCATAAAATACGCACATATTTAATAACAAATGCATTATTTACATATTTCCAACCGAAATTACAGTAGTGGAATTTTTATTTATTCATTTACTTATTTATTTATCACCTCACATGTCTTCGTATTGAAGCAATTATTCGCAGGAACATTAAAAATAAGACCGGACACGTGATTGCGAACAATCTCTCAAATGCGCGACGCGTTCCAGCGCCAACGGCGGCCGCAGCTGTTGGAGGAAGTGGCGTTACTCGCAGAGGACCGAGATGCTGATAAACCAGTCGCAAACCGGCTCATTCCAGCCTTACCTCGCCACTCGTCCCTCGTGCTCCATTTGCAATAACTCTCGTTTCTGAACTTGCCCTCTCGTTTTAGGAACCTCTATTGTACATACTCGCTTCTCAAGTCCCTCATTATTTCGTCTGAATTAAATATTTGCATTTTTTTAAAGGAGATTCTAAAAAAAACAACAATTACTACTAGATCATACTAGATGTCTGACTAAACTTCAAATAATAGCATTTTACCATGTTTAAAATTCTGTTCCGGTGAACATGATTTTAAGCCCAACAGTCGCTAAGGATGACTTGCGTGTCGCATTTCGCCCATGACATAATTTTCAAGTGACTGAATGATGCAGGCACCTTTAGTAGAACCTTCACTGTGTTAATGTTTTTGATTAGGGAGATTTGAATATAATTGTCCTACTCCTCACCATTTGCAGTATCTCCATTGCAAAGTCACCATTTGTAATAATGAAAATATAATGTACTTTTCGTTCCGGGTATAAAAATCTAGAAGAGATGGTGATTTATTTAGGTTTTCACGCATGTTGTGACAATTGAATTTTTGAAACAAAGTTTCAAGAGGGAATAATGAAAAGTTTTTAAAGATTTTCCTAAAGCATTTTCCACTTATGAAAAAAATGTCTGACTTTTCAATGAATTTCAGCAAATGCATGCTTATTAGTGTAGATTCTCTTTGCCATGTTGCAGAACTAAACACCTACGGCAGTGGTTTCTATAACCCTTTATCCACGTCTATGGGACGGCTAATTTAACGTCTGGTGACGTCCAGAATCTGTGATCCTAATCTTCATCTTCACCGTATGTAAATTGAAGAAACTTTTCCTTCCAAATTACACAATTACTATGCATTCACTTTCAATCCTCCACGTCTCTTAACTAGTTTTCGCACCTGACAAACGAGGCCACTGCATCAGACAACCAACGAAAACCAGGACATTCACGACTGAAATGTTCCTGACAGGACCGTCTCCAACCCTTTCGCACGTCTCCTAGAGACGCCACGCCTTCCACGGTAATAGCACGTGCTGTGTAACCTTTCTGGCGCCCTCGTGCTCTTTCCCCGGCGCAAGGCGTGCTCGTACTCGTGCTGGCGCGTGCAGCCGGCGGTGGCGACGGCGACGCACGAGCAGGCAGGCTGGTGGCCTCGACGGCGACAAAAAGACGACAACGGCGGCGATGGCGAGGGAAGGTGCGCGTCGCGTGCAAGCTGTTGCCACCGCCGCCTCGTCACGTGGGCGAGAGACTGCGATACGCACGCGCACACGCACACGCATACACACACACAATCTACACACACACGCAGCGGCGCAAACCGCGTCGGCTGTACACACTGACTGATACCACTCTCGGGTTTAGGCCTCCAGCGCAACACGAGTGCAAGGAACGGGACATCAACCCCCGTCAGTATTCGTCCATTGTTAGACACAGACACAACTTAATAAATACGAATTTTGAGTTACGACGTTTATTTAAAAAACATTTTATTATAATGAAATACATTTTCAATAAGACCCCTTTAAAGTTTTTCAGCATCAAGCGTGCGATATTATACGCACGTTATATTGGGACCTTACGCCAAATTCCCTTTCAAGATCAGTAAAGTTACGAGTAAAAAATATCAAGAGCGTAATCAACATTTGATAAGGAATGTTGGTTTTTGATTCAGTAAAATATAAATAATTTGCATCGAAAATAACCAAACTGCTCTTCTTTCCCATGTAGCGAAATGTGAGCTAAAGAAAACTGTGCGCCAATCGTATCTGCATTTCAACGGCCAGCGGAAATTTAAGCAATTTTGTCAAAACTACATTTTTTCGGTTTTACCAGCAGTGCAACAGACGAATAAATTTTTTCCTAGCATTTATTAACAGAATAGACAATCCATTCGTAATATTTTCAACAGTAAGCAAAAGTGGATAAATATATTTCACAAAACCACAACACGAAGGAAGTTTACTTCTAAACTATATTAAATGGTCAAACAATACAATATACTATTATACACGTAATTCAGATTTAAAACTAATAACTTCTTTTTCTTAAACTACTAACATCTCAAAAACATTTACACTAATTTAATGTAATGGATTATATTGATTTACGCTTGGCTGTTGAATTAATGCCCCTTCTTTCGTAGGCGACTGACCTAACCTCAAAGTCAGCCTTCGCTGACACCTGTGGCTTTTGAGTGGCCCCACTCATGGCCGTTCCTTTTGCGTAAGCTGCACAAGTGTTTGAGCGACATTAGTCTTCCTCGTATACCGCCATTCGCATCTGACGATAACAATGCCCGAAGGATATCTCTCATGCAAAACATTTGCAGTACTTTATCACTTCGTCCAGACTACGTCAGCTATCCTTCGGGCCAGAATAAACCATTACTTCTGTCAACATTCCTATTCTTTCTGCCGCTAATAAAATATCCTGATACACAACTTCCTTTGGTATTTATAGACAATTACACGATACTGATCGAACGTGCACACAATACTTGTGTATTCATGTGACAGCACATTACTCAGGAAATGCAAAGAATTCCTCTGCAAGACTTAGCGATGTACGGCCACACACGGTTACAAGTATTTGTAATGGAGTCCCAGCTGTGATTGCTCGAGCACGATGGGGCAAGCGCCCGACGCCACGACGTTGTGTACTCTAGCATACTGAAGGCCGTGGCAGCGTGATTCCGACAGATAAGCAGATAAGTCTACACACACGCGCGCCCGCGCGCGCACTTACGCCGGACGGCCGGAGGAAAAAACATCGACTGTCCAAACGAGGCAGGCACTGCCCGACGCACGGCAGTTACTAAATGAGGCAAAGCGGATTAGCTAGAATCACGCCAACACTGTCCTGTAATTAGGGTTGCCAACAATGTTCAGGTGCCGACGTGGATGGCCGAGGTGGCTAAGAGCGAGTACCGACTCAGCGCTTCGGTCCGAAGGGTCGCGGGTTCGAGTCCCGCCTTGGGCATGGCTGTTTGTCCCTTGGCTTTGTGTGTGTGTGTTGTCGCGGAGGGCCTCGCGTTCTGCTGACCCCAGATCAGAGGAGCCCGCTAGAGTGTTTGTCTAGTGTATGGTCGAATATGCGTCCCTTCGGGACGTGAAGGGCAACCGGCTGTCGACTGGATAAAAGCCCTAGGAAAAAAAAAACATGTTCAGGTGAAAGGGAGGACACTCGACAAGCCCTAAAGAAAACCATCCGCATCAATATTTTTTTAAAATAAATATTTAATTCAGACCAACATCAGCTCTATTTCTTTCTTCTCTCCATTTGCAATTCAAGAGAAAAGATTCGTTCACAAAGTACAGATTAAGATGGTCTGAGTGTCTATTTTTAATTTTAGTCGGTAGACACAGACACTATCATGCATGCGTGTGTCAGCGTTCAGAAAAAGGATATTCATGTTTTCTATTTTAAATCACACAAACCGTTACAACGTAGCAGATGTTAGTTATGTGATAAAAACGGCAACAAATGTTAAAAATGCACTAAAGGAGAACATTTAAAATACAGAGGACGAGAGGACAATTTACGTCAATGAAGGACTCCTCCCAAATAAAGGACGGTTGGCAACCGTACCTGTAATGTTTCGCGAATGTAATAAATACATAAACAGATTGTCCCCACCAACTCTTGATTTTTCTTAGAGCCTGGGACTATTCGCTTGTCTCAAGCGACACAATTAGATGAAACATTTCTAAGAGCGTACGCAAGCGCTTTCGCGTGCTTTACGTTCGCGAATCATTAAAATGCCTTTTAGGAGCTGATAGCGAGGAAATGTGTCCATTAAAGCATTCTTGCAAAGGTATGTCTAAGAGGCGCAGTTTCTCCTATTCTTCTCTTACGACACAGAAATACCGCTGAAGCAAGGGGAGAAATTTCCATATCAGTGATCGAAAAAAGGGAAATTAAATTTTAATTTCGAAACTCTAACGGAAAGAAAATGCTAACTGTTGCATTTGTGGAAAGCGGCATATTCATTACTGCAATGCTATTTTCTTGATTTTTGATAACTAAATCAGTTTCTCCCGACTATTCCTCTCGTGAAATTAAAACAAATTGTGTTTTAACTAACTATACTTATAAAATGCCCCAATGAGGACGGTCTACCTAAAAAAAAAAATATAGCTTTTTCTATCCTATTTTTCTTACCGCTTCTCCCTGCTGGCCGAATTTGCAAGCTGCGACTCCTTAGGAGGTGGTATGACTGTATACGAGGTTTATTGCATGTACTATAACATAACCTCTTTGGTATTAACATTCTTCCAGTTATTTTCAATATTTGGCGCATTTCGGAACCCGGTTAGACGTAATTTCATTCATGGAATAGTCCTATTAAATACCACTCGTGCTTTGGAAATTCTCAGATAAATCCCCTCTTCACTTCGCAAGTCTGATTTACCGACAATTTCCAAAGCACTTATATTACCCACGATAAACTGGTATCTACAAGATATTGAATTTATAATATCCTTTCGATATTTCACAAAAAATAAATTCTGATCCTATATCGTCGGCGCACATGACCAGTGAGATCTCAAAAATTTAGCGTGCATTGGAAATCCGTAATATAGATTCAGTAAACCCTCGTTAGCACGAACTCAGCATTTCACCGTAACACGAACAAAACGTCAGCCCCGGTCAGGAATTACGGTAATTTGGACTTTTATAATACTCAGATAACACGAAATTTTAAAACACAAACTCCGATTATTTCGGTCCCTTAGAATTCGTGTTAATGAGGGTTTATTTTAGTTAAGAACGTCGACAACAATTTGTACAGCAACCTTTTCCCCCCCTCATTGGAACTTAAGTTTCTTCTAGAATCGTTACACGCTGGTTGGTAACGAGTTACGAGTTTCGTCGAACGGGTACGAGGAGGCGAGAGCGCGCTTCAGGCAGGCCTGCCGTATTGTAGGGCGACCTTGGGTAGAGCGCGGCTTGCCCAGATTGAGCGGCGGGCATCGAATGGCGCCCATTGGCCGGGCGGCCCCCATCCCGTCCCGTCCGGGCCGGGCCCGGCTCGTTACGCAAGCCGAGCCAACGCGAGCGCGCAGGGGTACACTTCCACTCCCAGGCGCGGAGGACGCGGACCCCACTGGGGACGGGCGCGAGGCGAGGCGAGGCGAGGCGAGGCGAGACGCGACGGCGGGGCAGACCGAGTCGCGAGTTATCTACGCAAATTGGCACCGCCGCGCTGCCTGACGTCACATGCCGGCCGATTACGCCGCTGGGGCGCGAGCGAGGCGGGGATGCGGGCGCGGGGCCGACGCGAGGCGGGCGCAGGAGGCTCAAGTGACGATATCTACTGCGATGGCGACGGGGAAGGGGGGGGGGGTCACTCACTATTACCATGACACCGATCATAGCCAAGGTATCTCTTACGGTTGACAAGCTGCGGAGAAGGGGCGGGGCTCGAGGAGTTAAGGCTAGCGCATGTGCTTTGCACTGATAGGAACCGGGTTCGATTCCCGGCCGGGCGATCCAATATGACGACCGATACAGCGAGCTCTCGGCAGCTGTGGTTCTCTTCTTTCCCCGCCCCCTCTTTCAACCATTGCTCCGTCGTTTACTTTATTATCGTTATCTACTGGGATTACTTATGGACCTAAATGACCTGGGCATTTGCAGTGCCCTAAATCCAAATCAAATAAATAGGTCTGCGGTGTCAATTGTGATGGCAGGGGCTTATGTAACGTTTGTAATCAAGTATCCATGAATAAATATAATGTTTGGGGATTTACATTTGAAGACCCAATTCAAAGCGATAACACAAAATCCAGCGTATTTACGCGCAAACAACAGAGGCGTACCCAACGATTGCAATTTCGAAGATTACGTTTATGATACCATTCGTACAAGACGTTCCTTCAGTACTACAGATCTACTGTATACAGATACAAGACTTTCAATGAAACAGCTGTGAAGAACGTCTGTCTTATTCAGATATATACACACGCGCGCAAACCGGGGAGGGGCGGAAAGGGGAGGGGAGGGGTGACGAGGGGAGGGTGGGGCGGGGCGGGGCGTGTTGCGCGCTGCCCAAGCGGGTCACGGGGGCAAGGCCGGAGGACAACGGGGTCGCGGGCGGCGGCTTTCTATCTGCGCGTTATCGCAGCCATCGACGGAGTCGCCGCGACCGCCGCACCGCCCGCCCGTTGCCTCACCGTCCATCCGCTTATCGGGCGCACCGGCTCAGAGGCCTCTATCGCCCAAGGGCGACGAACTTGAGCGATGACAAACTATGCACGCCGCTCCGGCTCAGCCACTCTGGACGGCGCAGCAGATTATGAAAGTGGCCGACGTGGTGCGCGCAGAGGCGGATCAAGAGGAGGGGCATGGGGGCCATGCCCCCCCCCTAAACAAAGGCCGAAGTTTTCGTTTATTACCTTCCTTTACTTGGAAAAATTGATTTAAATATTTATTACGTTATAATTATGTAATTATTAAGAAAATAATATTGTATAGTATCATGTACACTACAAAAATATACAATATAAAAAAATTTATTATTTAACAAAAATCAATGATGCCACCCTCCCCCCATATGATCGGCTGGATCCCTATGAGCGAAGGACGAGAGATATTGAGTACTGAGCACCTCTAAATACAAGTAGCTCCGTTACAAATGAAGAGCTGATTTCGAAAGCGACAGATCTCCAACAGATACAGATTTTCAGATAGGAAGAGTAATCAAAAACCCAGACTTTAGTTCAAGAGAGAATTAAACTATTTTTGAATGCCTTTAACGTAGGAGACAGGCCATTTTTGTACATAGTATTCGGCAGAATGGTGCAGAAGAGTTAAGAATACATTGATATGTCAAACTAGGAAATCAACTGGCAGAGATACGTCTATTTGGAAATAAGATCTTCAATTTGGTGACCCGCGACGTAGAGCTCCGTTATACAAATCCTTCCACCTCGAGGTACTAATGGTTGAAATCCCGGTCGACGTATCTGGTTTAATGGTGAACGAGGGTTGGCGGTAGGTTTTGATGGGTCTCTCTCGCTTCTCTTGCGATTGTACCATTGCTCCACCATTCATCACACAAGACCCCCCCCCCCTATCGGACACTTATTTCAAGTAAGGTCGGATGTGATAGGCCACCGAGGATCGTAATGGAGATTTAAGTCCACGCATTGTCCCCACATCGAATCAGTAATGTGACGTTTATGAACTTCACTGGCGGAGTAAAACTCTTTCAGGTCTCACGGAAAGTTGCTGTTGAGGCGGAAAACTGAAGATCTGTTTATGTAGCCTGTGATAATGATGCAGGGAATGACTAGCCCTTGCAGCTAATCATACCTTTGAAAATAACGACTTTTTCTTCCAAGTTCAAAACTGTGATCATTGAGATACACTTCTGAAAATTCAAACAACTGGGGAAGAGCATGAGAATCGGTCACGTGCATCTTTAACACATGTTACTATAATAAGTAACTTAATTGCAAAAAACTTAGCAATGCGATGTCTACCATACACACACACACACACACACACACACACACACACACACACACACACACACACACACACTTATCGTTTACGTAAAAATGAATCAGAAGCACCAAGTCAGAGCTCTTGTGCAGGGAGTTTCATTTCGGTCATTTGGTTACGACACAGTATATCATATGACATAAAAAGCCGAGCATTTCCAACACTTGAGAAGTAGTAAGATTTATAAATAAAAGATAACACTAACTACTCTGCGCCAGGTCTCGCACGTGGAAATTTCTGAATCGACTTGCGTAAGCGCGGCAGAGATAACGATCAGTTCGTGGAAATTTGCTCAAGATCAACGAAGTTTAATTGAACCAGAGCACAGATAACATGCCGACAAGATGTCAAGAGGAAACTACGCCTTCTCCATGTTGCCTTTCGGCTAATTGCGAAGCCGAATCTGATGGAATGCCTCATTGTGGACGTTGCAGCCGCGACGAGCAACGACCTACGAGCTCACCCCGGCACCACGCCGCGCCGTTCATTCAGTTCATTAGCGAAGCACTCCGCTCGTAAACTAATCTGCAACTCACTCGGTGGCACTTCGTTATCGTACTCCGTCAGCTCTTTCGCAACGCGATTGCAATGCGAGTGCAATTGTTAGAGACAACTCTGCCAATTGTGCGATTTCGTGTGTCGTTAAGTGCACAACAGCAATCTTGTAAGTATACTTTGGTTTTTATAACGTGGCAGCTGAGGGTATTATCTCCAAGATGGAATACGGCCTGACTTTTTGCGTCTTTCTCGGTCCCTTCGCAAGATACCGCATGATCGTGACCGTAGCAAGCAGTGTTGCAAATCAAGCGACTCTAGCGGCACGACCGAGAAAGACGCGAAAAGCCGTGCCATATTCTATCTTGATATGTAGTACCAAATATGTAAAAATATGTAACGAGAAAATTGGATAATGTGTTAGGACGGCGACGTTTCGCTAAGAATACAAATTTGAGAGCGGTAAATAGAAAGACAAAAAATATGTAATTACATAACATTCCGGTCTACTTTTAAGCGTGGGGAAAATATTAGTAAAACTAATTTTTTCTGTTCAAATTGATAATTCGGACTACAATACTTCGCTGATCCCAGAAAAGAAATTAGAGTCTCCCACCGAAATCTCCCAGATAACCCAAATCAATAGTCAACTTTTTAAGCCCCTTTTTGTTTTCCCTGAAAACATTCTTAAAAACTATTCACAAAGAATCCTCAAGGTTTTTTTTTCTTAGGGCGAACATTCTGAAAGTTGTGTTCGCTAATCTAAAACTTACAAAACAAAGAATTCTTTCGTAATGAAATCGAAGAAGAGGGTTTTGATGAATTTGCAACTTTAATACTTGTACAATCTCCTATCACATTAAGAGAGATAACTGAAGAAGTCAAGAACATTGATCTACAACGGCGCTTCAGGTGGAGAGCCATAAATTCGCACAAAAAACTATTTGCCACAATCCCATTACATCATGCACGTGATCTATTATCTTATCGGCGAACCGGCGAAACGAAATGTTATGCCACGTCTATCTCCAAATTCATCATTTTCCTTTATGAAACGAACACACGCGCTTCTTAATTTGTGTCAAAGAACGAACAACATGACATATTCCGAATGGTCAGAGGATATGCAGTAGTAAAGTGAAAACTGAATCAAGTTAAACGAGTTTGCTGAACTACGAGCACTTTAACTATTTCGTGTACCCCATGTGAACGCAGTTTGCCTTTAGGGGTACGGAAACCGGTATGGTTAGGGGTACGTGCATAGAAAAATTTTAAGAAACAACCAACAAAGTCTCGATCACACTATCTTCAAGACATTCCTCTACATCAATGTACGGAGATACCCAACTTCTATGTTGTTGTGGCTACAAAGATAGGCTTTTCTTGCACCTCTTAACCTAGTATGTAAATTTAAAATATTTTTTCAATACTTAAAAATATGTCTCGATAAGTTCACCAGATAATATTTAAAATCCATCATTTAGACTTACTATTTCATAGAGGGACGTGAACGATTAGTCCCGTGGGAATATCTGTTCTGAAGGAATGACCTGTACAACCCGCGCACGTTTTTTTAAGCCCCCATTTCGTTTGAAGCGAGAGTGCGAGGGGGGAAGGGCACAGGAGTATTAGATGAAATCGGTGGCTCGTTTTTCGATGCAAAATAAGTTCTATTACAAGTGAGCGCACATTCCTGGTATATTTTTTTCAATAACGCTCGTTGCTATCGTTTACCGCTATTTCAACTAATGGTAGTAAAGCAGAGAGGGTAGGTATGTCGAGACGCGAGAAGACTTGCGCATGTTGTAGGACTGCACTGCCTGAAGCGAGGGGAACGGTGGCCTGAAGGAGGTGGGAAGGGTGACGACCTCTCGCAGGCGAAAGCGCCCGATCCGCGCACCTCAACGAAGTCGCTTCGCCGCAGCGGCGTCGTAAAGAGGTTGGCGATAGCGCGGGTCGTAAAGGGCCCGGGGCGTCACTTGCGCGGAGCGATGGCGGAGCGTTGGCGGTCGGCGCCGGGGCAGGAGCAACGACCCCTGGCCTCGCCAGCCAGCCGCCCCCTCCCCCTCTCCCTCTCCACCTCCCTCTCGGTCGCGACCTGCATGAACGTCTGGGCCGGACTCCCCCTCCAATAAACAACTATACGGCCCTCGTAAGCCTCAAATGCCTATCGCAAGTTTTGTTGTGTACTTTTTTTTTTCAGTAATGATTTCGAGGTATTATAAGCGCACGTTTTCTTGAGCCCCGAATACCTACCCCAACATTAGTTGAATTACGAATACATAATAGCAACGAGCATTATAGGAAAAAATTGATAACTGGGAATGTTCGCTCCCATGTAATAGAAACTATTTTGCACCGAAAAACGAACGACAAATTTGATATACAAATCCTTATATATCAAAGCGAGGGCTCAAGAAAACGTGCGCGGATAATATCCGAAATTTCGAAAAGCGAGAAAGTCGTGTAAGTTCAAGGAAGTCGAAAATCATTTTTTTAAAAAGGTTTTTCTCGTACCTTAAATGGATGTAAATGTACTAAAATACTCCTAGCCAAAAGTTTAATTTTTTTGAGATACCCATTTTAGGTTTTCGGGGAACTGGCCTAATTCCTGCAGACTTCCACGCCACTCGAAATTTTTAACATTTAGTTACTGAATGTAAATGCACGAAGATGAAAATACAAATTAAACACTGTTCTTGCGTTTTGAAGCGATGTACAACAATTCTATCCAGATTTGCACCTTCATCGGGGTTCGTTAGCTCAAGAGATCGTCAGACAGCATGGTGGGGTACCTTTCAACCATCTTTCACAAACGCAATTTAAAACTGAAACAAATGCACACAGGCAAAATAGAATTACAAATTAAAAGATTACTCCAAAACGCCAAACTGGGTTTCATTTTAGTGTAGAAAAAATGAGGGTACATCAATATTTAATAGGTCTTGGGGCTTATTAGCTTCCCACCGGGATTTAAATCCCGGACTATCCAAATACATTAATGGTTTTACACGAGTTAACTAGTATAATCTAAATATTATAAAAATATTCTCCATCTGCGTTGCTTTCGGAGAGTTGTTACAATTAATTTACTGGGAGGCCGCACTTTGTGCAAGAATTAAATTGAAATTGCGATGAAAGGTCCGACTAAAGGCTGTCATGAACACTACCGGTGGAATATTCCATTTGAGATTTTAGTGGAATGTTTTTTTCAAGAATAGTAAATACGAGTTTTTAGGTCAGTTCTAAATTTAATTTTAGCTGGAACTACTGCCTTAATATTCTGCACACGCCGAGCTCTTAAGGTTCTGCTTTTGTTTTTGTTTCTCTAGACAATTGCTTACAGTTTATCAAGTACATATTAAATCTTGCACGACATTCACAATGCGCTTACTCTGCCGGGATCAATATCAATTCGTTTTAGTTTTAGATAATATTTTTTTTTCGTTCGGTAGAGGAACACGAAGTCTCCCAATTTAGGAGAGGCAATTTACTGAATGACGACAAATACAAAATATTTACATTAAGGAAACTACGTGCGGATACAAATATCCATAAACTTGCGGCCTTCATCTTAGATGGACTTTTTAATACATATCATGAACAACATCCTTAATTTATTTCAGTCCTACAATTTTCCTAATTATTAGTCGAATATTTAAACCATTCGTTCTGTTCGGCGACGCACACCGATCCCTTGCAAAAACGCCTTCCGCGAGATGGTCCGTCGCTCCCATCTCCGCAAATAGCCCTGACTTGCGGTATCCTCACAGCGCTGCGCCAACACAGGGGGCCGTTCTTTACGATTCATGAACGTCGTCTTAAAATGTCGGGGGGCGCTATTTCAGATTTCGAGAGAGTTCCGGAACACGCGAAGGCTGCGAACAAACTGCAGCCGAGGGCACGATGCAAGTTCCGCGAAGCTCTTACGAATACACAAACATCAGGCTACTAACGCGTTGGAGGATCGGGTGATTCCCATTCCGAAACTATAAAGTAGGTCGTAACCAAGGATTATCATTATCTACGGATTATTAACTCCGCCTGCAGCGTCCAAGTGCGCAATAACCTTATCAGAAAGAGGACTCCGAAACCTGTGTTTCTGCTTGGCGAGTAATTTTAGTCGAAGATAGCGAGCTTCCTTGTCGGATACATTGCAAAAGTTGCTAATATGAGGCGGCAGGTGATTTTGTGCGCTATGAGTTAAAAGAGTTTCACAAGTGGCATTCCCCTGGTGCTTCGAATCGTTTACATGCATAAGATACATTAATAAGTTGGAGATTACAGAAGGACATTCGCAGTTTATTGTCGGTAGTCTTGTTTCCCACACCTTCAATCAGTCCATGAGAAACCACCACTGTCACATTGTTTTATGACTCGTTTTGATTGCTATACGACTAATCTAAGATTTCTATGCAGATCCTCGTAAAATTTTCGTAAGGTTTTCCTAATGCGGTTCTTAAGTCTGCCAAAATGTTTTGTTTCCCAACATTCTACATTTGCAATTCTACTTTTCGTGGATCATTACACACACAACATGTAAAACGCAAGAAACAATTTATATTGGAAACCTTTCAAATAAGGGAGAATTTAGAGTAAGGGAGTCTTCCACTTCCAACTTAATGACATTTTGGGGACACCTTCATAACATGTATTTCCTCTTTCCAAGGAAGACATTAATGTGAAGTCCAAAGAAGCCAATATCAAAATGGCGACTTGAATGTCTCAAAATTAGTAAGCACTAATAGAAACTCATCGTAATTTGACTGTAACCAACTGAGGAGAGAACTACAGAAGGGATGCTCCTTAATCTTCAAACATACAACGCTCACAGACTTTCTCTTAGCGAACTATAACCTCACTTTCATACGCTTGCTCGTGCCAAACGTAGAAACGTCGTTTTCGATATACCGATTCTAACTTAAAGAAAAAACGTAAGTAAAGAACAAAAGACGGCAGATAGTTAATTCGATTAGTTGTAAGATATTATATTATTCTTTGGTGTATCTATAAAACAGGCTAATAAGAGCAAGGAATAAGAACAGTGCTCTCTGCATTTCATTTAAGAAAAAAGAATCACGTATATTGGTTAAATAGAAAGCTCAAACGATCGAAAGAAAAACCCTAGTTTTAGACGTATTGCGAGTAACACTGTTGGTGCGCGGGAAGCGTACGGCAACGATGGCCCTGCCCAGCAGTGAGCGGCGCCTAGTGATGGCAAATTTTACCAACACATCGATACACCGATGTTTTTCAAACATCGCTAAAGGGTTTTTGATGTCTATGAAAACATCGACGAGAACGTTGATGTATGAATTATAGACTAATAAACATGCTATTTTCCTATCCATTTTTAATTACAGTATGTAAAAGGGATACATTTTATTGTTTGGTTACCAGCATGTTAGTAGTATGTAAAACTTATTATCGAATGTAAAGAATGAAATTAACAATAAAGAACATCGTGTTTTGCTATCGATTTCGGGTTTCACTCTCGATTCAGGCAATGACACGCCTGGCGATAACATACATTCATAACACGAGCAGCTCCCAACTTCCTCAGATTGCACACGCGAAATGTGCAGCGTGATAAAGAGGATGACGTAAAACAACGATATTGCTGTGGATTACTGCTACTCTACAAGTGCTTAAACCCCTTTATTTAAACAAAAAATAAAAAGAATCTAAAAAATTAAAAATTTAAAAAATGTTTTTGCAAGAAAATATCGATGTGAAGAAAACATCGAAAGCAAAATATCGATGTTAATATATCGATGTTTCTGGTGGAAAACATCGATTTTCTTTGTAGATTTTTTTTGCCATCCTTAGCCGCGTCGCGTCGTGCCGTGCCGTGCCGTGCCGTGCGCTTGGTCGTAACATCGCCGGGAGTGTTTACACGCGAGGCACGGCGGCTGCGGCGAACGCAGCGTCGCGACGCCAGGGGCGCGTTCCTCATCGCCCCACGCTCTCCGGGCGGAGCGCGCAAAAAAATCCGCGAGATCCCAGCACGCGTGCGGCTGTCGGGGCGAGCCGGGCGGAGGCACGGGAAGGCAGGAGGGGGAAGGAACCGGTGCTGAAGAAGAGGAAGGAAAAAAAATTGAGCGTTATCGCTGGGGTCCAGTGTAAGAGGAAGAAGCACTGCGAGTTCGCCGCGAAACCTGGCAACAGCGCCCTCGCCTTTCGCAGATCTCGCGCGGCCGTGGCGGAGGCGGAGGCAGCGGCGGAGGCGGAGGCGGAGGCAGCGGCGGAGGCGGAGGCAGAAGCGGGAAGCGTCGCTGAACTTGGCCCCGAGCAGGGCGAGCGGCTGCGGTGTCGGTTAAGAGTAATACAAGAAATACTTGAACACGCTACTGAGAAGAGGGGAGAAGAGTTGGCAACTTGATTACGATGGGAGGGAAGTAATTTAAAACCTTAAGGACAATCCAAAAATCAGTTACGGCGTTTTGGAACGAAGGACGAAAAAATCTGGAAAATAGTTTTACCGAAAGTACAGTGTTAGTTTCCTTTATACACCGCTAATTAAGTTTCCTTTATACACCGCTAAATTATTTATTTTACAACGCCTATTATTTGACCGCGGCTATTTAGGTGAAAACCTATTTTTTCCTGGGTACCTTGCACTAAATAAAGTTTTTTTATACATACATTTTAGGATTATATGAACTAAAACCTGAAAATTTTATAGAATCTAAAGGAGCCTGTTTCAACATTAATGCCTATTTGTGCCTATTTTACGTTTAAAAAACTAAAATGAGACTAATTTGCTGAAGATGCAGATTAACGCAAGGTAGCGAGAAATGAATATACAAGAATCGTGCGATAAAATTCTCCATGCCACTACTTCCTGAATTTTGTGGAAAAGCCTCCCTCCGCTTCTGTAATACAGCGATTGAATTTCCGCGGAAGAAAAGTGATGTTGACCAATCAGAGACATTTATTCTCTTGAAAACTTAGAGAAAGTATTAGTAATTTATTGAGATGCAAAATATAGTACGAATAGTTCTAACTAGAGGGGAAACAAACTTTTTCATAAATAGTATTGTCGCAAAATATACAATACTTATTCTACATAATACTGATTTGTGTTTCTATCTTTAAGAAATATTTATAATAAATTTTAGAAACGTGTTTTTTGTAATTTTCTTGCTTTATTTGTGGCTATTCTACCTTTTAAAAAGTCTAACAGATGCTGGAAGAACCTACTATAGGCACCTACAACACATTAAAACCTAAAAATCCGCGGTTCACCTATTTCATGTTGTAACACTGTCAATTTTAAACAGAGAGGGAGTTCTTGGTGTGCTTGCACGCGTATACATACGTACAGTGGCGGATCCAGGGGAGGGGCATGAGGACCATGCCTCCCCCACTAAAGGCCTCTAGTTTTCGTTTGTGTAAAAGCGTTTAACTCTAAAGGCACTCTTCACTTGTTAAACGTACGAGACTTCAACTGCGCCGAAACCACATCGGCTCTCGTTAGAAATTCCAGACGGCAAGATTTTTTTCAGGCGTGGGGAGAACATCTGCGAACGCATTTTGGTCAAGAAATTTAGAAGAAACAGTTTTTGCATTTTAATCTTACATAGCACAATTATCAAATAAAGAGGTATCAATTTCAAGATATGAGAGACTTTCCCGAGTGAAAAAACAGGTCTTATTTGTCATCGGTCATTTGATTACAGTTTTGGTAGTATTAGGAATAATTTCGTATTTCTACCGTCTTGCTCTTGTGTTTATTCCCTTGTTTGTGAGAATAATACAAGACCTTTTGTTGTGCTTTTTAAGTTCAAATATTGAACTCTCTCTCCTTTTCAGATAAGGCTCTCTTCAACTGAAAATGTTGCTGTTAAGGAATCTTTGAATAATCTGGTTATGACGCAAGAGGTGGGAAATGACACGGAAGCGATGATATTTACGTATTTTATGTTATGATATAATCTAGATTCTTTCCCAATTTAGTTTCTAAATAAGCAAGCGCATTACGCGGTTGCGGAAAAAAAAAAAAAAAAAAGCTACCGACTTCCGCGTATCTTCCAAGATGACTGAAGTCATTTGCCTTAAGTGTCAAGTTACTCATCATGAGGTTGGTCAGTGGTGTCAATTTACTAAGAATATCTGTTCTGCACAATGCCGCAATATTTCTCTTTCTGAAAAGACCCACATCCGTTTAATACAGTGCAAATAATAAGATCGTGATGTCGAGATAGAAGTACCCGGTATTTAAGCATAGTAAACAAGTCGGCAAAAAATTAATATGGACAAGAAAGTTCTATACCCTGGAAAGTTCTAACGTGCTCTAAAGCGTAGGCCGATAACACCTCGCCGGCAAACGACCGGTTGCTCGCCATATCGTTTGTTCTAGCTCTGGCAGACCCTTAAGTGAATGCAGATTTTTTGAGTTGTTATTATCTTTGCGGGAAGGTAGTACATGACAAAACAAGAGCGTTCACATTAAGACAATCTTGGTTATTTCTTGAAGTGCACAACAGGTGAAAAGTGAGACCAAAATATAAATTGCGATAAGAAGTTCAAATCCAAGTATAATGCTTCTTTCCATTTTTTAAAAATGGAATTGGTATCGGGACACTACCTTATCTCTTGCATGGATGAAAACCTGTACGTTTGCCACTGGCATAATTTACGGGGAATCCACAGAACTAAGCCTAGCATCTGGACTGGTTGACGAGATCTGTTCAACAAAGACGCTCGCCGCTCGGCACTTCGGAAGACAACTCAGTTTTGTTTATTTCATAGACTTGTTCGTTTATATAGGCATGAGAAGCCTAAAACTACACGGGGGGCAACTTTCGGGCCCCCTATGCATTAAACGTCAATTTCCAAGCCCCCTATCTACTTACAAACAAATTTTATTTATTAACGACATTTTACTTGTACAACTATTTTCAGCATATTTTTAAATTTTTAAATGTATTTTTCGGTGGATGTAGGGAGTGATCCACTACATCTTGGCCGCACGTTTTCGGAGTAGTTTCGTACATTTTTTGACAGCTTTAGCTGAGCGATTTTAGACTTTTTGAAGCATTTTTTTACGGCAGTGCAATCCAGACTAAATCAGTAGATTCGAAAACATTTTTTCATCCGTTACACTAAAGGTCCACAATGAATAATGTTTTCATTGCTTTGAGTTTTTGTTTGCATTGCACTTTATCAAATAATTTCATAAACTTAATGAAATATTTTTAATATGACATGGCAAAGCGCTCGCAATGTTACGAGGTTTTTCGTCCAGTTTCCCTGATCCATTGAGGAAATGCTGAGATGGCCCCTGTTTTGCTTCTGGACATAAATGTAACTTCATTTTCTGTGCACGTCTTCTAGAATTCAGTGGGAAATACAATTATTCAAATTATCGTTTCCATGTTGTCGCGGCAGGAAGTAATAAGAGCCAAAATTTATTGCTTATTTATCTTTGAAAATAGATTTTATTACATGGGAGTTTTTTTTGTTGTTTTTTTTCTCCCTTTTAAAATTCAAAATTTATTGCTTGTTTATCCTTGAAAATAGATTTTATTACATGGGAGTTTTTTTTCTCCCTTTCAAAAATGCAAAATTTAAGTAGTATATGACTTAGGGTAGGGATCACAGAATTTTGAAAATGTGCACACAATTCACTTTTCTTAGCACGTCATACGCAGTTTTTAACTGTTTTTTGACGTAAAATAAATAAATAAAAGTTATTTTTGGGGGATTTTGACGTTATGTACGTCATTTCTTTTTACAGAGATTTAACAATTTTAGAAAATAGAGATGTTTATTACGTAGAGCTCCAGGGGAGCGACCTTTCGAAAATTTAAGCGGAGCATCCCCCTCCCCTGTGCACTCTCCTCTGTTCGATTAAGGTATGTATACACGATCGAACCCTTTCTCGCGTTTTTCTGTTATTTCTTCGTAGTTCACCGACATAACTGAAATTTGGAATTAGTGTTTTTCAATTTTTCCCATCCAAATCTTTTCGCTTTACTACTTAAAAACGTTTTGGGTTTTCTAAATTGATAAATAGCGTCAAAAACTATAAGAGGGGCGATGCCCTTCTTGGTGCGTCAATCCCTGACACGAGATGTAATAAAATATTTGCAGACACCAATTGTCTTTTACGTGCATTAAAGGTACTATGGAAATAAAGAATGATCCATTTTAAAGAGTCATTTCGTAGATCTTCTATACCACACAGTTTCATTAAGAAGCTTGCGAGCATTCATACGATGCCGACATCCCTACTTTTACTTATTACTTTAGTGTTTCGAGTAACAGTGGGTCAACCAAATCCTTATCCTGTCTGTCGCTTTCGCATTCCGGTTAAAACCAGTCGTGGCTCTGATTGGAGCCGGCTACGGGAGAGCAATCTGAGAGAACACAGCAACCGAGTCGCCGTCGCCGCTAATCGAGCCAAGCTAGGATGGACAGTCCCTGTGTGCAGACTGTTCGCCAGCACCCTGCCTCCGACGTGTGGCCGCCTCAGAATTCCACGGGCCACGGCCAATGCGGGCCGTGCTTTCCGAATAGGCCCCGCCGCCGTTCCCCGCTCCGCCCCGGTTACTTAACGCAGGCGAAGGGTCAGGTGGGCTGGGGCGCTGCCAGCGGAGAAGGCACGAGCACCCCCGCCCCCCTCTAGACACACACAATCGAGAGCTGTCTCATGAATTCAAATGGAACTTCAATAACAACTTTATTATTTATCGTCTGTGCACAGGGAGACACGAATCCCAAAAATTATTTCACAGAAGATTTTTATCGCGAGGGAAACTATATCACAAAAGATTTTATTTTTTACCAGCAGTAATTCGTCCAAAAAGACGATACGAAATGGAACTCTCATTAATAATTTATTATAATGAATACTAAAACTTTTTTTTAATTTCCATAATACAACATTTTAATTTGTTTTCCCATCAAAATATTCTTTATCAGTAACAGGTTCTCAAATTGGAGTCCGTGGTCTTCGAGGAGACAGAAATTATTCTAGAGAACCTGAAGGGATTTCCAAGTGAAACTTTCACCTATATGCGATTGTTGCGATGTCCGACGGAAAAATCCAATTCAGTTCCTGTGATATTTGTTGTCGTCGTTAACACACTGCGTTCTTGGAATCTATCAATATTAAGTCCATTTGTGTTCCTAGATGTCTGCATTTTATGAAGAGTCAACAATTAATTGCGTTCATTTACACGATTATCTATTTATCTTTATGAAATATATCTATAGCTTTTTGTCTTTATGTCTATGTCTGATCTTCAATAGTGTGTCAAAAAGGTTTTACTCGAAGTGGCTTATATACTTGTAGTAATAGTTCATTTAAAAGACTTACAGAGTAATCTAAAAACACTGAAATATATTACAGCCATGCAAGACTTAGGTAAAAAATTAAAATTTTTGAAATATTTCCCTTTTCTTGCCCACCAACGATACACAAAACATGTCCACATCCCTCTCCAAACCAAGTACAACCCTCGCAAACATTATGGGATTACTCAGTACGAGGATACGAACCATTTTTCATTAAGATTTCATTATTGTTTGTCACGTGTTCATAATATGACCTATAGCTTCGTTCAGTGTGAGAACCACCACACGAAGCCAATTATCAAACTTTACAAATGTAGGAAGCCTGAACTTTGGATAAGTGGAGTCATATTTCCATTAACTAACATTCTAGGTTGTATTTTTCTCTCTCTCTCTACCACACGAAACACACTGATGTACACACAAATTACAAAACAGAAATTCATCCACACGGTCTTTAATCAGAACAACGCCTAACGAACAATCTGATCTTCCTGGGAAGCATTCGTTTCGTCACGAGCTATGTTCCGGTGCGGCAGAACATTTCCAACTGCCGCTTCGTTTATTTTCAAGTTTCAGAAGTTCTTGGCGCATGCCGCGCGTCCTTGATAAACTATTTTAATACGACGGGCCTCAGCTGGACTGCCTCCGAGCGCGGTCGGTCGGTCGGCCGGCATGGCGCTTCGGCGGCGGTCGCTGGTCGACTTCCGCGCAGCTGACGCATTTCCCGGCTGCAACTCGAGAGGGAGCGGGCGGGCAGCAGGCGGGGGCTCGACCGCCAACTGGTTCATACTGGAGAAACTTTGCAAGCCGTGCAGCATGATCTCACACACGCCAAGCATTAGCTTCGGAGCATGTGGGCGTACGCTAATGTTACGTTAGAGACAAAGATTTTCCACCTGATGTATTACCTAGTCGTAAAGCGTGAATATGACTTAATGGAAGTGGTTCCAACGTGCAACGGCAGTGTGCGCCGGTATCGCTCAATCATGAAAACCAACAAATCCAAAATTACTTACGTAGCATTAAAAATAAATAAATAAATGTGCGATACTGACAATTTAGCGAAACCAAGTAGTACTGCCCCTACAATTCGGATCAACTTCTACTATGGTAAAGTCTTATAAGAAAAACTCTTCAATCAATTAGCTCATGTGGCTGTCAGTTGGCTGTTTAGGCTATCTAGTTTCCCTTGCAAAAATCACCTTCTGGTATGCGAACACAAAATTTTAAAACTGCACACAAATCGATAGGATTTCACATTCAATATTTCTTCAACTCTTATTACCATTTCGCAAGAATCGTCTAGCTGAATTAACCCCTGGAAAATAAGCAATTTTGGGGGGAAATTTTAAAAATTATAATGCTGAACAAAAACAATAATTGGTAATCAGAATTCAAAATACCGAAATCATTAAATTAACTTCACAAAACCTAATATCAACGACAGCAAATTCATTGCATTTTGCTTGCAAAATGAAATTAGTTACTTGCATCACGTTTTCTTCTATGTACCATTTTCGAGTTTTCTTAAACGGCAACCACTTGAGATGTATAGAAAATGTAGATTTGAAACGACTTTTCCACCACAATTTCCTTCAAAACCACTTATTCCCTGTGGCAGAAGAAATTGACATCCGCTAGCTTTCGTCATTTGGGAGTTTCCTCTGAAGTCTCCAGTAGATAAAAATAGCGAAATCTCCTACGTTATTCATCATTTTCGGGGTCCCATCACGTCAGTCCGCGAAACTAGAAGCGTTCATTTATTTATTTTGAGAGATGGCACTCATTACTCAATTTATAACGTTCTATAACCAGAGATGGATTTATGTAACGAATTTTGTACGTAACCATTTCAACCACAGTAGAAAACGCAAAGAGGGCCTACAAAAGGGCGTTACATAACTCTCTCGTATGCTCCACATTAGTTTCGGAAACGGGCCAACGACTGTTGGTCCCCCTCCAAATGGGTCTGTCTGCTGGACAATATAATAATAATACCTACGCAGTTCCACGCGAAAGATGTTCCGATTCGCGGTTCGGGCTACACAAAGCGCTTCGCACACAGGAATTTCCAGGCGTTATTTCAACCGCGACCCACCCCTCACTTCCTGGGTGGGGACGGGGGAGGGGGAGAGTGGGGCGGGGTGCAGCGGGGCGCGCCGGCGTTGGGCGGACAGACACAATTAGGTCTGGCGGCCGGGGCGTCGCGACGCCCGCCGCAGCAGCGGCGCTGGGACGCGTAAAAATAACCGCGCGCCTCGTCTCGCGCGCCAGCGCTCGCGTCGTCCCGGCATCGCCCCGCTTCGCCCCGCGATCCCGCTGCGACGCCAGCGCTGCCCGCCACGGCGAGCGTCGCCACTGGCTTTACCCACGCGAAACCACTATATGCTAAGGGGAGGTTTAGATTTGGTTAATTTTTCTCTGCCAAAACACATGCTGTGGCTCAGGTGGTTAGAGCAACCCAACGGCAATCAGGACACCCAGGTTCGATTCCGGGGCGAGGTAACCAATACAATTTGAATTCAATTTGAACAACTGAAGGCCTCGCTTGTCGCCTGTTTAGTGACTAATCATTGAATGTTCTACTAGTAAAAATTGCACGAACACATGCTGTGGCTCATGTGGTTAGAGCAACTGAACGGAAACCAGGATACTCAAGTACGCTTCCAGGACGAGGCAACCAATACAATTTGAACAACTGAAAGCCAACCTGTCTTTTGATGTGTTTATCGTCGAAGAATCAGTAAGTATGACGGAGAAAGAATCTCCTCGCGTTTTCTTGACTTCTGGTGGCACTACCCACTTCGCTTTCACTAACACTTTGAATAATCAATAAAGTTAACATTGAGCGTTTTGTCTGAGTTTGACACCAAAGTATATTCTTTTCCTTGTAATAAAATTATTTGCATCAGCAAAGAAGCTATAGATTTGATTTGAAGGTCCTGCTGGCTGAATAATCCCCCCCTCTCCACTGTTCCCTCATCTAGCAAAATGAGAGCTGAAAAAAAAGTAGTGCGGATAATGAAGTTCTATACGTGATTTATTATCTTAATAATGTTACATAGTTACAGAATGAAGTTAATACGTTTGTCGCAGCGTGATGAGAATGATGTGTCTTAATAGTGCCAGAGCCGAAACGTCCATGCACAGTGTGCTTCCGAACGGATACCCAGGCCATAACACCTGATCTTCGAATCTTGTGTGAAGGATCAGAAGTCCACGTAGAAGTCTTGTGTGCAAAATTACTGGAAAATGCTCTATTAAAGATTACCGAGTGCCCAAAATCACTTCGACGGATGAAATCTGAGAGGAAGGATTATTACCGATCTGAAGCCATGTTTTCCCACAGAAGTTGCAATGTGTAGTGGTCTGCACAGACACTCAGTCTGGCAGCAGTCGGGCGTCTGGGGATCAGAGCAACCCCACCCCGGCTGGCAACGCCCCCACATCGCGGCCGAGTGCCCCGACGCATAGGGCGCGCTAACAAACACACCGCCCCGAGATGCTCCTCACTTAATTGGAGGGTGAATCAGACTGGACCTTGGGATCCGGAGCGCGCGTTAAGCAACGCGATGGGGCTCGCGTAACGAGAGTGCGAAAGTCCACAACACATGGGACGTCCACGAGACTCTCGCTCGCCGGTGGTTTACATAATCGAAAGGAGGCTCCTCCACACATTCGGCATTCGCCGATCAGAGCGTTAATGCTCGCCCAATCCCGAACACCTGATGTGTTCGGCGAATCTTCGCTCCCTTTGACGTGTCCAAAAGACCGACGCGCGGTGGATAGCACGAGCGCCGAATGTTCGACACTCGGCATATAGCAAGCAACTCGTCCACACTATTCGAGATTCGGCGAGCGGTTGCTCGCTGTTCGCCGTATAACGAATAACGAATGAGACTCGTCCAATGGGACAAGGCAGAAAAACCCACGACATAGTGGGCGTTTATTTTTTCAACTTCTGTTTACATCCAGGACCTTGGTGTGGTTCTCCGAGGTTGAACCCCTCTCCACTTCTTCAGCTGATCTGCTCCATATTAAAAGAACAGGAGAGGGAATCATCAATGTTTTTGTGTATTAAGAATTCATTTTTAATTCATTCAGTTATTAATCATTGCGAGCTTCATAATAGTGCTTTTCTAGAACAAAAATATTATGTAACGAAGTTTCGTTGACATTTAAGTATTAATAATAAATTTAGCAAGAAACATTCAATGATTTTGGAACGTTTCGACTATATGAAAAATCGTTTCTTTGAAATTTAAGTTGAAGCCACACGTGTCCTTTAAGCAAATCCTACACATTCATTTGCGTACACTATGTTTAAAAAATTTATTTTAATAGAAAAACATTACATTACATTGTTGGAAACAACTTTTTCTTGCGGGAATGTTTTGTAGGGGATGAGAAGTTCAGTATTCGTGTTTCAAATGTCCTCTCCTTTTCCTTTTCTCAGAACCTTTTCGGGGCAGAAGCTTTGCGCATTTCCCGACAGGGCCCCATCGCTTCGGCGCCTGAAGTAGGTCACGGAGGAGCCGCAATTCCTGAGGAAGCAGGGAAAGAAAGAGAAAGAAAACCCAACATCACCGGCGCCGGCCTGAGAACTCGACCAGCAGGAGACAAGCTGGTGTAGCAGCGGGGTCCACCATCCATTTGCTGAAGTACAATTCCTTCCTTTCCTCTCCAACCCCCTGCTGGCTGCACGTTCCCGCCGCCCGGCCAGGGCACAAGGAGGTGGGGGCATCCCTCTAATGACTGAGCGCAGTGGTCGAAGGCGCGGGCGGCGGGCGCGGCCGCGAGGGCAGTGGTCACGGGCCAACTTAATTACGGCCGACGCCCGCCTCCAGAAAAACAGCTAGTTAAAATTAATGCGGGTTAAAAAGAGACAAGCCGACGGATTTTCTCGCGAATCGAGGAAGCTGTTTCACGGCTCTGGGCACGAATCTTGAGGCATGCTCCTTTTCAGCTGCCTCCACTTTCGCTTTATTATGAATGGCCATTCCGCTCTTCATTAGGGAAATACTATTTAAAAAATGTTCGAAGAGACCCCATTTTTTTACTATTCACAACTAAAACAACTCACAATAAAAGTCAATTGGGGTTCTCTAGCACTGCAAATTATAATTCATCATAAGGAAAAAATACATGCGAGAATTGAAAGAAATGGAGTACAGAATTTAAAAAAATTAAAGGTTTTTCACGCGTTTTTTAAAGATAGAAATAAGTTGCGAAACGTAATCAAACAGACGTCAAAAGTTCGGAAATCGATATAAATAATGTTCATTACTTGGTGATGCAAAGAAATCTTTCAGGTGTGTAGCCTGCGAGAATGGAAGTATGAAGTTTTAAAGAAACACACTCGCACTAAATCGTGTGTGTGTGTGTGTGTGTGTGTGTGTGTGTGTGTGTGTGTGTTTGTGTGTGAGCGCGCGAGGTACTGATACGGGCAAAGCAGCACTACTTCCGCACACCGGGCAACGCCGCGCATCGCGATTCCACTGGACTCGACGGCTCGTTCAGCCGATTAGTTATCGCGCCCTCTCCCTCCCTCCCTCCCGAACGCTCTGCGTGGCTTCGCGGCGCCGCGTGGAAAGTCACCACCCACGCATATGAGGGCCCCCACACTGAAGAGCGCTGGCCATTGTCGTAATATTGGAAACCCACAAACTGGCATTTACGCACTAATTACACTAGTAATTTATGTTTTAAAATATTTCCTTATTGTATACCAACACTAAATTACCTATACTACCTGTTCCTGCTCTTTGGCTCGACAGCCCGCTAAGAGCCTTTGCAGACCAGCGGTGATCCAGCCTCTCAGCCATGGGATAAGAGGTTTGTGAGGTTAGCACAACGACATCTCTTCACCGTATATACTGGTCTTCGTAACTTTAGGGTGGGCTTCATTATCGTTACACAATAATAGATACTGGGACATTTGTACGGAAAGCGCACAGGTATAATTTGCCTCGGTCGGGAATCGAATCCGGGGTTGCGCCATGAAAAGCGAGCAGACTAACCAAGGAGCCACTGAGGTAGGCAAATTATACTACTGCAACTTCAAGCCTTGGTGTCAGACTACATGCGACAGCTACAAAATGGAATATGAAATCAATGAGGAAACAAACGGGGCGTTCGCTCAATAAAACAGCAATTGAAATCAACTGGAATCTTCTAAGACAATTTTGGGGCGTTAAAGAAAATTGAGTGTTTATGAGAATCAAACACGAGACGAAGTGAACAGAACGGAACTCGCAATCACGGAGACGCTAGGAAGAGAGTGCATCAAACCTCACAAAATATTACTGTCAGGTACAAAATTACTGTCAAGCTTAAACTAAACAGGATAGTACTAACGATGAGTTTAAAAATAGGACTTAACGTGTTGGAAGATACATTGAAGCTATGCACAAGGTCATTTCTGAGCTAATTTTCCTCGTGCCATATTTAAATTGGTGACTATTTTCCGATTCTAACCTATTCTTGATGAACATACAAGAGATTTTGATCTGATGATGGCCGACCCCTTGAGTAGTATCTTCATTGATAACGCAGAAATATTACGTCAACTTTTTGTTTGTTGGGAGTTCTCCACACTCTACAACGAAACTGGGTCGATGGGATGGGACAACACGAAAAAGCTGACCCAGAAAAAAAATTTAGTGTCAGGACCACTAGAGAAAACCCACATCTGAGGCAAATCAGAATTGCGCATTTATGTCCATGAAACGCGAGGTTAACTCCTACACACAATGCACACCCAGCCCTCCAAAGTAAGCAAGAAACTGGCAGGCAGCGCATGGAACAACAGCTCACAAGGAAAACAGATTTCTCTCGTCACGCTGTAACGCGAAGCACGTAATTGCTTGCGGCTGGGAACTCTTACTTTCAAGGTTCTCCGCGGAACATTTCCTTCTGCTCACCTCGTTTCACACAGCCCAAGCCGTCGGCCAAGGAGTTATTAACTAGAATTGCGCGAAGCGTTGCGGATTGTGCATTCTCTTTGCTCGCGAAATCGCGCAACAGTCTCAACAGACTCACGCCAACGGCCCGCACCGCTCGTGAACGAATAAAAACTTTTCCAATGTAGTTACGATACGGAGTAAACTGCAAAACAGTCCGTTCTATTCCCCTGGCGTGACGCATACAATTCCAGGTTCGACGGCTTCCGAGAAGTAAACAGCTTTATGTTAACGAATGAGTAAATTGGGAAACGGCAAGCAAATTTATTTTCCGCTGTCTATCCTCCCCCCTCCTCCAGAATACGAAGATATTCAGTACAGGCTCGTATCGCATACAAAAATATTACACATTATGGCGCATCCTGAAGAATGTGAATAGACGAGTGTGTGAACAAATCTACAATTTTATTGACAAAATTTTAACAATTTTATCGGAAAAGGATCGTAACAAAACCAAACTAATCAGGTCGTTGTTTACCGACATTCGCTCGTTAGTGACAAGACCCGCAATTGTCTACGTGACGGAAGTCAGCAGCCCTCAGATTTGCCTAAATACTTTCTCGGGCGCGGGCCGTTGAACCAGTTGGCCGGCGCGTGGCTCGCCAGGCGCAAGGCGTGTGGCCCGCGCCAAACGCTCCCGCGCGCGCCGGTATTTGCGGATCCAGTGTTTGCGCTCGCGTCGCGTCGCGACTCGCCCCCGACGGCGATAACCGCTTCTGGCCAGCGGGAGCAGGATCGCGGCGGGGCGCGGCGGTGGAGACCGCCCGCACATGGGCGAAGTGGGGCGGGCGGGCGAAGACCACAGCAGCGCGGAGGTCGCTGACGCCCACGGCCCGGCACCGCCCCCCCCCCCGCCCCCGCTCGAGGTGAGCTGGCAGACGAAACCCAACCGAGGCACCTCCTGTCGACGCCAGCACAAGGCGGCCCCGGCAGCGGGCCGGTTGCTGACGCCGCTTCGATACCAACCACCAGAGATGCACACACGCTTTTTTTTTCTTTTTTTTTCCTTTTTCGTTTTCTTTATCAGGGCAGCCTACTTCCTTAGCCGCGACGCGAATTTAAGGTTCGCACAGTTTCCTTTATAGCGAAAGAGTTCACATTAGATGGGTGGCTGCCAACCTTCTCGGACCCGCGGTGCAATTTTCATCTTCCGAGTTCACTCTGAGTACCCCTGAGTACAAAATCACCACTGATCTTTTGGTATTTATTTCAGATTTGTCATATAGTAAAATAAAATATTTATTTTTGATGGGTTATGTTTGTTTTTCAGTGCAGATTAGGTACTTTAGGTACATTGAAAAGAAAGTTACTAATGTGAAACGTAAACAACGTAATACATTTATCGCGCAAAAAACTTAAACGCGAATAAATTTTTTTTCCTACGTCTTCCTGCGCATTGTGTTGGATTCCTCTGTATACCACTACAGGAAAAACATTACACCGGTTGAGTGCATTCGATCAACCGGTTTCGAGATTATTCTTTTCTAACAATGTAAATACTCTAAGAATTACGTAATCTATAATTTAAATTTATCCTAAGACCACCTTGCCCCTTACCCGTTTGAAAGATTCATGCTACGACGAAGCTTTAGAATTCATGTATGTGCATCAATAAATGTGCTCTAACACATGCAGTGCACCTCATATATAATTAAAACTATTGCCAAAATTTGCTTATGCTGAAATGATCATATGCTACAGTTTATCTTGCCGACTGACTTTTCCCTTATTCTTTGACGGTAATAGTAAAACACCATTCCAAACTAATCTTACAACATTAAAAACTACAGCATAGTAATTATTAGAAAGATAGTGAAAATAATTTCGTGTGGGATGGTAAAAAAAATCTACGATTTCTAAATCTAAAGTTTCTACTATTGATGTGAACACATGGTTCGTGTGGAAGAACAGATCGGATCAAACGGTGAAAAGTATTAATTTTACTGGCTGGAAGCCACAACTGACAGGTCCTTATTTATTGTAAGGTTCCTGTTACTAAAAGTTTTCCGTGGGAGGTAGTACATGCTCAGATGGAAGTGGAACAAAACACTTTATCACACCGAGAAACATCGTGCGTCATTTCAGACCACATTCTTCTCATGAAGAAGGGTTAAGAATCGACAAACACCGGATAACGAAACGGATCACCACTCTAGATGCAGACGGAGTGGAAAACTACACCTGCTCTCCAAGCGTTATCACCGCACCGCCTCACTCCCCGAGAATCTATTTCCCTCGCGGGTGACCCGATTCCGCCACTCGTCGCAATGCCTTCTCCGAGATGCGCGGAGGTGACGTCTCCACGCGGTGTCGTTTTATCTGCGCAAGTGACGCAAGGATACTGCGGTCGAAGGCGGAAAGTCCCGGGCAGCAAAGGCGCCGTGGGGAGGCCGAACACGCCAAGGGAAGCTGGCAGAGATGAGCGGGGTGGAGCGGAGCAGGGCGGGGCGGATGGTGGCGGTCGCATGAGCGGGCTTATCGCGTCGCGCGGCGAGCCATGGCGCGGCGGGGCGGGAAGCTGCGGTGAGGCAGATAAACGCACAGCCTTTGTAGTTCAAGTTGCTCGCGCTCCCCGGTTCGGCGGTTTGCACGCTAAGTTCAACCACTGATCACGCAGCAGGCAATCGCACCAGCTAAAGTCTTCGGCATCTCGGCTCTTTCGTCTGAGGACTACTGCCTGTTTGAATCTACGTTCGAATATCGTAAGAGTTCCAGAATTTTATTAAAAGGCAAAAAACTAATGTGAATCACTCACGTTTTAATTGGCGAGCAAAACAAACATCAGTTCTCTAACACCCATTGCTCAACGTCTTCTCAAGAATAGAACGGGCGCAATTGTTATGTATTAAGACAAATATTTCAAAAATCCTTAACCTAATATCATTTACATTGCCAATTAGAAAGAATTTAAATTATATCATGCATCTAATAACTTTAGACTAAAATGTCAAACACATTGTCCTATACATGAAATCTGTGATTACGCAAATCGATGTGTAGATTAAAAATTGGCATTTTTAATTTTCGTTAGTGACTGAAGTAAAACCTTTTTAGACAAAAAATTACTACTCGTTTCAAAGTAATTTCAAGTTGGTTTAAGAATATTACAAAACTTTTTTTTTGTTTTCAGAGCAAGAAAATTAGTTTCATTGGGCGCAGAACTAAGAACAGAATTTTAATAACTCTCGAGACTGAAGTTTCGCGTAATTTTTCTACGATTGAGAAATCTGTTGGCGAAGAGTTTCGGTCCTGTTCCCTCTTAAAAAAAAAAAAAAAAAAAAAAAAAAAACTATATCAGAAAACATTTTCTTGATAGAGTAAAAACGACGCTCAGAACCTATTCTACGCTCTCGCACACGGCCAATTTAATCGCACCCCATCAATTGCACATCGGTGACGGACGGCGCGCGCCTGATTGACGCTTGTTGAGCGGCATGAGCGGACTGACATTCTCAATATAACCGCCGCAAAATTATTTTACACTGCGCACAAACAGCCACACAAATCCCAGGCAAATTCCTTCCGCTGTTGATTCAGGAGGGGATAGTAAATAGACAAACATTCGGAGGGTTCTAAGCCCGTCCCTGAACACACTCAAGCCGTAAAAAAAGCTTTTCGGGCTGCGTTCGGAGGGACTGTAGAGCGCGGACCCCCCCTTGCATTATTTCGGCCGGTCGATATCCGTTGGCTCCCGTCCAAGTACAGGAGGCCCGAAATTGAGCAAAGAGAGAGAGACAGAGACAGCCATTATGATCCTCCACAAATCACTACAAACTTTCAGCCATTTATGGAAACGTAGCTCTCCGCGATAAAAATAAAACGATTATTTCAATAGATTTCATTACTATGTGACACCTGTCACAATCTTCTGCTGAAATCTCAGTAAATCGTTTACACTGTTGTCACGAAGATTTTAAAATTCGGTATGTCCCAATTAAATATATACTTAAAAAGTACCTTATATTCCCACTGAATATATATACAGAGAAGTTGCCGTGAGAGATTAGTTTAACGTAGTCTGAAGAGTAACTGACATTTTTTTTTTACTCCAGACAGGGGCTGATGTTCATAAATAGTGTTGTGTGGGTGTCTTCCTCTGCTAGCAACAAGCGTATGTATAGATTATAATATAGGCTATGGCAGTAAATAATAGTTTGGTACCCACTCTTAAAATACATGCAAAACCAATAGAAAAAAATAATATCTTTCTCACCATCTTCATTATCACATGTATTTACCCACGAATTCAGATATGCCTAAATCACATATTCAACACTATTTTAATACATTCGATCTCACGAGAGAAAAAAAAATATATTCACAAATTAAATGCATCTTGCATTGTCATAACCAGTATTCTTGCCAACAGTCTTCCAAAGATTTCTTTACAAAAAAATACCCTCTTTCGGCGCTGAATTTGAAAAATTAAAATACAAAAGCTACGGGACTGAAAATACCTGAAATACGAATCAAACTTATTAATTTCCAGGGGGCGCGGTTGCGAACAAAACCGCTCGGTGGTCAACTTCACCGTGGCGTTCCCCCATTGGCTTTGGACCTGCTAACCGGTCCTTGCAGTGCAATATAATAGTGAGACCCAGCGAGCGATTGAGTTAGATGGGGTCGGGCTTGGAGCTCAAAGACCGCGCGCGTATTCACTCGAGGGGGAGTCAGGGAGGGAGGAAGGAGGGGCGAGGGCGCGGGCACTGCGCGGGGCGGTGGCGAGGTCGGGGCGACGGCGGAGGGGGGGCAGATTGTGCGCGTGCGTGGGCGTCGGGTGCGAGAGCGAGCGAGCGGTCGATGGCGGCGTCGATGCGGGGAGGGAGGCGAAGAAAAACGGAACCTTCTAGTATTCACATGAGAATCAAATTACCCTGATAGTAAGAAAGAAGCATTCGAAAACGACAAAGAAGTAATAAATTTAGACGCATAAAAGTATCTCTTGTGCATTTTAACACAAAAATGACCTAACGACTTTTATATTTTATTAGACATGTAAAAATAAAAGGTTATTTTTTGTTAAAATAGCCTTTTCGCATAAAAAGTATATATTTACATTAAGCGGAAGAATAAATCAACCAGTTTTGGATTCCTGTGTAATAAGCGTTTTGAAGGTACTAGGTATTGTATAAGGATATCATTTCCATGTTCCATTTTCAAAACGTAATTCTCCGTTATCTAGGCATACCGAATAGGGTACATTCTCCCACACACAATCGACTAATGCGTCACATAAAATATCATAAGATTACTGAAGAGATCGTTGACTGAATATAGATGTACTAACCACCAATTATGATATAATGTTCAGACTAATTTAATATTTGAAAAATCTTTTATGAAACGAGTTTTCATAAAGAATAGAATTTAGAATAGAAGTTCTTCTACCCTCATTTTCACACTGGGGACACCCCTGGGCGAATACTTAATGGCCAGTGTGGTGAGGCCGCAAGACTTCCCCTTCCCCTGTTACCACCAGTCGTTATCGAGCTCTACCTCTACTTCTCCATCGCGCTCTGAACATTGCGGAAGAAACATACCCGTTTTCTCTATGCTCTGAAGTCCTGTGGACGATTATTCTTTGAAGTTGCTTTGCGAATTGAAAATTATTTTTAAAACCCCAAATATCTCCCATCTCTCATACCTCTTCGAAAGAACCTGAACCATACTCTTCGAAAAATAATTCCCGTCTTTAGGAGCACCTTTTTCGTTTCCTGCGGTAAAGGTCTTTCGGCGAAGCCATTTGATTTCTCAAGCGAATAATATTATTCTATTTATAAACGAAGGTGGGATCGAAAGATTGAGCAGACGTAAAACCATTCTAGTAATATTAATAAGAACAGTACTGCTAATAGAAGATCACTCGGTTTTTCTATAAAAATGGCCGAAAGAAAGTTAAATTCATTTCAAGCACACGCAGCTAAATACTCTTAGTTTCAGAGAATGATCGGGAGAGAATGAAGAATCGGGAGAGAGAATTCGTGTGTCACAGCCCCTTATCGCACCTCGCATTCCAGCGGCATGCACTGCTAGGTCTGCCATGACACTCCCCACCGCCCCCACCGCCGCCCCCGCCATTCCTTCCACGCCAACGCCGCACACGAGAGCCAGGCATTTTTCATCGAGGATAACAAAGAGGCGAAAACGCTTCCTCAATAAACCCGACACCCTCAAAAGCGATTCCTCTTCCTGCTTTAGCCGACGGCCAACATCCATCGAATTTTCCGCCCGAAAGAATGAGTTCAGGTTAGCCATTCTACTCGCAGAGAAGGAAAATAATTTAGGTTCTGGAGATTCGTGTTATTCTCTTCCTCTGGGAAAATTACTTCTCACTTACTATTAATCAACCTTAAAAAATAAAAAGCAACAAATAAAAACATCGAATTGCTCACGTACACTTCGCCACATTTCAAACTGTTCGTGCTCGCCTAACTGATCATTCAAATTTGGATAAAAAAAACGAATAGAAAATAAATAAGGCTCCAAGTAATGAAACGTGCACTGATATTCCACATTTTCCTCGTCATAAATTTAACATCCAGAAACAGGAAACCTAAGAAAACCTACGGAGTAAACAACCTGCTGTCTTGTTGAAAACGGTCGCAGCGGGAGGGCGGTCGGTGGGTCGGCAGGAGGAACCTGCTGCCGGGACCCAGGGGCGTGTAGCACGTGCCAGGGCTTTCAGAGGGCTCACAAAATGCACCTGGGGGAGCTCCCACCGCCCGACGGGCCCCTCTAGGGGGAGTCAACACGAGAACCTTTTCAGAGGAGCCCCGCCCACGGCGGGGGAGAGTCTCCACGATGTTTTGGCAACCCCTCTTTGCAAGTCCTACGGCGGAGTCCACTTCTCAAGAATGTCTCCGATCTTTCAACTTTTATCTCGAATAAATAATATAATTGCAATAAAATAAAATGTCTGGGTATAATTCCGCGAATTTTAACACTATACCTCTCGCAAACAATACATTACAAAATATCTCTAATGTGAATTATGTAATTAAAACCTTTCCATGTACGAAGGACAAAATAAGGATTCAGCTAAATTGTCTCATTCCTAACCCCCAAAAAAATTGTACACTTAAAAATTTTCAAATCTAATGGGAACAACGTAATCCAATGTTCCAATATTTCCTATTTTCAATGGATTCAACGTACAAAGCTTCGAGTCTGTGTGGTAAGAGACTCACAAACTACGATTTAAATAGCAGAATCGCGAAGCGAAGGTCGTACTGTATGCAAAATGACAAGAAATGTGTGATGTGTATAGAACCGGTTTGACGGGATTTAGCAATGTTCGAAACACGTACTTCCTCTCAAGCAAATGGCGGGACATTTGAATCTCTAAACGGCCTGGCATAGTACCAAAAACCATTTTTCAAAAGTTTTTGTCTTGTAATAGTACCTCATTTTTTTGAGTTTTATCATTAGATCATTTAAGAGTTTAATTTCACTTCAATCTGAATTTCCCCAAAATAATTTTCATTCGCACTAGAGAGAAGTTAACAAGCGGCAGACAAATGAAAACGACCCTTCCCAAATTTACCCTTCTTGAAATTTACGAAAAAACTTTGTACTCACATTACAAAAAAAATGTATTTAATGCGTGGGTGGGGGTGAATGAGAACATTGACTTATGGATTCACATTTTAGAATGATTTTAATGAAGCTGAGAGGCGGTACAACGTACGTCCGCCGCGCTAGTGGCGGCAGGGCGGGGATGCGCGAAGCCACAGAGAAGAGGAGGACTTGGCGGGGGGAGAGCGGGGATGGCGATGGGGCGTGGGCGGGGAGCCGCGGGGCCTAAGCAGGAAGGCGAGGGCGAGGGCGACCGTGACCCGCCCCGCCCCGCTCCCTCCGCGCCCCGCCACGCCCGGACCTGCATCGCCCGGCGATCCGCGGGACGCTCCAACGGCCGCGGGGAGAGGCGGGGCGGGGATGGCGGCGGTTACATAACCGGGTCGCTAGTGACGTCACAGCCATTGATTCGCGGCGTGACCGGGCGTGCGGGCTCTGCGAACGCGCGAGGAAAAGGGGGCGGCCGCGAGGGGGGGGGGCGACTAAGCGATTCGCGAACGCGCGACGGGAAAAGGGCGATTCCAATCCACTCGACTCAGCTCGGCTCTACTTGACTCGATTCAACTCGCGACTCAACGTACGAGGAAAACCGGGTCGCGACACAAGGCACCGAGCTTCGCCTTGATGGCTCACGCAAGCCAAGGGAGGGGCAGCACAGACACGCGCACGCACAACGCCCGAGGTTCACGCCCGCCGCACGCGCGACGCGTGCTCCACGCCCCCCCCCAACACACACACACACACGCGTACAACGCGTCACGCATTCGATGGACACTCCGCGCAAGAGACAAAGGAGAAGGGCAGGATAAGAGCTACCGGTTCCCGCAGATACGACAAAACCTGTTTTCTATCGCCCGGGGAGGAGCGGCCGAGTGGCCGGGGTCCGGGGAAACGCACGCCAACGCTTGGTCGCTTCGCGGCCCCGGGCGCTCGCTCTTCGCCAGCAGCCGGCGAAGGCGTTCCCTCCCCACCCCTGGTCGTATGGGGGCGGCGCGGGGTGGCCGGGGCGGACGAGGCCGCGGAGGATTCGGTGGAGGCGGCGCGCAGGCGGCGGGTCTCGGTTCGATAAATCAATGCGCGAGTCGGGCGCCGGGCCACGGTGGTGGAGACGCCGACGGCGCGGCGGCTGCGGCGACGGCGGCGGTGACGGCGGTGGCGGCGGCGACGGCAGCGGGGCGAGCGCCCCGATCAATACCGCGCCGCCGGCCGCCCCAGCCGTCGCCGTCGCCGCCCTCCGCCGCCCCCGCGCCGCCCCGGGCGCAGCCGGGCCGGGCCGGGCCTCGAGGGCCCCCCGCGACCCGGCGGCTCGCCTCGGCGCGGCGCGGTGCGCTGGCCCCGCTACCTGCTGGCGTCAGGGCGGCGGCGCGCCGCCGAGTCCGTTACACCGACGCGGCAAGTCGCGCGGGCCGACATCTTGGAGCGAGGATGGGACGGCGGAGCGAGGCGCGGCGCAGGGGGAGCCGGCGAGGGTCGAAGCGGGGACGGGGAGCAAAGGGGTACCTCACCTGGTAGCCGGCACCGCGGGGCAGGGCAGGGCCCTGCTGGCGGCTGCGGAGCGAAAGCCCGAGCGCAGGAGGCACTAACCTTGTCAGCCGGCATGGTGGCGGCTGGCGCGGCGGCCGGCGGGGGGCTGCGGCGGCGCTGGTGCTGGGAGTCTAGGCGACCGCGGCGGGCGAGTTATCCTGTCGCACTGGCTGCCACAGGCGACGGGGAGGCGGTGGCGGCGGTGGTGGTGGCGGCGGCGGCGACGGCGGGAGCAGCGGTCGCGGGTGGAGCAGCAAACGAAGGCGTCGAGCACTAGTCCGCCTGGCCGACCTGCGGACGGCGACACACACGCACTCAAAGAGGTGGTCGTCACTCGCGGTGCTGCGGCAGCCTGGGCTCCTGGCGAGGGTGGTCGTTACGTTCACACCGCGCGCGCACAGTCCCACCAGCACACTCCCGGCGCGTGCAGGCTCAGCCGGGCAAGCCTTCGGACTGCTCGCCTGCACTGCAATGGCTTTATCGAGCGAGCGCCGCTGCTGCCGTCGCCGCGCGTCCGAGCGCTGCCTCTGACGTCACACTGCGTCACGGGGCCGCGATGGCGGCCGCCGGCGCTCGGGCGGCGTCGGCAGCGCTCGGGCGCGCTCGGCGCCGGCCGGCCCGGCAGCAGGTGCACGGCGGCGCCGCCTCCCTTCCCTCGGCAAACTCCGTTGCCCCCGCGTGCCCCGCTCCCTCCCCCGCGCGGGCGGCGGCCGCGGGGCCGCGGGGCCGTGAGGGCCGCCGCAGGGCCCGCGCTGGCCCAGCCTTTGGGCCTCGGCGCGGCCTTTGGGCCCTTACGTAAGGCGCTGGGCCGCGGCCGGGCGGAGGGCGGGATGGAAGCGGGGCGGGGGCGGGGCTGCTTTAGAGATGCACGAGTCGGAGCCGCCGCGCGGAGCGGCGTCGTGGCGCGCCGCCCGAGATCAATAGGCGGCCCCCGGCGCCGCGGCGGCGCTGCGCTTCTCGGCGCCGCCACCTGCACCCGCCCCGCTCCCGCCCCGCTCCCGCCCCGCCCGCGCGAGCCCCGGGGGCACTTGTTCACATTCGAACAATACTTTAAGCACTTAGTCAACAAAATCCCAAAATTGAGTTGTTTTAACTCCTCGCCCTGTTGCAAAAACTCCTAACACTCCCCCTCTGAGACGGACTTGTAAATCGTATCCCCTGAGTGAAATCAAAGCTATCATAATTAAAATTGGGCGTATTTTTATGCATATTTTAACTCCTTTTTTTTAAATGGAAATTTGAGATCAACTAGATTTGTATTAATTTGAACATAATCTGGTATTATAAAAAAATTACGGATGTTAAAGATAATATGTATTGAAAAAAATCATTTTGTAATATTCGTTAAAACACACAACAAATAATGGGGGAAACATTGTGGGGACGTTAATTTTTTTATCGTTCTTGTTCGTCACATTTGTGGAACTCCCTCTCCCCTCCTCTACAACCCAACATTTTTTTTAATAACCCGTGAAAAATCTCAAAGACCGGCATTAAAATAAATTGTACTGCTTAGGCTAGGAATTCCCAACCTTTTCTTTCATGGACCCTTTTAAGAGAAGTGTTTGCTTCATCGAGACCCTTACGTTTTCTCTATAGTTTACACCATCCATAATTATGACACAAACAATTGCACATCTTTACTTTAAAGACAACAATGTCATAATCAACCAATTCTCACATAAATATCTCAATTTTTAATAATCGAAGGCGCTTCCACTTTTGAGTAGCTGAGTTCACTCTTTCTCTCTAAAGGTTACAATTTTTTTTTACGAACTGGCCGTAACATTTCTCGCGAGTGAGTTGCTTGAGCGATAGTTATTGTTGTGAATACATTATTATATCTTGAGTTTTCTAAACATCTTGCTATGGATGAATGACGGATACGAATCAAGGGGTGCAAATATGAAATTTATTATTATATGTTTTTTCCTTTATGTCAGAAAACAATTAATTTCATTGATTTTTTGTAACAAATGGGATCTTGATTATACCGACCAGATGCCAGTTCATTTTTGACTACTGACCCCCAATCGACCCCTTCATCATCATTGAACACTTCAAAACTTCATCCACCCCCAGGGGGTCTATATCGACCCCTTTCGGAACCCTGGCTTAGGCAATAAAAACGAATAGCGGCTTTGAAACCGAGAAATTCAAAAACTAAGTAAACTGGAAACTGGAGTGCAAGAAGAATGCCAATTATTGTGCGGAAAGTCAGGAATCGAACATAAGTCATTTGATGTGGTTTTCAACACTTCCTTACTTTGATTCCGCTCCCGGTATAGACAGCACTCCGATACTACCCCTGAATCACCCATTCCACGATGCACAATAATGTGTTGTTTTTGTTTTGCTTCAAATACTAGTAATTTACACCTCATAACTTTTACTTATATTCTGCACATCATACGTTTTGGAATGAAGTCGATTGGAACACTTTCCAACTCAAGTCGCATCAACAGTCCACAGACGGTAAATCTCATATTTCGCATGTGACTAAGCTACTTGAGACTCCAGGAAGTGAAGTGTCTCGGGAGAAATATTCCTTAGTCTGAAATATTTATTTGTGATAGAAGATTCCTGAGAAGGGATCACATTTCATTTTCCCATGAAACATTACTAAAGTGGAAACTCATATCTCTAATACCTCTTTGAATAAATATCGCGTATTCTATTTAGATCACGTGAAAAAACAACTAAATATATTACAGAGGTATCAGACCTAACCCGACAGGGCAAAGAATGCGATAAAATTGAGTGGACGATGTGCTTAACAAAAATTCTCTCAGGACAGCGAAGGAACACGGAATTTAAGTAAATCGCGGGAAGCAAATGTGACCTCGAACGAGTCGTGCCGGGACCTCCTAGTTTACACCCAGCTGCCCTATTGAGTAACAAAATGGCCAAAGGATGGAACATGTTCTTGCGCCCGTATATTTATCGTGTTTAATACTCCCCACTGTCATAGTTCATTATTTATAGCAAGTCAAGTAATCGTGTCGAGGTGATATATGACGAGATGACGAACTTACTCATTGAATACGATTTCATGCTAACACGTTTACAACATGGATATCAATTACTGAGCGAAACAAACCGTCTGTCGTATTTGACTAGCCATAACTGCTGACAGAGTGGTCACAATTAAATGGAATTAAGTGTTACCTCAATTCAGTGAGGGGAGGAGGAGGGGTGGATGGCGAAAGAGCTGGCACATTTACCTTCTGCTGGGGCCCGGACTCGTTCTCCGGCCACTCGGTGTGGAATTGGTGGTAGAGAAAGCGAGTTTTCGGGAGGTTTTCTAAGGGTTCTCCCGTTTTCCCTGACACATTTTACCACTTCTCTTACCATTCACCTCATTATCATTATCGCTATTATCTCATTACGTCATTCCTGATTCTCAATTATCTGAGCAGTTGACCTTAGTAGTTGAAAAGTCCCCTATTTCTAGTTAACAAATAAAATCACCTCGTTGGAATGAAGATCAAAGACTAGAGCATTTACTAAGCAATTAAAGGGCTCAGTAGAACAAAACACCCACATCTTTGTGAAATTGAGTTATTAGCAGAAAATATAACTTCAAATATTTTTTAGTGTAATGTGTTATTAAAACCCAGTACGGACGTATATGTAATTGTACTGTGTTTAAAAGTTAAAAAATGCACTGAATTATATTAAACCCTCAATGTCTCAAAACTAGGTCAAAGTGGGATAGCTTCTTGTTCTACAGAGCCCTTCAAATCATTTGTAAAATAATGTTTGGTTCAATATACGATTTTTATGTGACTTTTATAAAAGGTTTTGTGAAACAAGTTGCCCTGTGCAAGATCAATTTTTTCATAGATGTTTTTTATCGACACTGCTGAGGGAATATTCTGAACTAAGCTGTGAGTGGTAATATCGGCATAATAAATTTAGCTGAGCACTTTCGTTCGTTGTCACCCCACTTGATGTAACCCAAGTGACGTTTCTGCGAACCACGCCCAACGTTGCAGTGATCCCTCAAATCGGTAATGGTTAAATTAGCTGAGACACTGTGGA
Organism: Teleogryllus occipitalis; assembly: GCA_011170035.1. Taxonomy (NCBI): domain Eukaryota; kingdom Metazoa; phylum Arthropoda; class Insecta; order Orthoptera; family Gryllidae; genus Teleogryllus; species Teleogryllus occipitalis. The sequence continues at coordinate 129,760 of BLKR01000736.1, forward strand.
GAAGACAGAGGAATGAGGAAGAGGAAAGAGAAGAAGAAATATAACTATTGATTTCGCCTAATATTGTGAGCTCTGCAGTGTATTAACATAACGATTCATGAATAATTATACTTGCATTCTTATTTCTCGCTTACGAGACGTCGGTATAGCAGGGTTACGACAGCTTAGTTTTCAAAATAATATTTATAATTAGTAATTTAGTCGTCCGCCGGGTATTGTACTGAAGTAGTTATGCATTATTACTAGGGGGCAGCTTTTAATGAAATGTCTTTTTTTTTTTTCACTTTAGAACAATGCCGTTTAGTATAGAAATTCATTTTATGTCATGACAAAAGGAAATGACCCATTTTTATACGTTATTATTTTGCATTTTTTGTCAATTTCGACTAATAAGTCATTTTTTACCTTTTCAGTCATTTTCAATGGATATTTCGCTGATTTCATCGATTTTAAAGTCATTTTTAATGGTACTCGTTTCAAATAATACTTACGAGATGCAATAAATGTTTTTCACAAAATTACTCAGTAGCCTATTCTATTTGTTCGTTCAGAAATTGTTTTGACAGTCTTTGTGAGTATTTCATTCTTGTGACGCATATCATCGCCGTTGCCGGTTCAGCCGATTTCGGGTCAACTAAAGACAGATTTCCTGGCAAAGAACAGTCCAAACCAAAAGTTAGCAGGTTGGGTTCACTCGAACGAATGGAAGAAGTCTCGATTACATCAGTAACGTATCCAACAGCTTGAGTTGTTCATCCGAACTGGTTTTGATGAGATTTTTTACGTCAATTTTCTTTGACTTTAGGGCATTTTTGAAGCTTTTTAAGAGCATGACCATTTTGGGCGATGTTTTAGGTCATCAAAATTTACCCCCTAATTATTACACACAAATCTGGATACCATCATATTCATCGATATGTAATAGCGTAAAACCATTGATGTCTGATGATGTATCTTTAGACTTAACGACTTTTGAACTTTTCACTCTAAACTAGACTCTGCGTGAATGTTTCGAACGTGCATTTAGACCTTCTAAACATTTCAATGATGCACATTAATTTGGAGTTCAGAAACCTTAGAGCCAATTTTAAATATTGAAGCAGTAACTATGCCGTTATTTCAGCTTCAGTTTTCGAAACGTTTTTAGAGAATTTATTGGTCTGTGTCGTTGATACACTCGTTGAGTGTCATCAACGGGTGGCGCGAGAAAACACGTTAGAGTATTTCATTCGTTTAATTGTTTGATTGATTGTTAGTGATTCCTGGCGCGTCAACTGCTATGGCCATTAGCCCCGTACGTGTAGTGCATGTTTTTCATCAGGAGGTGGCTATTCCCCCACTGGATGGCGAGATCCGGGATTGTCCCTAATCAGGTATCTCCTACCAGCGGGGCACCGCCCCAGCCGGGAGAATTCTAAGCTCCCGACCGGTCTCCCGGCAAGTGTGGCAGTGTAGTGCATGTTAGTGTAAGTGTGTATGTAAGGGGTGAGGATAGGACAAGGAAGAGGGAGAACAGATGGCGCGGCCCGTAGCCTGTTTGTTAGAGTACTGCTCGAGCATTCGCCTGGTGTTGATCGGAGAAACCACGGAAAATTACCGATCAGACCGGTCGGCCGCTAGAATTCTCCTCCAGACACCAAAAGAAAGACAATAAAATATATAAGCGTACAACGGGCATACAATTTGCTCCACACTTGTAAAATCGATTGCCATCCCTCGTGGTCGTCATGATTGATTGTTAGTGATGCGCGTCACCTACTATGGTCATTACTCCCGTAAGTGTACTGTGTGCTTTTGCTCGGGGGTGGGGGTTGCGATGATCTTCCCCCGCAGGATGGCCAGATCCGGCACCGACCTACCGTCGGCTAACAGGGTTTTCCCCAACCAGGTAGGGGAAAATCTCCTAGCATCTCCCACCAGCGGGGCACCGCCCCAGCCGGGACAGGTTCTAAGTCCCCGACCGACCTCCCGGCATGTGTGGTAGTGTAGTGCATGTTAGTGTAAGTGTGTGTAAGAAAGGGTGAGGATAGGACAAGGAAGAGAAAGGAAAGATCGCGTGCGGTCCGTGGCTCGTGTTTTTAGGCAGTCGTCTGGTGTTCTGCTCGAGCATTCGCCTGGTGTTGATTGGAGAAACCACGGAAAAGTAGTGTAGTTCAGTATTAGTATCGATCAGAGCAGCTGGCCGCTAGAATTCTCCTCCAGACAGCGACTGAATTCGACCTAGCTGAAAGGCTAGTATCGAAAATCCTGCCACCGTCGGGTCTCGAAACTAGGACCTCCCGGTCAGAGGCGCTGCAGTGACATGAGTTGATGCACTGAGCCATCTCTCCCGGTCGTGGTCGTCATGAAAGAGCGTTTGTCGTGCGTTGTATGTGATCATGAGAAACCAGCTGTCAGGTCCATGCACTTCGGCGCTTGATTGAAGCTTATCGGGTGCGGGTGCAGGTGCACCGGCCGCGTGGTGGCGTGCGGGAGGGGGGGAGGAGGGAGGGTCGTGGGCCAGGTCAGGCCGCCGAGCATGCCCGTCCGACGCGCTCCGTCGCCACCCCCCGCCTCCTTCCGCCCCGCCCCGCTTCTCCACGGCGGCGGCGCGGCGGCGCGGCGTCACGCTGATTCCCTCCCGCGGGCGACCAAGTGCGACGGACGAGCGCTCGGCACCTGCGCTGCGGCTGCGACGCCCAACGCCCAAGAGCAACAACATCCAAACAACGAAAGCATCTCGTCGCTTTAGAAACATTCCCCGTCGCTCCATTTTATCGGAAATGGGCTTCTTACATCTGATATATTCTCTCAAAGACATATATATATATATATATATATATATATATATATATATATATATATATATATATATTGTTGCTTCAAAATGTAACAGATTTTCTCGTGTAGTTCTCTTTGGAATCCGGGCTTCCTTTTAAGTTTTATCCTACTCCCTTCGCGGATGCTAACTAACGGCACCTAAGAGATCGAACAGGGCATCCTGTGTTAACTACCTATTCCTTTGAGACAATCCCTGTAAAAAGTTTCATCCAATTTCCAGAGCATTACCCAGACGTAGCTCATAGTTCCTTCTACGTACTGGTCCTTTACATACATTTCCAAGTCAGCCCGTGTGATTACCTTGGTTGTTGTTCTGGTTGAAGTGAGGCAGTTCTTCAATTACAGTCGAAAAGACTGACAAATTGAGCAAATATCTCTTCCGCTGATATCGTTCAGAGCAAGAGAGAGTTCAGGGATTAGGGTATAGAAGTGATATGGGAGGGACCGGGAATGACCCCCATCCCACAAACACAACTGAGTACATCCAAGCCTTAAGCAGGATTCGAATCCACAACCTTAGTTCCCGCGTACGCCATCTCGTAGATCAATACGTGAAGTTTCGTTTGGTATACTCATAATCACATAAAACTTGGTAAGTCTTGACATATTCACTATTAATAGTAGTTTATGCAATTAGTTTATAATGTTAAGCTTTATTGCATGAGTACATGTTTTGAAAACGAGCGACGTTAGGAGCGAGTTTTCAAATTTGTACGAATGCAATAAAGCAACATTATAAACGAGTTGCATACGCTATTTTTTTGTATAACAGCATTATAAATTTACAAGAGAATCAAACTTAATTTCGCGAAACAACTTTCTTCTGACGTCTCGGGTGCTTGACATCCAACGCCCTCTGGAAATCAAATTCAAGATGGCATTGTTGACATCCGTGCGAGAAAACGGTGGTCGGCTGTTCCGTCTTCTTCTACCTCCCCACGATTCTCTCGCTACTATTGGCTGAATGTGTGATGACGCAATCATTCGTGCAGTAAAATCTAATACGTCATCATTTGTGCCGTAAAAGACCCTTTTATGAACGATTTCTTGCCCCAGAAAATGACGTTTATAATGCTGGTATACAAAAAAATACATTTATATAAGGGGTTTAACATTCAAATATCACAGAATATTGAAAATGCGACATTTATCGTTATTTACCCAGTCTTCACTTCAGAATGTGCTAGTTTAGAAGAACACTGTTTTTATTTGTTTAGATCTAATTTTTTGAAAACAATGGTTGTAACTTTTACTCTAAGAGCTTAAGGTTATTCTTTAATTTTGGAGTATTTTCTTGCTGATTTCCATTAATGAAAAGTTCGCATTTTTTATGGGTGCTGCTAGCTTTAGACCCAACTTTCACAGAACAAAAAGTACCTAAAATTCGGCAATGCGGCACTTAATTCCTCTGAAATTTCCATTTAATTTCCCCTGTCTGGCTCCGTTGTATTTCGTTGTTTGAGCGCTGATAGATTGAAATGGTTCCGCCCGAGGCTACGGCAGTCCCCGCTGGCGATATGCCGTGGATGTTGATATTGGTGCGTTAGATTGATAATGTTCAATGTTATGTTACCACCGCCCATCATTCTCTATAATTCATGATTAAGGGGAGGACTTCTAAATTTTCTTTGGTTTTCCTTTTACGCTTTATAATCAAAAAGAATTATTTAAAAATCATATTTTCACTTTGCACGTTGTAGATACATCTAATATACTTATTCACGTTTGAATTTCCGAAACACTCTTCAGCATATCTTAAATCTTTAACGTCTTATTTATTTTCATTTTCAAAAAATCTTTTAAAACTTTTAACATTTGTGAAGGAAAAAAATAATAGGTATTACATAAGCACAGGAAAATAATATTTCACAGAAAAAATTACAGCGCTCAATAAGTTGTTTGCACGTGACTCGCGTCTATAACACCCGCGGTTCAGTGGTAGTTCCTGGGCGACTACATGCTTGTACTTCAATCATGTTACTTCGATCACTTTGTGATTATTTTCTTCGACCGTTGGCTGCTATAATATTAGTCAATTTTCTATGATTTGTAGACTGATTGTTATCGATTAAGTTGAGTAAAGTTGCGTCAAATTTGCTAGGTTAAACTTAGGGGGGGGTACCTTCCCAATATTCCATCAGAAAACTGATGGCGAAGAATAGTTTGAAAATCGAGTAAATTTAATTTTCCCCTGAACCAAATTCATTATATTGCTGACACTTATAACTGTATTAAATTCATTTTTTGCACCAAAAATGTCAATCTTCTTAGACAAGAGATCTATTTTTCTCCTAAGTGAAATTCTAACAAAGAACAGAACACATATTTATAATATTTATTATTCTTTGCATTTCCATTGTTTTGAATGTTCAATTCGAGAGTAATAAAACAAGTACAGTAACAAAGTTGAAATTAATGATTACTGGAGAGGTTGATTCCTTGTAATAATTTGAGAAAAAGATGCTTAGTATCAATCTTTTTAATACGTATTACAAAGAAGGAAAATATTGCAAGGTATTATAAAGCGTTACGAATTAAAAATAAATAAAAAAGTTAAAGATCTTTGCTATTCAGAAAATCTAATAATCAAAATGATTTCCTTATTAGTACAGGGCAATTTCATTTATGAATCAGTGATTTAAGTCAATTGAATAAAATTATCGCCACCTTTCTATTAAGTTACTCAGGTCACAATACTACTCTCCAGAGCCGCGTGTCGCCGTCAGCTGCTAGTTGCCGCGCTTAGATCTCTCTCGTAGTCGTAACGTCTGATGAACAAATACAAGATAATCAGGCAACCAAATGTTTATATGAGAAGGGCTCCACACGTTCATTATCAATGTTTTCTCGTGTGTTTCAGATCACACTCCCTTGTTTTCCTACCCACGCGCCGTTATCACGGATGCCAGTGTCCTCTTGGGTTGGCAGCCGTGTTCACACTCTCGCGGTCAGTTTGACAGCTCTCGATGCCGAACGTTATCTTTCCAGTGAGAACGAGTCGCGGCGGAGCAGCTGACTCGGCGCCGGTTGGTTCTTCTCCCGTGGGACGCTGTTTATTTACTCGTATTGGGCTAATGTAGGGTACGCAACTGATACGTTTCAATGCAATATATAAAACCAGCATGAAATTTCGTTAATGGCTCGAAGGTAAATGAAACAAATAATAGTGATATGACACGTTCGTAACTCTGTTAAAAATCGACCAGCTAATCTATCACAGGCCAATTTCATCTCTTGTCTGAATAGTTGTCACAATACGGTCGGTAAGTACATTTTGCCTGGAAAAATGTCATAATACTTTTTGCGGCATAGAAAGTTTCATAAAAAAGGATCAATTAAAAAATATGCTTAATTTTTTCATTACAAAACAAGGTTTAATTATCGATATTTGGATGAATCAAGACATAATGATTCGAAAGAAGGTCGAAAACTTGGTATTTCCTCTAGTGCCTGAAACAATAAACATACAACACATCCAAAGAAAGAGTTTTTATGACCTTTTTCAGGAAGCTCCCCTTTTTCAGTACTTGTCGACTGGATTATCAGTTTTTTTTATCAACATGATCATTGGCAATTGGTTGATAAATTAACGCCGCGAACGTCTGTCAATTGTTTCGAAACAAAAGGCAACCCGCTTGACGGGTATGCGTTTCACAATTTCGTGTTGCAGCGACCCTGCAATTTTCATGCATCAGTAATATCAGCTGGTACACAGGGGAGAAAAACGAGGCTAAAAGATAATGAAAGAGGAGGAAAAGAAAGAGAAGAAACAAGAAGGAAAAGAAAGAGAAGAAAAAATAATAAAAAGAAAGAGAAGAAACAAGAAATATAATAAGAATAAGAAAGAGTCAAAAGAGAAAGAAGAAAGAAGTAAGCAAATATCTACGAATGACAAGAGACACGAAGAATAAGAAAGAATAAAAAGATGACGAAGAAGATAGCATGTAAAAAATGGAAGAAATAGATGAAGAAGAAAAGAAGAGGAAAGAGATACAAAAGGTAAAGGATAAGAAGAAGGAGAAAAAGGGGCCGAAGGAGTAAAAAAGTAGATCTTCCGAGTTAACGTAGATCTAATTAACGTCTTCTATTTTTACGTAGAAAATAGTATATTCAGCCTATTCCAATTTCTCACTTATGAAACGTGGTTTCAGTGGGGCTAAAACTGTGAATTGTATAATATTACAAACATTTTCTGTCGCTATCACCCATCATATTCAACCGATATTTAAATAGTATCTCTGAGCGCAAGGAAAAAGAAAGAGGAGTAATGAAAAAGAACGGAAACAAAGAGTGAAAGGTAACGTTACATCTCCCAGAAGAGAAGAAGTGAAACCCATATGTTGATGTGCCGTCTGTAGAAAGGAGGCAGGTGTGCTCGTCGCTGTTTCGCTGACTCGCTCAGTTATTGAGTAATATACTTTTGAATAGAACCATGTGAAGCAGAACGACACATACTATGTCACCCATTCGTTTTATGACCTCGCTACTTACTACAACAAATCTAACACATGTTCGTATTGTAATATTCAAGGGCACAAATACACACTTTCACACCTCTGATATAACGACCATGAGGCAACACATGCTCAAAGTTTTTCGAATTTCAATTGATGATGCTTCTCGGGTTCCGAGTGATATATTTCTTAATAGAACTAGGCGAAGGGGAGCGAAACTTATTTCGTTCATTACTTAGTTGTGTAACGACCTCGTTCTTTTCTGCACGAAATCTAATACCTGCATGCTCAGTAACATTCAAGGTGTCCATCAATAAATAGAAGTGAACAAAATTAATCGAGTATAGCTTTTTGGAAATAGATCCTCTTAAATACTTTTAAGTTGCTTTAGGCGTCGTCGCAAGTTTTTCTTACTTTTAATTCGTAAGAAACCTACTTTATGGATATAGTAAGAATAAGTCTGATGCCAAAATATTATTATGTAATATTTTAGTGATTTTATTTTGAATAGAACATTTGTCGGAAATTGAGGCTATACAAAATATTAAATTATGATACAGATAATTATTTTACATTTTAATTTGCATTATAATATTTGTATTCATTCTAGCTCTATGTAAGTCATTTAAATATGCATAATTAACCTTTCATAATTCTTTCGCAGTAGTTTGGAGAAACTGTTTTGACCTACAATTTGTTAAATCTTTCAACGAACTGCAACGTTTTTATGAAGTTGATATTTTCAATTAGAAAAAAAGACTCATTAAATACAATTAGATTCTGAAAAATATTACGATTCGGCAGCAGAGTTGAGAATTTGTACATCCGTATTTTTTCTTGTGTTAATTTGGTAGTGTGCGTAAATATTCTTCAAACATTTATTCGTAATGTGAGTTATGTTTACTAGCAGTTTATTGGTAATTCATTGGACGAATTCGAAAAAACATCTTAATGCACATGAGCAAGAAAATGAGCAAACGTTCAGAAAGCTAGTTATTTATTTAGTGTTACGAGTCCTTTCGGAACGAAGGTCATTCAGGTCTATAAATAATCATGTAATGAACGATAATGATGACGATGTGAACGACGATGGAGCAATGGTGGAATGTAAGGCAAAGGAAGCGGGAGAACGACCAGACAATCTTCCGAGAATTCCTTCCGTCCATGATAAATCCTCGACTGTCCGAGGACAGTATCTGGGTCCCAGCCCTGGAAGACGTGTGCGGTAGCCATTGTGATGTGCGAGTAGACTTCACTCCTTCCTCAAGTGTATTGGCATTAGGGACGGCAAAAAATTGATGTTTTGCGTTTGATATTTTCTTAAGATAGATATATTTTTTCCAGAAACATCATTTTTAAAAAAAGTTCTCATGATAAAAATAAAATTCTCAGTATCTAAATTTTTTTGTGGATTGCTCGCTACTCAACAGCCATTGAAACTGTCACTGTTGTCCATCCCAAGCCGGCATGAAACAAGAAAATTTCTCCCGTATTGTCACAACTTTTGATTATTTTGTACGTGGTAATATCGTTAAACTGCATTTTGAACCTTGACTACATAGAACATTGATTAGAAAAACAAGAAAACAGTCAAATTTAAGGCAGAATATGCTTTAAACTAATATTGACGTGTTATATATAACATTAGAACCAGGACATTTTACTTCAAAATATTTCATCATTAGAGCCCGGAATTTTGGCAAAATGCCTTATTATAATTCTTACGATTTTATGACTTTAACAATAGGAAACTCTTAATTATACTTATGGAGTTGTTTTAGTAGATTTTCATTTTGCCTTTTTTGCCTATTTTTGGCATTTTGCCTTATTTGTGGCCTTTTCCGCCTTTTTCGTTAATTTTCCCTTTTTGCTCTCCTGGCACAAATCTCTATCCCGTTGGAAACATACTTGCTATCCTGGACCACATGAAGGCACGGTCGTGTTTTGTCTTTCTGTGGACGCGGAGGTACCAGAGTCAAGTTGTGTTAAAAATCTAAAAGGGAAAGGAAAATGATGCCAGCGAAAATTTGTGATATTTTTCATTTTATATAGACTTGTTCGCTCACAAGAAATTTCATCCTGTGTTTATGTACGGCCTCGGATCGCTTTTGAAGTCAGAACTGTCTGTACAGGATTATTTCCTTCTCAGTTCCTTCTTGTTCTCTCTTCCTTTCTGAGAATTACACAAGTGCGAAGATGGAAATCTACATTTATTTTCACTGCTACTATTTCAAGATTCAAAAGGGAGTTCACAATAATACCATTTCGTAGAGGCAGGGTCACGAGTAAAATAAATTCGTAGTCGTGAACCAGATGATAAAGAGTGATCAAAATTGCAAAGAAAAGGCAGTTTCCTTCCACGTTAGTGCAAATATAAATTTTAGAGTTAAAATAAAAATGTGAATCATTTAATTATTAATTTTTCACACTAATTACTTTTAAATGGTGATTTTTTAAAAATGTGTCATGTATTTGCCCCCTACTTTAGCCAGAATAAATGCCTTTTTTGCAAGTCGATTTTAGTAAAAATAAATACCTTTTTGCCTGCCTATTTTAGGTAAAATAAATGTCTGAATTTCCGAACTCTATTCATCATACTTAAAACATTGATGTTTCATGTCGATGTTTTCATCGACATCGAAAACCTTGTGGTGATGAATCGAAGTATCGATGCTTTGCTAAAATTTGTCATCACTAGTTGGCATCGTCCCTGGCTTCTCGGAGCTCCTTTCCCGCCCCTGGGGCCCACCTGCCTTCCTCATCCCCTGCCGCCCCCGAGCTGCCATCATTCGCTCATTTCCGCGACCTCCGTTTCCTTATCGGCGGGCGACGACGGCGGGCAGTGGGCGGTTATCACCCCGCCGCTGACGCAGCGCCTCCGGCCGGCGCCCCTAAAATATTTACGGTTCATAACCGGCCGAAACAAAACAGCAACAACCGCCAGGAGCCGCCGACCGCCCCCGCCCCGCCCCCGCCCCCGGCCCCGCCCCCGGCCCCGCCCCCCTCGTGCACGGGAGGAGGAGGAGGCAGTGCTTCACAAAGTCCCTCCCTTGAGGTGTGGTACCTCAGCCCAATTATTTAACTACTAGCTCTCCGAAATCTTTAAAAAACTGCGCCGCATGGGTTGAAGTCAACCATAATAGTCCGTTAGATAGCTTCATAAAAAATTAGTCATTGAGCCATATTTAATCATTTGATGACGGAATATGTAGTGTAAACAAACCCAAAACAATACCATTGGTTTTCCTGTGGCCCAATCGAGTGGTAGGGGCCCCAAAATCTTGCTTAAGAGAATTAGTGATGTCACGTCCGAAACTTTGTAGGTACATTTTGTAATAATAATGATCCAAAAGTTCTTGTTCTTTCACGGGCATTGTAAATGCTCTTTCACAGGCATTGAAAATTTGCCGGGAGGTAGATACACCAACCCAAAATACTTTCAAGTGATTTCACTCAATATCTTCAGTACGTGATAGAACAACGGGAAATTAAATTGTGTACTAAAAAAAGTAATAAAAATCATCTTTACTTGCTGCGACCACCCATGGGTTCAGGATTCACGAAAAATTCAGGACTGCGTGATCATCAGCGGAGTTAAAAGCATCTGACTCCTAAAAACCAGTATAGAGTAAAACTTGCTCATTGCGGAAATCTGTCTAATGTGAGCATAATTCGTAACCAAACAAAACAAAAATTCTTCATTATTTCATTGCATAACGGAAAAAAATACTAGTCCCTTCAGATGTTTTACTGCAATTTTTGAGGGATCCGCCTTCTTTCTTTTACTGTAAAACCATATCTGAAGCACGAAACAATGTCGAGTTCACTGTAACAGTTCTTAAAATTTCAAATTGTTATCTTCCATTATCCGTTATCTACCTTTTAATCTCCTTCTTTACATAATGCGAAATCGCACAAACAAATTGTTGAGGGGAAATAATTAACTTCTTTCTGAGTGTCCGTGAAGCTTTCAAGTGAATATTGACTCCTCGTTATTTCCCTTATTATTCCTTTCCGTCTGTGTGTGTGACCCGTAGTATATTCTGTGAAGGAACAATAATTGCAAAAAAAGTGATGAATTAAATGCCTGTCTCTAGAAGAAGAGGGGGTGTTAAGCCCTATGCCCGCAATGCTAAATTTTCAAAGTTTGTGACCCGTTTTCTCAAAAACTATTAATTGGACTTAAACCAAATTTGGCATGCTGATTGGGACACATCTTGTACATGTATTGGTTTTTTAGGTACCTATCTATTAATGTAACGCTTTAAGTGAATATTAATTGAATGTATTTTTTTCTGTTGCATTTTTTGACAATCTATATTTTATTCCATTGCCATTTTTGCTTGAAAAAGGTGAACACAAACTCAGTAGATGATAATATAATAGTACAACATTGTGTAAAAAACCTTTGTTTTTGGATGTATAGTTTCTGAGAAAATGGGACATTTGTATCAAAAAAATCACTTTTGAGAAAAACGAGTTTTAAGTCTTTACAGTGCAAGAAAATGGATGGCACTGCATTCAAATTAATGGCATCACCACTATCATTGTCGTCATTCACCCATTGTCGTCGCGTCTGTACGTGCAGTGCCATTTTTGGAACACTCAGAAACCATATATTTACAACTTTTATTTCTAAACAACTGTTATGTCGCTAAATTATACTACTAGAGCTCTCCAAACCAACAAAAGCTGGTGTATGAGAAAAAGTCATTTTAACCCGTTTGAAAGGTCGTAACCCAAAAAAAGTTTTTACATCATTACTAAAAGTACAAAGAACAGAAAACCGACGAAAACCGAAAATTTTCATCCACATGACTTAACACCTCCCCTCAGGTCAAAAGAATGTACGATTGTTCAACATTCCTAGAAAGTACATGTCCACACATAATTTAAAAATTAGTAATTTTCCACTCTTGGGTTCGTTCTTTCTGGCTGACACTATTCACAGTGGCATTCTGCCAGTATTCTGTCTCTGACTCCCCAGTTCGTAACGCGGTCAATCAATGTTTTGGACAAGGCAGATTTGCGGCAACATTTCTTGGTGGCCTTCCACGCTCCTTGTTCTTCAGTGACAGAATTCATTCATCATTCTTTGCCTCAGCAGCCACTCGCCTTGTTTGCCCTAGAGCGCCGAACAATGTCTTTTGCCATTCTTTGTTTGTTCTACTTATAGATTTCATATCCATTTGGAAACGCTACAAAATATGAAGCCGTGACTGAAGCTATATTTGTTCCAAGTCCGCCTACATGAATCAATCACTTCCCGCTGCGCATTATTATTATACATGTTTTTGACGCAAAATGAGACATTCCTTTGTCATGAGAATAGTAACTATACACTACCTCTCGTCAGCATTCCTTAAGTCGTACTGACGTAATATTTTTTTGCAAAACCTCAGATTATCTATCATCTGTCCTCCAAAGTGTAATTGGTATCGATTCAGGGAGCGAAATCGCAAATACTATCTACACCTTTATCTGTGAGTGTAATCAGGTAATGCATTCACGCCAGCCCTGCTCAGTCAGGAGCGATTTCTGAATCGCGTTGCCTTCGGAGACGTCACGTGACCCGAGGCCGCCACGTGCGCTTGGCGCCTATCAGGTGTTTATCTAGTGCAGCGCAGGGAGGGGCGGGGCGGGCATGGCGCGGGCACGGACTATCTTGATATACGGCGCCTGCGGACGGCAGGGCTTAAAGCCTCTATCGCCTTGATGAGCCGTTGATCCGGCGCGGTCCGCCTCCAACTCGATCCCGCCGCCGCCGCCCCCGCCGCCCCCGCCGCCGCCCCCGCCGCCGCCCCCGCCGCCGTCCCCGCCGCCGCCCCTGCCGCCGCCCACGCCCCTGCCGCCACCCCCGCCGCCGTCCCCGCCACCGCCCCCGCCGCCGCCCCGCCTCCGACCCCGCCGCCGCCCCCCCCCCCGCCGCCGCCCACGCCCCTGCCGCCAGCCCCGCCGCCGGCGCCCTCGCCGCCGCTTCCGCCGTCGCCCTCGCCGCCGCTTCCGCCGCCCCCGCCGCCTCCTGAGCCGCCGCCCCCGCCCCTCCCCCAGGCCATTCTTATCCAATCGCAGCTTCGTTTTGCGCGGCCGGGGATTCGCCCCGAGGATTTCGGAAGTCCAGGTTTACGTTCGGGCTTCCCGGGATTAGAGGGCGCGACAAGTCCTCGGGATTGGACTTTATCGAACGCCTGTTTAGGGCGACGCACTCTGTGTTGCCACGGCATCGAGTGATGGGGCACCATCTTTGGAGTGCAACGTCAAGTTTCACAAGCAAATGTGTGGCCTTAAGGCTAATTCCCGATTCTCCGGGTATATAGAATGTATAATAAGGATGTGCATTGGTTAGTGACTCATAACTGCGGACTCTGAACGAACAAAGCTATCTCTAATCGTGGCTTCAGTAGATTCATACGGGGTGTATTCACAAAGTAGGTTTCCGTCGGTCGTCAACAAGAAAACAATTTAATACAAAAACTTTGATGTAGCTGATACAACACATTCCGGTCACCCGCTCTGCCCGCTGTCATATCGCCCGCTCTAACCATTAAGCCCAGCGCCAATGCCGTCTATTGCGAATTGAAGGATTTCTAGTAACAACGGGTGGTGTAATCATATTTGATGTACCTTTTTGGGGTCGCGAACCGACATATGGATCTTTAGGCTTCTCTAAAGTAATCTTGCAAAAAAATTAGATCAATCGCTCTATTGGTTCAGAAGATATTTTGGAACAAACACTCACACATGTAATGCACATACATCCACTTTTATTCGTTACGTGTCTACATGAAACAATGCATACATACTAATTAATACTTCATATTGTGATTATAGAAGTACATTACTCAGTATACAATAGATCTCTGCAGTCACTAATAAATTGTCATGGGACCTAACAATCAGGTACTTCAAATTTTTTACCGATTTTATGATATATCTTCTATAAGAGAAAACATTTTTTAAACATTGAAAATGAAATCTACACGTCAATGGACGTTAGCAGTATTACGTTAATCATTACAACATCCAAATTACTTTGACTACTAAGAGGAAGATAATTTTCGGTATGCCACGTGCGCCCTCGCCGTTTCTGAATGGCCCTGAACGTGCAGTCGTGGGCAGTGCGTTGTCGGTGAGGGTGAGTTTATTGATTGATTTTTTCGTGTTTTCGGGCGCGTCAACTGCTTTGGTCATTAGTCCCGTTAGTGTAGGGCAAGTTTTTTTCTCACGAGATAGCTGTGATCTTCCCTCGCCGGGTGGCAAGATCCAGCGCCGACCAACCGTCGGCTAGTGGGGTTTCCCCCTAACCAGGACTCTCGCACCAGCGGGGCATCGCCCCAGCCGGGACCAGCTCTAAGTTCCCGACCGGTCTCCCGGAATGTGTGGTAGTGCAGTGCATGTTAGTGTAAGTGTGTGTGTGTGTGTGTGTGTGTGTGTGTGTGTGTGCGTGTGTGCAAGGAGAGAGGATAGGGCAATGAAGAGGAAGGACAGACCGTGCGGTCCGTGGCCCGTGGTCCGTGGTTGTTAGGGTACTGCTCCGGCATTCGCCTGGTGTTGATCGGAGAAACCACGGAAAACTACCGATCAGAGCAGCCGTCCGCTAGAATTCTCCTCCAGACAGCGACTGAATTCGACCTAGCTGAAAAACTAGTGTTGATAATCCTGCCGCCGTCAGGGCTCGAACCTAGGACCTAGGACCTCCCTGTTAGAGGCGCTGCAGTGACATCAGTTGATGCACTGAGCTACCGTTCCCGGTCCGTAAAATAATAAAATATATTTCATCTGCAATAAATGTAAACAATTGAAAATCTGAAAATAATTAACATGAGTCATCCTGTAACGGCAACGCGACAAAGCCTAGGCGGATTAAGCTGTTAATATAGAAAATCCGTTAGAAAGGTATTTATTAGCACTACTTCGAACTACGGACAGAAATAGGTAAGCTTATCTTTCACAACAGCAGTATTTTATACGATGTAATAAGTTATTTTTATGGTATCTACAACAATACAATATAGGTGTTTGCATAACATCAGGTCTCTAGCGATAACGATGACAAAACGTACTGCTATTTTTTTTTTATCACGGCCAATTTTTCAAATGTTTCTGTGCTAGTGGTAACTGGGACGCGACAACTGTTCATACTGTGCAGCCTTACCAAGTGCGCCCCGCTCCAATTGCGAATCCGCACACGCTTATCCCGCATTGCTCGTGGCGTGGCCGCGGCGCGGGCAGCGCGAACTCGCCCGATCTAGCGCCGGCCGGATGCTGGTTCGCGCGGTCGCGGAGCTCGGAACCGGTCCAGAGGAGTTGCGGAACCCCAAGATCGCCGGCGGCTCGGCGCCGACCCGCGACAAGGGGCACCCTGCGCCCCGACGTATTCCCTCGGTCTAGCAAGGCACGGTGAGTCTAATCCCGTAACGTGCCCCCGCGCAGGAATCGACTCCCGACTCCGCGAGATCGGAGACTCGAAGCGGAGAACGATACCCGGGAATCATCGAACGAAGGTATTTCGTAGAATGAATTTTGTAATTTAATTTCGTGCTTTAATTTTGTACGTGAACGTGTTATCTGAGTCAAAAAACCGTTCCAAAATTTCTTCAAGCGCGTAATATTATATATAAAGAATATTTCGACAGAGCACCAGGTTTTTATTTATAGATTTCAAGCCTTACAGGACATTTGTTTCTTTCTCACTTTGATTTTCGATGAGAGCTAAACCTCACACTTTCATCTCCATGAAAGCAAAATTTACATTTTTTCTTTGAGACAGTGATTACGATTATTGCGTAAACATTTGACGACAATATAATTTTAAAACAGGAAGATTTGCATCATGACTCTAAGCTATCCTGACCAGTCCGAGTCGTATTCAACCAGTCCGAGAAAAATGACTTTGAGGTTACTAAGAGAAATCAAAACCACTATTCAACCTCTTATTGCGAGACGCAGTTCGATGCCGAGTGTTATTATATGTTACCGCACTTTTTCTTATCACGTTAAATATAATACGGTTTACGAAGAATATCGTTACCGATCACCATCTTAGAAGCTGTTAGCGTATTTCATTCCTAGATTCTCACCGATTCCATCTTTCCCGCGTGCACTTTATAGCTACTAAAGCTTCGCAAGAATTGCGGTCGCAGGATCGTTGGCCTCGTTTTGGCAAGTTCCAATCTTTATCTCACAACTTCCCACCCGTTCGGGTGCACTTAACTTCCCCCATAGTCGTCCCGCCGAAGGGGCCGATAGCAGAACGGCCCTCGCTGTGTTCTCAAACAAACTTCTGAGGAAGTTGACTGCTCACACTCTTACACACGGGGACCATCCGCACAAAATTTCGTGGTACATAACCATGAAGAAAAGTTACAGTGAATAGAGTCATATTTCTAGACTAAGATCTGCCCCTGAATACCTTTCTATCTCTTCTCTAGGCACTGATGTGTCAATACAAAGAGTACATTATGAGAGATCAGAGACGTCATCTTTGCAAACTATCGCCTAAGTTAAATACTAAATTTGCGTCCATATTAAAAGGTACTTAAATTATATTGCTTTAAATATTTTTATAAAATGTAATATGTTTTTGACTTTTAGAAGCAAATACAATAAAAACCTAATCCTTATTACGCATGGGAGATAGAATGCATTACCAGTGATTTGAAATAAAATAAACATATTAACCTAAAATAATTCAACAATAGAATGCAAAATATTATTTACCTCACAAATACTATTTGCCTGTTTGAAGACGAACTTCCGCTGAATAGATCTACTCCTACACAATATTAAAATATCTAGGAAAATACAAAACATTGTAGAATTTTTAGTGTTTACTCCCATCGAATCAAGAAACTCACTGACCCATTTTCTTCTTGATAAAGGAAGTTTTAATGCAGCTGGAACTCGGAGTGGGGGATCTCGCTACCGAGAATTCGGGTTATTGGTCCCTATCTATTCATCTTATTGCTCTCTTCCACATCTAAACTTGGAAACCACTTCCTCTCTTTCAGTACTTTAGGCAAATATATTCTAGAAGTGAAGATAACAATTAGCAATATTTATATACTTCAGGATTAGATGAGTTCTCTTGAAACAAAACAAGTAAATCCACATCTGAAATGTCGATATAGGGCCAATATTATTTTAATCAAGGTTATGATCGTTTTCTTCAAACGTATTATGATGAGAGCAGAAGTTTCGACATCTTTCGGTATCCCTTTGATCATCTACAATAAGGAAAGATATTCGGAGAATAAGGAAAATTAATAGCAAGAACTGTGAAGTACTACTTGCAACAGAGAAATTATTTTTCTTCATCATGTTAAATTGAAAATGTTTTCTAATATAGTTCAAACGAAACCGTACAGTGTCAAAACTCTTCATGAAAGAAGTAATTTACACGGAGAAGGCAAACATTTTTTGGCAATTCTCTTGTCCCGAAAATTAATTTGTAAACAGCTGATATTTAAATGAAGGTAACACTGGGAAAATCATCAGACGTTTTTAGAGATACATATTATTCCCTACGAACTACTTTCTAACACTTCGTTAAACAATTATCCAAATGAACAGTTTTTAACTCTTTGCAATTCATTAAGAAAACTGTTCGCACGTTGGATCTCTACACACTTTGTTGCACGCATTTTGAAAGTATAGTTTTCTCTTAAACCTAAGCAGCTAACTCCAAAAATGTACCGAGGGAGGAAAACCTATTTATGTATAATTCTACATCCATAAAATATTCCTTTACAAAATGCAAAGCTTAATCGCTGTTTTGGAATTTGAAGATTATTATAATTTGGTATTAGTAAATGGTCGTTAATAACGAAATTGTCTTAGTATGTGGATTTTATGCAGAATGTGTACAGGTTTCATGAAACATTCATTTCTGAGGTTTTGCTGTTGTTTTGTATCTCTCTGAATAAAAACACATAGAGTGCCTCGGGCACTCGATAGGTGATCGATGCATCCGGATATCGACGCTTCTCAAATATTTTCTCGACTAATAGGGGAAAGGCTGCATTAGAATAGTGGATTAGCCCATCTCTCGGTCGCAAGGAAGGAAGTGACAACTGGATGGGGAAGAAAGGATTACGCATCGTACCCATATCCCATTGTCTAATGCTTTTTCATCCACCTGGAATCGATTGAAGGATACCATGGAAGACATGAATCCGAGCAGCCGCTCTCTTTGAGATGCAATTCTCGTACAGCCAATGGTGGGCTGCTGCCCATCAACATAACCAGTAAGGAGAATCCTACCACAGCTGGGACACAAAGCTAGGACCTCTCGGTCTAGAAAGCATCAGATGCTGACTCACACCTACGAGTACATATTGATCGATATAATACGGACATTCAAAACATTGAGCGAGCCATACACTCCAAATCACGACCATGTATTGACAATATTCTATGTGTATATATACACACACATTTTTCTGATGATGTATAATAACACACAATATTATACAAATACAGTCGGATCTCGATACATCGAAACTCTATATTTCGAAATTTTCCATAAATCGAATTTTTTTCTGTTCCTTGAAATTTCCGTTTAAAACGTTTCTACAAATAGAAAATTATTTATATTTATCGAACTCATTTTCTGACTGAACTATATTTTTCTACGAAATACAAATATACTGAACATACTGGAAATTATGTTCAACAATTTAGAAGGCTTTTCCATTGAGAGAAAATGCCCCAGATGAAATGTTTCAGTGGGTTAACAAGTGTGAACAGTATTTTGAACAGACTGAATCGTATGTGCAATAAAATGTTAGATTTTTTAGGGGGGGGGGTGAAATTTCAATTAATCGATTTGGCCAGGTACTTAGGTAATACTAATTTCGTGTAACTATTCATAAATATGTGACACGAATGGTTAAAACATTTAATAATTATTTGTCGTTGAATTTTCCATTTTACCCATTTTTTCCAAAATTGTTTAAAAGCATTTGAAAAAGTTGTATAATTACTTCTATTCTTCGAAGTTTCTATACATCGAATATTATCGAAGGAACCGTCAGATTCGATATATGGAGGCCCGACTGTACATAATTTCCATTTACCTGACCATCATCCCATTAACTACATAGAATTCTTTGTGGCCCAACAATATCCCGGTTGCCAGGTCCGGACGTAGCGGAATGGTAGCGTTAAGGCCCATTCACAATGCAAACATAAGCATAAGCATGGCGTTAACATAAAAGTTAGGACTACGTCTACAAGTGGACTCATTCACAATGCGTTCGCATAAGCATAACACGTAAGACGTTAACTTAAGAGCTTGCAAGCTTCAAGCGTCTGTGCTATGCTTATGTCAGACATAAGGAATGAGCCAATCACAGTTCGTTAACTCAAAATCGAGTATCGAAGTCGATCGTGTCGATTCGTGTGCTGCGTCTCATAGCCAATAGAAACTCTTATTTTGCCTGTGCTTATGTTCGACATTGTGAATAAGCCAACTCTTCGCTTGTGTTAATGTCTATGTCTATGTGTTATGCTTATGTTTGTGATTGCATTGTGAATGGGCCTTTAGAGGCCAGGAGTTGTCTCATGCCGTCGAACCAACCGCAGAGACGTCGGCTTCGGCGCTGCAACACGTCACTACCGGATCGCGCCCTCGGAGCCTCCACGCGCGTCCGGAAGGGGGGTGGGTGAGAGAGCGGGGAGGGGAGGGGAGGGGAGGGGAGGGGCGGAACCGCACGCGGAGAGCCCGCCCTCGACCGCGGAGCGGGGCAGAGCAGGGAATCCGCTCCGGCGACGCGACGCCTGGCCACCGCAGGGGTGTTCCACGCCAGGCGACATCCGCCACTCCGCTCCGGCGGCGTCCATCCGCACGCTCTCCCGGACAGAAACAAGGCCACCCGGAGCGGCTGCTGACGACAGTTCGTCCCGGCATTGCAGAAGCACACTAGCTCGGCCGAAACCCCTACACACTGTTTCTGTTAAGAGGTTTTATGATGCAACCTGGTGGCAGAACGCTATCATTTATGTATATCATTTATATATCAAGACACTTACACAATGTACACACGGGGAGCGGTAGCTCAGTGCATCAACTGATGGCACTGCAGCGCCTCTGAGCGGAGGTCCTAGGTTCGAGTCCTGACGGAGGCAGGATTTTCGACACTACCTTTTCAGCTAGGCCGAATTCAGTCCCTGGCTGGAGGAGAATTCTAGCGGCCGGCTGCTCTGATCGGTAGTTTTCCGTGGTTTATTCGATCAACACCAGGCGAATGCCGGAGCAGTACCCTACCAAACTGGCCACGGACCGCGCGCAATCTGTCCTTCCTCTTCCTTGTCCTATCCTCTCCCCTTACACACACACTACTAACATGCACTACAGTACCACATATCTTGAGTGCTTGGAACTTAGAGCTTGTCCCGACTCGGGCGGTACCCCGCTGGTGGGAGAGACCTGGTTAGGGGGAAACCCCACTAGCCGACGGTAGGTCGGCGCCGGATCTCGCCATCTAGCGGGGAAGTTCACCGCCAACTCCGAAGAAAAAACATACACTACACAAACGGGACTAATGACCAAAGCAGTTGACTCGCCCGGAGACACGAAAAAAATCAATCATATACATTAGTATTAAATTATGCATGTACGCAGAGGGATTGCCCTCGTATGATGGAATTTGCATAAAATGGTTTAGTTAAAATGAATAGTCTTTCGGTGATTGGAAACGAAGGAAAATTTTGCATCATTGATTTTGGCTATCTGGTTACGAAGAGGTAATAAATGTATTTTTGCAAGTACCTGATTCTGAAACTCAAGAAAGCGTGCGCAAATGATTCTCTCCCCCATGCGTCACATGCAGTTTTTACTGTTTTTTGACGAAATAAATATCTAAATATCTACCTCTACGAACACAAAATGCTGATGTGGTGTGGACGATAAATGACAATTCGCAAATAAGCAACACTAAATGTAAAGGTGTAATTTATATTCAGAATAAAAATATTCCTCAATCTTCATAATTTTTCATTTTTTTGTTAATTGTTTACTTCCAACAGATCACCTGGTTCAGGGTGTGTTTTTTGTTTTTCAGAACGAATAAAAACAGATAAAAACATAGATAGATAAAACATAGATATTTAACCAAAGCACGAAGGATCATATCTTAAAGAAAGTCATGAGAAGCCCGACCAATGAACACTACAGGGAGAAGACGACACTGATAATTGAAATGGATGCTTTCTTGTGTGAGCTCATATCAAGAGGAGAACTTTTCGAGAATGAATTTGTAACTTAAGAAACGTACACGGAAAATATCGACCATAAATGCGTAAAAAGTATTTTAGTTTGGGTACAAGACTTTATGCATCATTCATTTCGGTGTAGGAGCTACTAAAACCGTATTATCGTACTTCTCACTTATTTGTGTCAGCAGGCACAGGACATGTACCTCTGTTCAACGGCTTGCGGTACGAATTCTATTTGCGGGCATGGGCGATTCTGCGTTTTCCTTTGCACTGAGTTTTGGAGAAAAGCCTCAGGAGTGTTGATCTCACACATGAGCCTATGTATGTAAGTGAATAGTATATGGTTGATTATCCGTGAATGATATTAATGGTGGATTATCCGTTCAGGGAGAGGCATGGATAAGGGTCTTCGTATAAAATGAAACGAGAATTTGCAATAATATGTTCGATGCTATATAATTAATTTAATGATCTTCAAAAATCTGAAAATGATTTTCTAGAAAGTTTATTCGAAAGTAATATAATTTGCATTTACATTATTTACCATAAACTGAAACTTTATACACCAAAACTGAACGCGAGGTTTGTAAAGGAAAATACATTTACCGATCAGAAGTTAAGAAATAACACTTTCACTCTTTCCTCCGTATATACGATAAAAGGAGGAAGGAGCGAAAAATGGAATTCGGATGAGTGTCAGTGACCCTTAAAGGCTTGCTTATCTCCTCTTGAGATCATAAACGGAATATATTTTTCTTCTTAAAGATTTTTTAAAACTAATAATAGATATTTCTACTTATTATTTCTCGATGCAACTTACGCACCCAGAACTTTTTAAATTATTGCTCGTATCCTGAAACAATTTGCTTCAAACTTTGCCTTCGTTCGCAACGAGACGTCCTAATTCGCCGAGATAATTATGACGTCGACAGAGTAACCCCACGCAAAATTTACTCACGAAGCAGCCCGGTCTAACAACCTATCGACCGTAATCCAACAAATGGGTCACGATCATTTAGCTGTAAATTACAAATTACGCAATTTAATACAGTCGAAAATAAAGCTAATGTTAAATAGAGGAACTCGTCCAATGAATTCTTTTTCGACAAATAACTTACGGTTTAAAAAATAGAAGTCGCAAATGTATGTTTAACATATATTTTTAGTAGTTCACAAACATTAAGTTAACTAAAATGATTAGAGAGGAGAGAAGAAAGTAGTGTTACAGATATTAGCATCATTACAAAAATAATTTCTGTATCTATGGCTCCCTAATTTGTTCGTATGCTAATTGGCTTCACTGGCAGTTTGTGTGCTAATTGTGTATGTTTTGAACTTACATAAATTTTTCAAGTTACTATATTAGAAGAATTCATTTATACTTCGAATATCAGAATGTATTATTTTAAAAATATGAACAGCAAGGAAAGAGAAGTCCAAGAAGTAGCTTTAATTTTCGTGATTTCTTGTCAAAAACTAAGTGATATCTTTTCTTTTAACACTTGAGAATAATATAGAATAAAAACCCACAAAATTTGTAATAAGAGTTGTAATAACATTATGAAAAAGTGGTTGCTAAGACGATAAACGAAATGTCACCAAATTTAGTACAGCTCGACTTGTTCAACAGTTGGACTTCCTCGATGAATCAATTCCGATTAACAGTTCGCAGATTTATTCAATCGATAAGAATTATACCCACTTTTTCTATTTATATAATGAAGGATCTGCATCAAAATGTAAGAAATACCAATCTTATGTATCAAATTGCTGATACAGCGTGATATCGAGAAGAGTTAGATAATGAGAAACATTCTGTACTCTTCTAAAAATGTAGTCGACGTTTATATAATAGGCTATTTAGAAAATGTTACACAAATTATTATTTAGAAAAAACATTAAGAAAATACAAAAACTTTGAATGTTTAAAAAAACTGAATTGTTAAGAGTTGTGAATGCTTGATTCGAAATAAACATACATGAATATTATTGCCATTGATAATCGCAAGGAAAACTGTAATGTGCGACTGAAACCTCATCATTTCTTACCCTGCTCAAAGGGAACCTGTCACAAAGTTACTCTATGAAATCATTAGCATGGCAAAAAGAAATGAGTTAAAATAAATTGATAAATTGTAGAAACTAGGTGCACATTAGAAGTAGCCAACATTTAATAATTAGAATGGTGTTTCAATAAATAGAATGATGTATAAACATGGCTCATTTCATTTTATTAGGAAACTGACGTTCTGATATAATTTTCGAAAACAGTGTTGCAGTAAGAGGATGCAGAATGGAATCGAACATGGAAACATTAAAATTTCAACTTGTTTTCAAAAAGCAATCAAGATGTTGAAATTAGCGTAAAACCATATCTTCAATTCGTTATTTCTATTTTTAGTTACGAGTAATCATCAGTCATCACTAGGGAAGGGAATTTATTGTAATAAAAACAAAATATTAGCATTTAGTATGTGCATTTTTTCAAAATATGTAAGGAAAATAGAAAAGATGTAAAATAAAAATTCATTAATGAGTTTAAATTAGCTCTTAAGATGCATTATCCGAGCACAGAATGCAACCGATCAGATCTTAATAAGGATTAGGAGCGACTAAAAGACAGTTTTACAAAGCTTACTGAAAGTGACCAAGAAGAGAAAGAATGGTCAGAAGTTCCCTCACCATTACTTGGTGCGTAAGAGGGAAAGGATGATCACGTAGCCTTGCAATGCATTCCGAATATTATTATCTCCAAACTGTGCTTTGATGTAGGCGCGCGACCTCTAGCAATTATTGTTGTGAACATTCGCATTTCAATATGGTAGCGAGCAATGGTTCAGGTGCTCAAATTGTGGCGAATCGGGAGTCCTGCGTTGCCAGACAAGTGGAATTTATTGTGTTATTCATTATTTCGAGTGCTGACTGCCACCGCGGCGCCGTGTCAGCCCTACCTGTGAGCCACATTTTTGCCAAGGACAGCACTGCTCGGCGAGTGTACGATTGGGCCTTAGGTCTCATTCGGTTTAAGTCCTCCTAGCGGTTGCGTGCCTCGGCGTTCCTCCAAGCAGGAAACATTCTCATCAGTCTGGGAACGAACTTTTAACTGCCGGGCACTGGTAGAGGCATGACACTATGGTTTGAAGCGATTAGGGTTCGTCTCCTACGCTACACTCACCAGTTTGAAATTTACGAATCGACTTCGTGGAACCCTACGAGATGTGGGAGGCTGAAAGGAAGCTTTCGCCAATAGATTAGCCTCACTTGATTTTGGGTTCTTCAGCGCGTGGTCGCTTTCTTGGAGCTCTCTAACTCCGGTCACTGTGCCAGCGCCCCGCCCCCCTAGAAGTTGGAATAACGCCGGTCAGCTAGCCGTGCTCTATTGACCGCCACTGCTAGCGCACTGACCGCCGCCCACTGTACATCATAATTAGGGAACGGATTTTCATGTAAATACATATTTTTACCGGAACAAGATACCTGCATTCAGTAATATTTTATAGAGTTTACTAGAGGTTTTTGTACAAACGTACAAGACAAGTTTGAACGAATTAGAACCATTATTATTTTACATATTTTAAAATATTTTGGTTAAATTACATTTTTTTACATATTTTATCTAGTACTAAATATTTCGTAACAGTATATTTATACGTCGAAATGGAACATTTCAGATGCGAGTTTGGTATATATGTTACTGGAATCATCTTTCTTGCAACGCAATGCAATGCGTTTCAGTGTCTACCGGACCTTCTTCATGAATTGTCAGACTTACTCCCTTCCCCTTTTACTTCTTGAAGACCGGGTTCTCGGTATCAAGGAAGAGCAGATGTATGTGAAGCAGAAGTAATTTCAATCATGTGCTAGCTGTTGTTTTGTAGATCCCGTGCGGAACTCGATCAAAAACTAATAAATATTTTTACAAATCATTGTCTTATCGCGATGTTGGAGTAGACTGGGCGGGGGGGGGGGTATGACCTCCTCAAACTTCTGGATCCATCACGGACACTGCGGTACTACTATTCAGATGAGCGCCCAACTCCTCTTCAACACAATTGAAATGATTGAAGGGGTTGTCATTGTCAACAACATTATTTATTGAAATAAATATCTTATTGAAATAAATAGTATTGTTGACAATGACAACGCCTTCAATAATTTCAATTATGTAAATGTCAACTACAACTTACCACTAAACCAATATCCTCTTCAACAGTATTGTGTATACTATTAATGTATTACACAGTTCGAAAGAATCTAGTTTACAATTACTTCTGTAGAGGTGGAACTTTCTTTCGGTCTCTATGTTAAGATGTGATCAGCGACATTCTGTGCTCGAAAAAATGCTTATACAGAGGAATTTTAAACACGGAAATAATTTTTATTTTACATATTTCCCATTTTTTCTTACATATTTTGGAAAATATAAATACATATTATGTACATATTTTACCTTTTTTATTACAATAAATTCAGTTCCCTAATCATAACATTCAGAATCCATCTGTACACCCCAGGTTATGCGGGGAGACTGTAAAGCAAATGAAAGAGACGAGTAATTCAAGGAGAGGCTACAAGGAAGTATAGCTGCCAACGCGCGCGTTGTCGCCTCCGCGAAATAAACCGAATTTCGTCTACCGTCGACTGCATTTCCCGGTGCGCCCAGAATGAACTGCAATGAACTACGGACGACAGGCATCGCGGCTGCTCGGACCAAAGGCGCAACACGCAGCTTCCATCCTGGGGCCATTCACCGAACTAGACCAGCCGCTAGTCTGACATCGGTAATCTCACCCCATCTCTCATTGCAGCGCCTCTGACGGGGAAGTCCTAGGTTCCATTACCGACGGCGGCAGGATTTTCAGCTTGGTCAGGTTCAGTCGTTGTCTGGAGGAGAATTCTAGCGGTCGGCTACTCTGATCGGTAGTTTTCAGTGATTTCTCCGATCAACACCAGGCGAATGTCGGAGCAATACCCTACTAACAAACTGTCCACGGACAGCGCGCGATCTTTCCTTCCTCATCCTTGCCTTATCCTCACCCTTCACACATACTTACATTAACATGCACTACACTACCACTCATGTCTAGAGACCGGTCGGGGACTTAGAACTTAGTCCCGGCTAGGGCGGTGCCCCGCTGGTAGGAGATACCTGGTAGGGGAAACCTCCGTGCGCTGACGGTAGGTCGGCGCCGGATCTGGTTATCCAGCGGAGGAAGATCACCGCCACCTCCCGAGAAAAAAACGCACTACACTTATGGGACAAATGACCATAGCAGTTGAGCCGCCCTCTCCCCTACCGTAAAGACCACGGCCACAAGCTTCGAGGGAAACTACAATGTCGGAGTACAGTCAAATGTATCCCTCCTGGATTCATCACAGTCGAGAAGTATCAATTAATTAATGTACGATGAACTAAGGGCAGAGTTGTTTGTGGGTTATGTAATAGTAAGTAATTTCCGTTTCATGTAATTTGTTCTGATCAAAAGTTCAGTAAATTCTTTCAAAATTCTTCTGATTCAGTTTTGCCTATTAAATTCATTATTAAAATTAACTTCTCTTCTCTCTCGAACCACTTACTTTCTCCTTAGCCCCGTCGAAATTCCGTAGCTATAAGGTTAGGGCAAAACCAGCGAGTGTTTTGCTTCTGTATCACCGCCGCTGTACCGCTGAGTACCCGGTCAAGCTTATTAACGGACATCGGGTCTTCTGACTCAGGCGGAAACGTTATAATATGTGTCGAAGTTATGATTTGACAAGAAATATTGAATGTCTATGATTGCCAGAAATAATTTTTGGTGTTTAATCGAGGCTGAGGCTGTTGAGATATTCATTTCAAAAGAATAAATGTAAAAATGTTACAATGCTCTTGTCATAGGAAAATGCATGAAAAATAATAGTTTTCTTTTGATATGTCGTTTAGAAGAATTTTAATGGTTATGATTA
Organism: Teleogryllus occipitalis; assembly: GCA_011170035.1. Lineage (NCBI taxonomy): Eukaryota > Metazoa > Arthropoda > Insecta > Orthoptera > Gryllidae > Teleogryllus > Teleogryllus occipitalis. Next base: position 157,194 of record BLKR01000736.1, read on the forward strand.
CATGAGTGACGATAACACCCACCCGTTTGTATAATTGCTCTGTTAATATATTCTCACCAATTTGTATATTGCTCCCTAATTTTTGGCCATTTTATCAGCCGATTAACATTTTCGAAGCTGAAATTTTTCCGTAAACACTGAATCCGTATTTTACTATATTCGAAAATACAACTAAAACTGTACGCAAATGACTTTTATGTCAAGACGAATGACCTTTGTTTTCGTCAAACTTTCGTTATATCTACAATGCGAATTGACAATTTTCCTCAGAAGGGACATTGAATGGGAAGGAAACGATGTCCCCCTCCCCCCACTCCAAATTGGAGGCAGATGATTCGACACGTAAAAATAAGGCTATCATGCTTATCCACCCTGTATAAATTCTAAGAATAAATTCTAATACTCTTGAGTCAGATTTCTTATCCAATATCTTTGATTTGAACTCAGCAAAGTGAGTAAATCATAAATGAGTCACCCAAGTACAGAATAATCTGGCAGTCATATTAACCGCCTTCTGGGGCATCCCCTATCGAATCGCACGTTGATTCCTTGTCGAGATAAGCGATGCACGGTCATTGGCTTTCTGCGCTCTCCCCGCGCAGCCACTCACCTTGTGCGCAGCCCCGCTGCGGAGGGTTCCCGCTTGCGCCAAGCGGGGCGCAGGCGCAAACGGAATGACTGGGGCTGCCTGGCGCCGATACAAATCGAATCGGCCGCTGATGAAACGACGCGGCGGCGAGGGCGAGGGTGGAACACGGGCGAGGGCGGCCCGGGGCTGGGTTTTATTCCGGCCGCCGCCGCCAGCCGCCCGTCGCCCGCCGTCCGCCGCCCCGCGCCACGCCGGCAGCGGCGCGGGGGGAGGGCATGACCGGGTCACCGCGGCAGAGCAGGGCGGGGCAGAGGCGTGGCGGAGGAGGGACGGGGCGGGGCTGGACGGGACGCGGCGGGGCTGGGTGGAGTGGGGCGTGTCGGGGTGGGTCGGGGTGTGGCGGGGCGGAGAGCGGCGGGGAGGGGCGTGACGGGGCGTGGCGGGGCGGGGCGGAGCGGAGCGGGGCGAGGCGAGGCTGGGCTGGGCGGGACTGGGCGGGGCTGGGCGGGGTTGGGCGGAGTGGGGCGGTGAGGGGGCGAAGCGATGGGGGTGCAGAAGATGGAAGGCGGCTGCGACGTTCCCGCCCCCCAGTAGCTTGTTTGATGGCGCTTCTCGAGGGGTGCACAAAGAAAACGGGCGCAGCCAGTAGGATTTAGTGGCGGCGGCCGCGAATGAAACTTCAAGAAGACAAATGTTTTCCCTACTCTGAATACAAATTACAATTCCAAACCACCTTTGATGATGATTATTATTATTATTATTATTATTATTATTATTATTATTATTATTATTATTATTATTATTATTACTATTATTATTATTATTATTATTATTATTATTATTATTATTATTAATTTTAGTGTTTCTATTAGTACATAAAATTAGCATGTAAAAAATAATTTTATTGAAAATTATCTAAAGCAATCCGGCAATGCCAGGGTATTTGTTCATCTCTATCGCTTATTAACCTGCTAAAATGAGTGTTTTTGCGCGCGTCAACTTCTAGGGTCATTAGTCTCGTTAGTATACTGAATGTTTTTCCCGGGATGGAGATGTTCCTCTCCCGTTGGATTGTCACATCAGGAGGCGGCCTGCACGCGCGGGTATTTCTTCCTCCGGGTATCATCTCCTGCGTGGCATCACTCCAGTGAGGACAAAGTCTGGACTCCCGACATGTGTATTAGTACAGGAAAGTGTGGGTATGTGTGTGCGCGCGCGTGTGTGTGAGTATGTATGAGATATAGGAGATAGAGAAGAGAAAGGAAAGATCGCGCGCGGTCCATGGTTCGTTTATTACAGTAATGCGTCGGCATTCGCCTGGTATTTGGAGAAATCGCGGAAATTTTTTAATCGGAGTAGCCGGCTGCTAGAAGTTTCCTCCTAACAGCAGCCGAATTCGACCTAGCCATAATGTGTAGGGACTGGAATTCTAGGGCCTCCCGGCCACAGTCACTGCAGAGACAACGATACTACTGGCCCTGAGCTAACTCTGTCGGTCAATCATGAATGTAGTATTCCATCTACAGTATAAATAGAATAAAATAGCGTACCCGTACGAGAATTCTCGCATGTTAAGTAATTTTTCCTAAGGGTATCGAGAAACCGTAACATGGGAACATGTCCGTTTCCATTGTAGTTCCCTCTACAATTAGGTACACAACACTTGTAGACCACGGGAAAACTTTAAATGAATAGTTGCATTACACACATAAGAAACAATCTTCATCGGTATCAAGCAACTATTAATAGTATTTGTAGTTGTTGCTGACAGAGCGAATCTTCAATTTATAATAATGCAAATAAACCTCGTCAGCCTATACAAACCACAGAAAGCGTAAATAGTATAAAATTTTTAAGGCCCTTGAACGCTTCTTTTAGGTGTTTCCTATTCCACCCGTTATATTCGGCGTACGCTGGGAGGTCTCGCAGACCTTCCGTATGTGCGGAATTAAGACTAGGATAAAGAAGTACTAAGATGCATGGATTTTCGTAATTCAAGTCCTATCCACTAGATTTTTTCACTCTTTTTCTTGACAAAAGACTGCCCTTTTCTTACTGTACGACCTCTTCCGTGTCCCAAAGGGAGAGTGAAATTCTGGCCATAGTTAAGTAAGACTTCAATGTGTTTGAGCCAATTTTAGATCACCACTGGGGGGGGGGGAGCAGAGGATCGCAATATATATACATACATATATATATATATATATATATATATATATATATATATATATAATCTGTATAATATATATATAGGTATTAGGATAAGTATTTTATTCAGATAAGTTCAAATTTACGATGACGATTACGATGGATTTACGACTGAGATGTATTTAAACTTTCAGGAACAATGTTAAATTTTCTGCAAAATTTCATTTCTGATTCTGAAAAACGTTTTAGGCACAGATATAAAGACTTTGAGACTTTGAGCAGGTGTGGGTAAGAGATAAATTTATTAAGATATACTTTGCATGGAGCCGCGGTGGCTTAGTAGTAAGGCGCTAGCCTAAGGGACCAGGCGTACTTTGGGATTCGAATCCCGGCCTAGGTTGGGATTATTATCGGATAATTTCCATTCAGGGCGGTTCTGCGGTCGACTCAGCCTCCTTTCCAAGTGAGTACCAGGATCTTTCCTCAGGGTAAGGGCGACCGGAGAGAAGTGCAGGCCACACAACCTCCGGCTTGTGCCGACGGCGACGAATAGGTGAAGTCTTCCCTTACCTACCCCCTGAGCCACATCGGTCTGTAAGCAATTGAAAAGGGATACATTTACCTTTTCATTTTTGTGTAATTCTAAAAGTGAATTAAATTAGTATTATATTTTCCAGTTGACGTAAGACTACGTTGATAGGAAAATGAAACATTTATTTCATTTTCATTCTTTTTGCTAACGTCTGTTCTCGATCTAGTAAATTCTATAGCAGACACTAGATAGCTTTAGATAAAGGGATGAGGAATGCATTTCCTACAGACAGTTAGTTGTCGATTCGATGGTCTCATCATGATAGATCGTTTGATATCAAAATATTTCACGGTGTCTACATGATCAAAACAAAGCAGATCACAGTTCCCAGCAAGCATATCTACACTGTTATATCAAAGCTGTTTTAAACAGAATGTAATCTAGTCGATTTGTTCCGCAGATATTCATGTTATCTCTGGAAGCGGTGGATTTTTGTAGAATTTTTGCTACATATTGGACAAGCCACTCTAGTCTTCAGCAATTCCTTTTTTTAAGAACTACGAATTTTATGAAGTTTTCCTAGTACTATGATCGATGTACATTAATTCAACAATGGTACAGAATATTTTTATATTTTATAGAATTTTGTAATTTAATATTTATCCTATACGAAGGGAAGATTTTTTATGGGAAAAACATGTCCTTTGAACTTGTCGCATATAATTCAAAGATGAATTTAAGTACAATCGTGTAATTTAGTCGCATAGAATATTAAGTAATTATTTTAATTTTACATTCAGTTGCATATTCTGCACGTCTCTGAGCAGGTGGGGTAATATCGAGAAGCATCGGACCAACAAAAATGTAATAGAATGTTGAAGAAGATCTCATCCTGTAGATTACGGTCTGAGGAACGTGTCTTCGTGGCCTTTGGCTTCAAAATTTTCCTTTTGAAGGTCCTAAAACACTTCGTTTAGGAGTTACTGAACAATAGAGATCCGACAGAGTGTTGCGGGTTGCATTTGTCATGAATATTTATATGCATTTTTTAAACAAATCTTTCATATTTTTAAAGTCAAAGTACAATTCGTCACGTTTCCTTGAAATTCTCTTTCTTCAGATACCTCATTTATAAAGAATGTTTGCGGGTGAGAGCCGTAAAAGGTGTGTGTGTGTGTATGTATGTATATATACATACATACATATACATACATATACATACATACAACTGAAATAATATAGGAGACGAAGAAAAGCTAAAATACAAATTAAAATGGAGATATATCACTTAGTACGCGTCACTTAGTATTTCTCTCTTCAATTAGAACGCTGAAGCAGTGCGCTGGATCTCTCCGGGCCACCCGAACGCCCTGTCTGGAACAGCTCGCGCCACGTGAATTAGCAGGTTACGAGGCCCAGCGTAACTAGGCGGGGAAGGGGGGAGGGGCAGAACCCGGAGGTGCAGGTCGATTTGCACGAGGGCGGCGATGAGCAGCTGAGGCCGCGGCCCCTCCGGCCGAGCTCCTTCAGCGGCTCCGCGGCTGAGTGGCCCCCGAGTCCCCGCAGCGGCTTCCACCCAGGACACAGTAACCGGTAGCGGTAGCTCAGTGCATCAACTGATGTCACTGCAGCGCCTCTGACCGGGAGGTCCTAGCTTCGAGTCCTGACGGCGGTAGGATTTTCGACACTAGCTTTTCAGCTAGGTCGAATTCAGTCGCTGTCTGGAGGAGAATTCTAGCGGCCGGCTGCTCTGATCGGTAGTTTTCCGTGGTTTCTCCAATCAACACCAGGCGAATGCCGGAGCAGTACCCTACTAAACGGGCCACGGACCGCGCGCGATCTGTCCTTCCTCTTCCTTGCCCTATCCTCTCCTCTCTCTCACACACACTAACATGCACTACACTACCACATATTCCGAGAGCCCGGTCGGGAGCTTAGAGCTTGCGGCGGTGCCCCGCTGGTGGGAGAGTCCTGGTTAGGGGGAAACCCCACTAGCCGACGGTAGGTCGGTGCCGGATCTCGCCATCCAGCGGGGGAAGATCACCGCCATCTCCCGAGAAAAAAACATGCACTACACTAACGGGACTAATGACCGAAGCAGTTGACGTGCCCGGAAACACGAAAAAATCAATCAAACAAAAAAAACAGGACACAGTACCCGTGGCGAAAAGCCAACGAAAATATTGTTTTACCATATGAACTGCAGAAAGGCAACCATTACAACTTTTCAGAATTTTTTTATTGGCAGGGAGGGTTGTGGAGGAGACAATGCATCATTTAATGCAGAAAGGTGACTTGGCCGCACGATAGCACAGACTTAGCAACGCTTTCAACTCTCCGTTTACTGCAGATCGGGAACAAGTCCGTGACAAGATCCCTTAGTGTAGGAAATAATCTAAATTCTACAAGAAAACCTGTCTGAACGACGACTCTTTCAAAAGACCGTGAATTAATGTTCTCAGCTAAAACACTGCACAGTGTTTAGTGCAACTTGCATATTGGTGGATTGATGTTGGACTATTTTCGGTTATAAAATAAAAAACGTTTATACACAATGTACTGCCTATAAACCCCAAAAAGTAGATGGCCTCAAGAAAATATTGGTCTACACCCCTGAGGGCAAGATGCAGTTTGCGCATTCAATCACATTATGGCCCATAACAATGACATCTCATGACGATGAAGAAAATTGATGAGCATTTAAACAATACAAAATATAAGACGTTTTTTCTAACAAGTTTAACAAATAATGTTTACTAAAATAAAATAGTTTTATATAAAATTATACTTTTTGAAAAGTAATTTAGCCCAATAAATAATTTGGATTAACGAGTCGAGCTTCGAGCTTAGCATCAATAGTGTAACTTCACACATAACCAGAAGCTCTGGGACACATTTAAACGGTACACTATTTAGAATTATTCTATAGAATTTATTTTACAAATATGACGAATTATTTAATATGAACAATACGAACGTACTACATTTTTTAGAACTTAGACAATTTTAAGGATTAATTCTTAACGTCACGTTAAGGATATTAGTGAGTTTTAGCACCAGGCGTAAGGGGACATCCTTAATCTATTGATCACGTGGCTATCGAGTTAATAAGGTCGTAATGAACAACATTCAGACGTTTTAGCAATTGGGACATTGCGTTATGCATTATAACAAAAGACGCATTTCATGCGTTGAACAAAGAAGGTGTATAATGTATCAAAGAGTGTAGACTAAGCGGTGAGACATTTAACCACGATACGAGACAAGAGTATAACAAATCTACATTGTGCACGGAGGTTTAAATTTTATGGCTCTCCGTGGTGAGTACGGTCTGGATTTATGAATCGGCTTTTCTTGAGAAAGTGAGGAATATATTAAAACAGCGTTCGCTTATGAGCATAAGACATAACCTAACCCGAAGGTATGATTTCAATTTTCTTTTCGCAAACTACTTACCTGTTACCTCTCCAACATTTTCCGTTAATTCTTGCTAGCGTTGTGGAGTTGGTAAGGAATACCTGTAACTGCCTTACACACGGGAATCAGTTTATTAGATTTGGCAAAATACAACCTCTCCTGTTTTTACGCGGCTATTTTGCCGCTTGTAAGGTGACCGTAGAGACTCCTACAGGCGTGCACTATTTATGAAGGTATAAGGTCGTACCTTAGGCCTAAGGTAAGACGTTATAACTTCAAGGTCTGTCACGTGACTGTTAGTTCATAACGTCGCTACTTTACGCGTGGCGCTAAAACTCCCTATTATTAGATCAGACTATTATTTACGGTTTAACGGTTTCTCATGCGTGAAATGAATGAATGCGATATCAAGCGTAACAGAACCACATCTGGAACCATGCATCAACTCTTAAAAAATAATGAACTCTAAATAAAGTGTATCGATCAGGTTTCCAAAGTAGGAGTGATTTTCTGCGCAAGTTGCCACGAGTAACATTCTCAAAACCAGACGAAAATGTATTGCCTTGCTTCAGAAAAACCTAAGAAGAATTTCTCTAGGAGATACGGATTTGTTTATAACTAATTTTATTTTAAAAATTATGTACGAGCGTTTTGCATGGTTAAGAAAAGTTAAAAAAGAATAAATGAGAAAAACGTGTCATCTGGGAATTTTGCAATAGCGTATACTTGCACCCTCTCGTTACAGTTGTTTTGGAAATATTTTCTTGTGATCCTCAGTATATACCACTTTCTGGCCGTTCCTGGATTAAATGGTTTTAATGCATTGGTCATGCGTTGAGATGTTGATAAACGTTATAGATGATTGAGCATTGGTGGACCAAGAGGTGAAGGAAACGAAAGAACCGTGCAGAACCACACATTCTACTCGCATTTGAACTCGGTACTCAGAGGGGGATGGTGAATGATAGAACCACAACACTACGGATTGCCATCAGCGCAACATCTAATAGAAAACGCTGAAAGAAAGGGCTCATAGCTCACGACGCTCAGGATCACGTAATTGTCTCTAACAGCATTTGAGCGGGTAATGAGACTTACAAAAGGGGATCCCCGCTGTCGTATGTTCGTCGTGTTGCGGCAGCCAGGCCAAGCAGCACACAAACCTCTTCGCGTGCGCCGCTACTGGCGGTTTCATTGAATATTTTGTTTTTTGGCATGTTAACTGCTAAGGATATTAATACCCTAAGTGTAGTGCATATTATATCTCGGGAAGTGGCAGTGTTCCTCTGTCGTTGGAATGAAATATCCTGCCCCGAATTACATCTCAGATTTTCCCCTTATCTAGAATCTCCGCCAACTGGACACCGCCACAGTCGTGACGAGCTCTAAGCTCCTGACTGGTGTCCCGACATGTGTGGCAGTATGCTGCAAGTTGGTATGTGAGATCTGTGTGTTTGTAAGGGGAGAGGAGGAAACAAGGATTAGGAAGGAAAGATTGCGCGCGGACCGTAGCCCGTTTGTTAACGTACTACTCCGGCATTCGCCTGGTACGGATCGGACAAACAACGGAAAACCAGCGATTAAAGCAGTCGACCACTAGAATTTTCCTAAAATAACAAAGCGGCTGGATGCCATCAAGCAATCTAGAAGGTGTCGAAAATTCGCCACTGTCGGGACTCGAAATCCAGAAACTTTTTCTTCAGTGTCAACCGTCCTGAAGCATTTCGGCTGGGCGTCGGGTTACGGAAACCTCACAGCAGCCATACTCCCGCGCATGCATCGCAGCCTTCAGTTTGGTTGATTGATTGCTAGTTATTCCGGGCGCGTCAACTACTGAGGTCATCAGTTCCGTAAGTGTAGTGCATGTATTATCATCGGGAGGTGGTGGTGATCTTCCCCCGCTGGATGGCCAGATCCGGCGCTCACCAACCGTCGACTAGCGCGGTTTTCTCCAACCAGGTATCTCCCACCAGCGAGGCATCGCCTCAGTCGGGACAAGCTCTAAGCTCCCGACCGGTCTCCCGGGATATGTGATAGTGTAGTGCATGTTAGTGTAAGTGTGTGTAAAGGGAGAGGAGAGGACAAGGAAGAGGAAGGAAAGATCGCGCGCGGTCCGTGGCCCGTTTGGTAGGGTACTGCTCTGGCATTCGCCTGGTGTTGATCGGAGAAACCCCGGAAGACTACCGATCAGAGCGGCCGGTCGCAGCGTCCTGGAAGCAGCGGCCGCGGAGATGACGCCAGAGGTCGGAGGGCGAGGGCAGAGGGAAAGCAGGAAGGAAGCGGTGCGGCGCAGGAAGCGTCCCGCGGCGGTGGCGCTGTGCGTACGCCACTCGGCTGCGTCCTCGGAACACATCACAGCCTCTGCCCAGCGTGGAACGAGATAGTGTAAACCGCTAACCGACAACCACATTACCATTTAACATTTTGCGAGCTGATTGTGCGTTTAGTACATCTTTTTCCTTCTGCGACGTTTCTTTAAACTTGTTTCGAATTGGAAAAGGTGCTGCTCTAGCTAAATTACCAGGATTCCATATTCTATTGACTTGTGTTACGTAATTTCGTTTCATGCTTGTTTGCTTATGAGAATATTAGGCACACTTTGCCGTTAAGAGTGGCAACAGCACAAATAAGAACTAGTGGTGCTACAGAATAGCACAGACGTTCTCGAACAAGTTAGTTTCCTATTTCTTTAGTCTGGGCTAGGGTTTTGGTATTGTGCCACTCTCTTCGCTGCTGCTATCTCTAGGCGTCTAAAATATTTTTTAACAGCTCCTAGTAAAAGCTGTTACTTTCAGAGCATGTAATGCTTGCTAAAAGTTCAATTTTGTAGTATTAACGTTACAAGTTATACATACATAGCTCAAATGTTTAAATAAATCTATGAATGCAGCAAAAAAAGCAAAATACTTACGTCTGATAGCATCAGCTACACCTTAATGCAACATAGTAATTTTATGATTGAATTAAAATAAAATGAATGTCAGTAGGCTGTCTAAAAATGGCTGAGGAGGGGGGGGGGGAAGAGGTTGTGTTACTTATCGAAGAAGAAGCTGGCTTTTCATTCTTCCTTAACATCGCTAGTCCAGAAAACAGTAAAAGCACTAGATCACTCTCCTTATCGCAAAGATGGATTTAAAATTCAATACCTCACGTGATAAAAAGGATTTTATTTTTCTCGCAGAACTGCGACAGACTTATCGGCCTTGTGAGGGAATATTTCCTATTCGCAAAATAAAATGCCACTTTTACCAATCGTTACATAAAGATATTTTTTTCCACATTTTTTCAATTTTGCGACCCAATAATAGTAAACTTGAAATATGTAGATCAAGGTATTGTACGTATTCTGCACAAAATAATGAATAGATTTCAGCACCGTTCGTTCCAGTATCTCTCAGTAAAATTAGTTGTTCATGGGGTTGCACTGAACAGGGTGCTTAGAGAGTCATTTGAAGAGAAGTTGTAAGCAGTTTTCTTGTTAACATATGTATGTTAATTTTACCTTACATCATTGTTAATTATCGGACAGAACTCCATACACTGTGGTAAGAAATAAGCTTGACTGAGTAGTTTGAATGGGACCAAGTCTCCTTCAAGACGCAGGGTTAAGAGTGACTTTTTTATCTTATGTGATAATAAAATTGCTTGCTCTGTATAACACAAGAAAAAATCGTTATGAGTATGTTTATTTTATAGTTCTAGAGGAATTGAAACCAGAGCTAATTCAATAGCATTGGATAACTTGAAACAGTTTCAACAAAAAATCTACAAGTATGAATGGGTTCATTTTTGTCAGTCTATTTATGAAACTTTTCGACTTGTTTCTATATTTTTCAATTATTTCTAAAATTAACGTAAATTATATTTGTATATAAAGAAGAATATAATATTCTAAAGGACCAGACTGACAGACATTATCATGAACGAAATCCTACATAAATGATTGTTTTGACACGTAATTTACCAAATGTTTCTGGAAATGCACTTGCCCCTGTATTATACTAATCACTTTCCTTACCACTTCAAGGAAGAAATTACACTGAAAAAAATTACCACCGCTCTCTCAACCGTTAACCTATGGTTGCGTGTCTTCCAGTTGTGACAATCGATTTAGACATTGTGACAATAATCATCAAGGATGACGTGCCCAAGGTGTATTGATAAAGCTAACCAACCGACGACCGTTGGAAAATGCGTGGATCTTACAACCACCATTTAATTCTCATTACCTTTCTAAATGGTTTCCACCAGAGCGCATTTGTGAACGCTGAGGGCATGGGATATAAGACCTTTAGTATGGTAACGTTGGCCAAACTTCTTGGCGGGATTCCTATTCAAGGATGCGCGGGGATTCCCGCATATTCATATACAAGTCTTTCTTTGTGCGGTCGGGCAGAGAGTGCGAATCTGGTGCGAATTGGCATAGACAAAGTGTGAGGTGTGCTGGAGGTGTGAGGTCTGTCTTTGTGTGGTCTGGCAGTGAAAATCTGGATCGACAAAGTGCTAAATGAGAATTGGTGAATAAAAAGTGCAAGTGCTCTGCGTGTGAATTCGTGAGAATGGACACGAAGTGTAAAGAAGCACTGAAGAAAATGAGGCTTCCTCATCTAATAGAAAAGTTTGCTGGTAAGAATAAATACTATTACTGTGTAATGTGTAATACGGAGAATATACTTTGTTTAAATGTTCCGTTTCCGAAACTTGTTTATTTCAGAAAGATCACGTTAAGTTGTTATTGAAATAACAACGCGCACGTTTTTTTAACCTTTCCTTTCTTGCCCACATTGTAAAAGTATATAATGGACATCCCTGTCGGATTTATTTTCAGGCTTCCTTTCTTTTTTTTTTTTGGTGAGCTTAGAGTGCAATTTTGCTCATTTGCATGATTCCAATCTCTCTCAATTGTAAAATAATTGATAGCGACTATTTTTCATATAATTTACATTTCATTTTTCCCCACACCTCCAATTTCATAATCAGAGTTGGTTTAAAAGAATGATTAAGTAGTCCGTTTTAATGTATTGTTCAATAGGTTATTTTATTTAGGAAGCTGGGATGGGTTGGTCGGTGAAAGGATTTTGACTCCAAAAATTGATTTGACCAAAAATGCAAAATTAAAGAAACACTTCTTTGTTCAATTGATTTCCCAGAAGGTTCAAATCACCAGACTGTAATGAGCGCACAGATCAAAATGAAATTATTCTTTTAACTTCTATTAGTGTTTGAAACAAGGAGTAGATTTGTGAAGCAATGATGCAAAGTTGTAATTTGTATAGTTGTTTTATTTGGAAATTAATATATGAAAAATTATCATTTTAATAAGTAAAATCTTAAAAAATTTAGTTTACATTGGAAATTACAAAGTAAATAAAAGCATTATTTTATGATAATTGCATTATTGTTCCAATGTGTAAACAAAATAAGTTTATGCATAAGAATTTTTATGTTAGTTATTTTTTTGTACAGAAAGTTCAGATTCTTTTCCAATCCTGATCATATAATTTTAAACTTCTTCCGGTTTGCAGAGAATAATATGGATTATGATGCACTTCTACTTCTGAAAAAATATCCTGATTCTATTTCCACCACTATCCCCACTGTCAGGGATGCATTAATATTAAGGGAAGGATTGGAATCGTTAAATGAGGTCAGTGAAGGGTTTTTTCATTCTATTAATGTGGCTGCAATTAATTCATTCATTTATTTAATTTTTTAGGTATGTAGCATTTTATCACTGATTCTTGTTGATTTTTCAAACTAATTTCTCATTTTATTTGATGTAGGAAATTAATACATCCTTCAGTCTTCCTTCTGAAGGAGAATATATCCTGCCAATTTCTTGGCAGCCAGATATTGAATCTCCAGGAAGTGAATTTCAGACACAAATTTCTAGTAGGCCTACTATTGACCAGAGGGAATTTGAGGAAGAAAATTCAGAGTCTCCTGAGATTCATCTGAACAAGATAAGATCAAATAAAGAAACTGAACCCAAAGATTACAATCAACCAGCAAAAAAAAAAATGTAAGTAATGAATTTTAGAGCACAATAGTCTGAATACAAAAATATTACTTTGTTTTCTGTTTTAGTATATACATGAAGTTTTGGAAAAGACTGCAATTGGGAAGTCTGTTATCGCTCTTCATGGTAAACGTGGCTTGGATAACAGCTCTCGTTGCACGCTAGCTGAGCTTGTTATTTATGCAGAATATGGAGCCAATACAAATACATTGTAAGAATGTTGAAAATATGCATTTATAAGTCTTACAGCTTTTTTCCTCAATTGGTTTTAGTAAAGTGATTGTTAATTAAATTAGTTATAAATTATTATTATTATTATTATTATTATTATTATTATTATTATAATTAAGTATGGTTTTGAAGTGGTAAGAAAGGAAGGAGGCATTTTAAAAATATGCATTAGGAAATTCATTGAAACTGGAATATTTTTTTCTTGCAGAATCTCCAAACCGAGGTTTTTAGAACTGGCAAATTTGATAGTTCAATGTTTTTCTGCTGAATTTCAAGTAAGTTCAGTTGTTGTTGTTAATGGATTTGAAGGAAAATACTGTTTCTTGTAACCTACTCTGTGCAGGAGACTCACTACATTCCATCAAGTGTGAGGGGGAAGGGTCGTACAGCTTCAGGGAAGCTGTATGATGCATATACGAATTTAAACAAATCTCTCAGGAAGACAGAATTAAGAAATTGCCTTAGTTTTTTTGCCTCTTCGGGTGTATACAGTTCTCCATCTCAACTAGAATCACAAAAAGGTGGGAGGAAACATTGTTACTTTCAGTGATAACCATTGCTGTTAGATAATGTAAAGGTGTTTGGTATCTTTTCTAGATTTTGATGTTCAAAGAAAACAATTTGGATAAGAGATACATTTCATTTTTGCACAAAATCATTGGTTTTATATAGTCAGGTTTATTTTAATAGGTTGATATGATTTTTCATTTAATGTATCATTAGAGAGATTTGCTTGATTTGTTTAATTATTATTTTTACCAAAGTTTTGCACTAAATGTGCATAATAATCAAATGTAGAAACTATTTTTTTTATATCTTTTTATTAGTGTTCAAAACAAATAGATTTGTTCTGTGATTATGTAAAATTATAACGTACTTAGTTGATTTATTTTAAAATTAGAGTATGAAAAATTTTTATTACTTTAATGAGGAAAATAATGGAATATGATACTAATTGAGAGTCCGTTTGTCACTTATAATATTGTGTACTTTTACAGTCCTATTTGATTTTTGAAGTATTGGATAATTAAAAGTGTTATGGAGTTCGATTCTGCTGTTTTGCTATTTTATCATTATTGTGTCATGCTATTTTATTCAAATGTAACATAAATTGTTTTACGTTTCATTTGAATAAAATAGCACGAGATGGCAGAATGTGGAACTCTGTAACACTATTAATTGCATGGTTGTCCAAAAAATAGGCACTGCAATAGTATGCAATATAAAGTAATGGAAATATAAGGTACTTAGGTAGAAATATGATCTCTTTTAGGATCATTGCATTGTTATCCCACGAGTACAAAAAAAATTGCTTATGCACAAGAAGTTTTAAAAAAAATTAATTATCTTTTCCAAAATTGGATTGTAAAATTGTAGACTTTATTTGGTTTGTAGGAATCATATGGATTATGAAGCTCTTTTAATTCTAAAATAATATCCTGACACAATTTCCACTGTTAGGAATGGTTTTATGCTAAGGAAAGGTCTTGAATCCTCAATTGAGATTTGGGAAAATGATTAAGTCTTGGTAATTGGGTTCCAGTTAAAATGAATGAGATCCTTTTTAGATGAGTGTATTGAATGTTTTATGTATGTTTGCGTGTTATCACAGATTCATGTTGATTTTTTAAACTAATTTGTCATTTTATTTAATATAGGAAACTAAAACATGCAGCAACTGTCTCTGAAGGTGAGTATTTGATACCAAATGTGTAATAACAGCCTAAAGTTCATTTTAGATAGAATTAATAAATTTAAATTTAAAAAATTAATAAATCTAATACTACTGAGAAGAGAGTGTTAGGAGATAAAGACCTGTGATTTATTGAAATCAAAGGATTAGAGTAAATAGTGAAATTGAAAAGAGATTTGAAGAGAATAATCAACCTTCAGGAAAGAATGTAGGTAATGAATTTTAGAGACTGAAATCCAACAATATTTTTTCTATTTTCAGCTTGTGCAATTACATTTTGAAGAGCACTCTTAGGGAAGTCTTGCAGGTGAAGAAAGGCCTACCTTATCTATTTAATGGTGGTTAGCAAAATTGTGCAACTGCATTTTGTGATGTACTTCCAAAATTGGCATATTAAATTTTAACTGTTTTCAGATTATTGGTGGCTTGCAGAAGATTGGAAGCACAGTTCAGTGCATTTACAATTAATACAATTAACTATAGTATTATTATCATAAAAAAACTACTTATTGTATTTGTGTTTGTATAAGCATATTTTTTGGGTTGAGTATATATGACTTGCAATCATGCCTGTTTGCCCAGAATGCAGGAATACCTTTAACGGTATAAATAGTTTATATATGCATCTGACCATTGGTCACAGTATTGATAGAAACAGTACTTTTAGATGCCATGAACATGCTTGTTTTCGTGTCTTTTCTTCCTGGCCTTTGTACCAGAAACATTTATTATTGAGGCATTCAGCAACTCTAACTTCTGAAAGTGTTGCAGATGTGAGAAGCAATCCTGTAGACACAAATCCATGTTCCTCTAATCAAAATCCAAATGCTCCCATGGAAGATGCAGGAAATCTTTATCCTCTAGAACCTGATCCTAAAGACTCTCCATCATTGCACGATATTGTGTTGAGTTTTTCAACTAAATATTATGCAAATAATCAACTTCAACAAATTTTTTTTTTTACAAATATTGAATTATTAATTTAATTTTTAATGCATATTTTTTGATGATTTGTTACTAGTTTGAATATTTATTTGGATATGTTCACAATTGTTTTTAATTCAGAAAGCTATGTTGAGTTTTTAATAAAACTTTATGATTTTGGAACATTTATTATTGTTTGGGATTGATGTTAAGAAATGTTAAGATTGATGAAAGCTATTTTCTTTTGTAATTCATATTTTTTCTTTAAAAATGTTTACATTTTTACCTGTCTTGCTAAAAGGACAACTAAACTTTTTTGACTGGACTATTTTGAACTTCATTAAACACTGAGGGCCCTTCAAGTAATAATAACAAGTTCAATGAAATAAATTAATAATATACATAAATTCAATGAATTTTAATTTGATCTCTTTATCATATTTTGTGTTCTAAAGGAGTAAGCACTCCATGAAATATTTTTATTAAGGAGGCTATGGGCTCCTTTCAAAATGTTAATGTGCACACATGTATGATTTTTACTGTGTGAGAAAATTCATTGCATTCTGAGATGCAAAACTGGTATCTTACTTTTCAGGATCTGTTGAAACTGAAATAACCTAAATAAGTTTGTCTTCATTATAATATTTTTTTGTGAACTAGGGCACTTATGAGCTATTACTTGTTGCTGTGAATCATTCATTATGAAAATGTATAAAAAGATAATGTAATTAATTGTTTCAAATATAATATAGCACTTATTTCTTTGTATGAATCTAATGTTTTTTGTTTTGGTTTTTTCCACATCAATTTCCCAAATTTATCTATTTCAAATTATTTTACATTTGTTCATATTACTGTTTCTGATTTTCATGCTAACAAAACTTGGCATATTAAAGTAATTGAGTTTCAATGTATTAATTTATTTGGACCGTAGTCTCTCTTAAGTCATGTGCAACTTGTGGCATACAGCTATAAATATGTGAAGGTTAAAATGAATAAATTAGTTTCATGAAATGTAAAAGTTTTTAACCTTTACATATTGATGGTTGTGCACCACAAGCTGCCAATGACTTGGTAAAACAAGTGACCAAAGAAATAAATTAAGTCATATTTAAAAATACTCTATAATATTGCTGAGTTTTGATTAATTTTGTTTTGTTTTTTGTGGAGTAGAGGTCTTAAGAGAGTTTACTTGTTGCTACTAAATGTTAGGAGTGAATATATTTAGCAAATTAATTTAATGAAATTATTTCAGATTTAATTTTTATTTATCTAATTCTATCCAGTAACTGCTTTTAGAGTCAAGTTTTCAAAAATTTCTTTAATTGAAGTGGTATCACCTATTTTCATATTTCTACTTCTTTTTCATTTCAATTTTTTAAAATGTAACACTTTCTAGAATCAAATTTATTTATACTAAATTTCATGGAAAATTTGAATTTTGAAATTGCCTATACTCGTGGTTTTAAATTTTCTTTCTTACAGGCATGAATTTATACATTTCTGCAAAATTTTATAAATTCTTGACTAAGCAACATAACTATTTAAAACCACGTATAAAACAAGGTAAGCAGCACTAGCAAACAAGGGTTGAGGTAAATAATTCCATTTTTGCTATAAACATTTACGTAGGAACTGTAGCTCTAAAATATGGGCTGTGAAACCTCTCACCGAAGTTCCGAGAGCATCAGCCAGGAACTGCAAACATTTTGTGGTTCAGGACCCTACGTGGACAAGGGAATCACAAGACAGAGCGGTGGTTCAGGGCTCCATAGAGATCCACACACGGCACCTTCGGTGCGTCAACCACAAAAATAGATGGGCCAAATTTTACTATTAATTCTGGGTGGGAGAACCATTTTTCAATGTAGGGCAACCAGTTCTTTTTTTCAGTGTAGAGAACTATAACCTTTCATGACTCACAAATGCAGAGAATATAGAATTTGGGTCCCTGACATGATACTTCGAATTTGGGTAGTTATTTGTTTTAGAGGGTATCCTTTACATAGGGTCTTGAGAGCGGCGCCCATGGCACGTGCCATATCTGCCATACTGTAGATACGCCTCTGTACAAATGCATTGAGTAAACAATAACTGGCCTCACAAGAAGAGCTTATTTTCAAATTACTCATAAGTACAGCACGTTCCTCAGCTTTGTACTCTGCAGAATGATTAAGGGAATAATGTCGTTTTAGATTAAACCTTTTTTTATACGATTAAAAACATTTTAGCACAAAAACCCATCATATTTGCTTCAGATTTAGAAGAAAAAAAGAATAATTGATTCCCATTCAGTTTTAAACATTACCGGACTATCTCTCCGAGAGCTGTATGCTCCTTCTTCCATGATGAAAACAAATTTCTCTAGACGCCTCGCATGAAACTGAGCCGTCCGATTGTTCGCGACCTTGAACAGACGCCGCTCTTGCCACTGCTTCCGCCGCTGCCGGTAGCTCTTCACTTCCGATCCCTGTTTGTGGTGAGCCCAGTTCCGGGTAAACTGGAGTTTGGCCTTGTGTAATATCTGATTAGTCACTTTTAATAATCACTGATGGAACGATGGAAGTTGAGAAAAGATTTATATTACGCAAGGCAAGTTCTTACGTTGTATGCAGTAACTCACTTCTGGTGAAATAAATTGAATGTTTCTTCAATTTATTACAAAAATTACCTTCCCCCTCTAAAAAAAAAGCAGACATTCAAAACATATTTCCACTCAGCTAACTTAATGTACTTCATAGTACTCAGTTAACTTCATAGTACTCAATGTAGACAATTTATTTATTTAATTAAAAACAAATACAAATTGAACATTAACTGGTTAAATCCTTTTTGAATTCAAAATATTATAATTATTATTTTGATTACTGAAAGTGAACATCAGCAAATCTATTCATTGTGGGGTAAAATACCATGATGCGGAAATAAAGAATCTCTTTCACAAAACCCAAACAGCCATCTCGCTTTATGAGCTGCCACGAGCAGCTGCGAAGAACATATGCATCTTGGAGAGAATGTTCATTACGCAGACGAGGCAGACGGGGTGAGCGGGTGCAAGAGGGAAGGGATGCGAACAAGGAGGCGTGAGAGAGGCAACGGTGGAGGGTCTGTCTCCGGAAAGCAAGGGGTGCGGAGGGGCGGGGCGGGTCAGGCAAGGGGTGGTGGCGGGGCGGGTTGGGGGAGGCATGCACAACGGCGCAGGCAGCGCACCACAGCGGTCGCCATCGCCATCAGCGTAACACATCTCCATCGCCACGGGCCACCTCGCAACAATGGTTTAAATTAGCCACGCTTCTGCTGACAACTGCTAATTGTGCTGGCGCTGCGGAAATGAACACAGAGGAAGGCGTGGGAGGGAGGGGACGGGAGCAGAACGATGTAAATGGAGCACAAAGGGGAAACAAACGGCTTTCCAAATGAATCGGCTCCGATTGCTGAAGCTCGCCCATTGATTGTTTAAAGACGCCGCCCTGGTCGGGTGGAGGACCCACGTAAATTATACCTCGATTCCTACTCGGCTGGCTGGCTGGCTGACTTTCAATGACTCTCGCGGATATTGATGGGAAATTCGGAGACCTTACAGGTAGTTTGCGTTAAGTGTTTGCAAAATGCCACTAGACACAATCCGCCATATTTATGGTTTAACCAATAATCCATCAGATATGGATGGCATGTATTTGTAAGTCAGATTGCTAATGCTTTCAAAAAAGATAATTTATAAATGAATCTGTATTTAGACACATCTAAGACATTTGATTAAACGATAACGGTGTTTTGTCTGCCCAAACGTATTCTAATATTAGCTTCTCGTTGTCCCAGAATAAGGTCCTTAAGCGCCACACCTCGCAACGTATCTGTCGTTCCTGTCCAAACGCTACATATCACGGTGTAAATAACCCTGTTCTCAGAACACGAGCAACTGCCAAGGAAAACTGTCACGTTAACTGTTCGGTCTTCCTCCCGAGAAGAGGCAACAGACACTGGAAGTGGATCTTGACCATGGCTAAATTATAAACCGTAAAATGATAAATGCAAGAGCCCGACCGTGACGGCGAGCGGCGCACGGCAGCTCCAACACACAGACCTGGTGGGCGAAACAGCACGCCAAGAAACTGCCACAGCGACTGAGAATCAAACTCAGGCTGCCTACATTCACCTTACAAATCATATGGTGCCATGATAAAGAAATACTGCTTACTACTTTCAACGCCATCTGTAGGCGAGAATTACATAGCCTTAAGTAACTTCCGGACAGCTGTTCATTGACTAAATTTTGTGAATGGAAGTAATAAATCGATATTTCACAAAAGTTTAATTTTTTTTTTTAATTCGACTACAGATATATTTCTCCTCGCGCTGTAATATTTTAAAACTTTCCTGCCTAACCTACTTCAGGCTTCAACTATCGCAAGTTGAGGGTGAGTCATTCGCTTTCGAGCACTATGCAATATTTCCGTAACTAGGTATGTTTGTACAATCAAATCCGATCGAAACGTTTTAACAACATGCATCCATCAAAGTAGGGCCTTCCGTATGGACTATGTTGTTTTTCCTCCTCTTTTGTAAACAGGGATATGATTTCCTAGTAAAGGAGTTTCGTTGTGAATTACCCACAACTACTTTCTTAAATTCAAATTCTAATGATTAACATACAAACAATTCACACGCGTCATGCACTGTAACACTTCTAAGGAAGCCACTAAATACGAAAGCTGAAACATCTTTTTTACACACTAAATAACATTTTATAAACTTATTAACCTATTATTAAGCCCTTACTATTTCGAGGGAATTAAAAACAATGAATAACACAATTACAATAGGAATGACACAAGAAAGAATTTTGTGCTTCTAATTTGCCCCCACCGCCCCAACGCCCCGGCCGCGGCGGCCAAAGTCGACAGCCGCGCCATCTAGCTCTGAACGGTCGCACTGCGGCGCGGCGCGGTGTGGCGCGACGCGCGGGGGCAGGGCGCGGGCCCCGGCTGGCGTTCGAAGGCTCGGACCGACGACGCACGCCGCTCCGCCGCCGCCGCCGCCAGAAATAGGAGCGGCGGCGGCCGCGGCGCTCGGAAATAAACGCGTGCCTTCTTATTTAACCGCCCCTCCTCACCTCCACCCCCGCCACCGCGCTCGCACACCTCGGCCAGGCGCCGCGGGGGCGTCGGGATTTTCCGCTCCTCGCTCGCTCGCTGCGCGGCGCACCGGCCAGGCGGACGGAACTGGGAGCGGCCGAGGTTTAAACACGAACGAATGCGAAGTACATACTATTCGGCTTCGCTCGAATTGGGTGGCGAAACTCCTACCAATGTTTAATCCCAAACGCATCTTACGGAAAAAAATAGATAGATGGCCAAATCAGGATTGCACCGCTATTTTCTACAGGAAAAGATGGTAACCTTCTAATATTCAGATTGTATTGGTTCAACAAAGACTGGACGTATTTCCTTTCTCATTCCACGCGAAACCTACAGATTTACTCGTAAAATAACAGAAGTATGCCTAACCACACTCCCAAAATTAGCCATAAGATATCAAAAATAGTTCGAATTACAATTACTTGCCTTCAAACATTAGTGTCTCGTATTCTCCATTTGATATTCGTTTAAAACGAGTTTACAAAATATATAATTTCGCGAAATCTCCTACGCGAGGAAGATCTGCCGGCGAAGTTCGCCCCGGCTCAACGCGGCGCGGAGCAGTCGTTCTGAATAACCCGCGGGGCAACCCTCCTGAACATTTCGCTGGCGGAGCAGCCCAGCACGCCCGCGGGGGTGGCCGACGTATCTCGCGAGCGTCTCAATAATAAATGCGCTGGCACGAACCCAGCCCCCGGCCATCACCTCCTTCAACCCCTCGCGCCTCACCTCACGCCCACCCGGCTTCACGGCGCCGTTTTCCACGCAATTTCATCACTTCCCCGCCGCGCCGTCCTCGTAAATCCGATGACAATCGGCTTGCGCAAACCTCGCCGCGCAGATAGCGCCCGCGAACAAACACGTACGCCGCGCGCGGTTCGCTAATGACGCGATCAAAGGTCAAAGCAAACAGGGCAAAAATTCAATCAATTTAAACTAAGGCAATTTGAGCATAGTTTTACGCCCGGTCATTAACAGCGTTTATATCTTACATAAGGAAGAAACGGCGAGCGCCCGCGCGAACGGCTGGTAGGGGCGAGCGAGGAGCGAGTCCCGCTATCATTGCATGGCGCCTCGCATCGGCCGGAGGGGGCGCCGAGTCGAGGGAGGGTTTCAATGACGGCTCTCCTAATGTCACAGCCAGCGGGCGAGGGGTTGGAGGGGGTGGGGCGGGGGAGACAAACGCGCGGAAACCCGCACGAGCACGAGGAGGCTGATGCGCCCGTGGGCGAGGGAGAGTCGAGAAAGAGGGCTGGCGGGATTGGGGAAAAGGAGGGGGCGGGGTTGTCCTTTTGGGTGCAATAATTGTCGTCGTCCCCGCACGCGCCCCTCCCGCAACACGGCAATCCAATTTAGGGCGCACCCTGCGCCGAGGGGCGGGGCCGGCGGGGCGGCGGCCGAGGGCGCGCGGGGCTGCACCACGCCCCTGGAGCATCTCCCCGCCGCCGAGCGCATCGCGAGGATTTTGGATCGGGAGCCACACGCGGGAGACGCGCTGGCGCGGGCGAAACCGAGTAGGTACTACGTGTAAAGCAGCGAATTGCTGTGATATTTTAAGTGCCCGTCGAAAAGCACAGTCACACACATCCATTCAAACACTGAATTAAACTGATTAAAATATTGGACTTGTGCATTACACAAATTGCCTCACAATAAATGTAACACGTTTTTGGGAAAGGGGAGAGACGGTAGCGGCTCGAAGATGATAGTACCAATGAACATGTGGTGTGAAATTCCAAGTAACCAAGTTACGCATGTAAAATTTGTTCCTGATTCTTAGGCAATATATAATACATCGACGTTTGGTGGGTCAATGTCTGAAGCAGTTATTTCCTCTAGTTGCCAAACACAAATGCATGACAAGGTGAAATCTAGATTACCAATCTCGAGTATGAGCGAAATGTAGATTTACATCTTGCTTGCCATACACTCTCGTCTCATTCATTCCAGATCTGAAAATATCCACGTTTGTAAAGGGAGAAATACTACATCTAAATATACAGAATAAAGAGGACGTCCCAATATCCAATATCAGAGCCGACTAATGTTCCAAGATAAAGCAATCTTCGAATCAAATCCGAACTCTGGTCGAAGTGCTTCGGTCGTCCAGTCCCGAGTGGTGGAGATTGCGGTTGCAGAAAGTAATCAGGCGCGCGTCCCGGGGCCGGCCGCGTCCGCAGCTTGCACCCCGCGCCGCTCTCCTGGCGCGGCCGACAGCGATTCTTCTTCTCCATTATCGCGGGGAGGGAGCAGGCGTGGAGGGGAAGTTCGCCCAGGGAGCAAATGGGGATTAAGGGGATTCTGAAGAAGAGACGGGAGTCCATGGTGAGAGGAGAAAACTACTAGGAGAGAGTTGACTTTTCGATCCGACACTGACAGGTTTTCTTAGAGACGGAAATGACTAAGGAGCAAATTAAAACGCGTTCGCTTCTAAATGGTACCATGATCGAGAGGTCCCCTGTAAAATGAGGAAAGTTCCCTCGCCAAACGCAACTGTTTAAGCCTGCTCGCAGTGCTTAACAGTCCAGTAAACTGTCCGCGCATGACTTGAATGCTTTCAACGCTATCGATATATTTGTGTAATTAAATTCCCTTTTCTTTAAATTTGTTTGCTTACAAAATATATCTTTATATCTTGATGCCATACGGATTTCTGTATTTACACGGGATTTATTTACTATTTATTCATTGTTCTGATTCCCTTCTAAACTTTGTATAAATTAAACCACAAATAATAGAAGATAACTACATATAATTTTCCAGTAATTGATACACCACAATTATTTGCATTAAGTGCATACCTATAATCATTCCGAGAACATTTTAAAATTCACATGCCTTTATCGTCATCACATCATAAATTACCAAACAATGGAAGCATGTGATCCATGAATTTAGAGACAGTGACAGGAAAGAATGCTAATATCAATTGAAGGAATCACTTTACATCTTTAATAACTTAGATACACAATGATGCCAATATTTGCAATGTATTCATTAATACATATAATTTGTGGATACTACTTCAGGATCTGGACCAAGAATGGAAAAACATTTTGACAATGGAATTTTCAATTCAAAACTTTTCAAATATATTTCAAACAATGTACTTGATAAATGTGAGGGATACGAGTACAAAAAGCAGGAATTTTTGCTTCCTCTACGTACAAACAACTAATCAACTCAGAAATTCTAACTCTACACTCCTTTAGTAAATAATACATATTTCAGGAAAGGATACTAGAACTTACACAGTAAAGACACCAAGAAATGAAAACAACCGTATTATTTATTTCCATTATTATTTTCCTCTATCAAAAACTATGGCTTGCGTAAATCTAACTTTCAAATTAATAATATTTATTCGTTTTTGTTTTTTAATATCTGTCCCGCATAACCACTACATTCACTCCACATTTTCCATTGACGATCGTTACAAAATCATAGTTATAAGTAAAGACCGGATTCACATATAACTACATCTTTTCTTTGCTTCTTTGCTAACATGAAATCTTGACAGAAACTTGAATCATGAAATGGATGTTACTTTAGTACTTGTTTTATTTTGCACGAAATTGCACATTTGGGGGATTACTACATGAAATTGCCCATTTTGGGTAATGCCGCTTGAAAAATTGCACATTTTTTTACAAGGCAAACTTGCAAGATTCATAGTTTAATTGCACAAAATATAATTCTTATAGTATAAACTTGTTTTCATTTACAGTTTTTAAAGGTTTCATTTAAGAAAAAAGTTTTTATGACAACCTGGCAGTGTGTACAGGTGGTCTGTGAAACCTGAGTGTCGCTTAATACAATCGACTCTAGTTATAGCGAACTTCTGGGAACAAACATTTTTGGTTCACTATATCCAATGATGTCAAAATGAAATAGAATTTCTTCAGAACCATTCATTTTATTAATATAGAGGTACAGTAAAATACATTACCAACACGAACTGAAAATTTCAATACCTTTATTTGTGCTTAAAAAATAAATTATTTGCAATTGTTTGCTTCATACATTTTTCGTAAGTAATTTCTCTAGATCCTTCTCCAGAGTTCGTACTCTCTCCATTCTTGATTCTGTATTGTCATCTGTGTGGAAGTATTGTAATACAATTGCCTCCATGTCAAAGTATCATAATCTTGATGAAGTATCATAATCCTGACATCCTTCAATGCCTCTGGATGTGCTAGAATACTATCCCACTCTCTGAAGGCCCTTTTACTTGCCTAATAACATACAAGATGATTTTGGTAGCGGGTTCGTGCAAGCGGCTAATGAAACTGATCTCTTTTCCACACGGGATGTCAGATATCGCCACATTGTGGCAGTTGCTTGCTTCCTGTCGCCTACATAGGACTCAACACACTTTGTCCCGCACAATATCAAGTAACACCAAGCTTGAAACAGAAGCTAGCGATCACGCATTGCTGCCATTAGTTGCAGCCCACACAGGACATTGTTTCTGCAGTGAAACTGAATGGCACAAGGTCATCGGTAAAATCCCCATTCCGGGTCCACTCAGGGAAGACTTCTTCAAATATGACCTTTGGCCGACGATATGTTTTTCAAGCTGCCCATGTATTGGAATTTGTGGCACTAAGGCAATATATTATTTTTGAGGAGAGAATTAATTTCCAGAACATTGTATTTCCTAAGTTCACTATAGCTGAGGTTCAGGCTCACTGTAATCGAATCTTCTAATGCTTGTTTGTAATGCAAGTGAAATGAGAACAGTGACATAAGTTCACTATAACTCAAGTTGACTGTATGTTGTACCGATTCTTCATTTTGTTGCCCTATGATATGAGCATCTATCCCTTTCATGATGCCTATTGCCTAAATAAAATTTCTGAGGTAATGCAGTTGGGAATATGGATGTTCAATGTTGCCATGAACTCAGTCCAAGGCCCTTGGCTGCAGTCGCTCATCCAATGCTATGTCCATGGTCAATCTTCCCAATCAGATCATATATACATTTTGTCAGTCTTCACTTCCCAACACAAGATTGTCACATTTGACCTAATGTCCTGGTGCGAAATCAAGAGAGAATGAACGCAGTTTTTGACTACTTTTAGCTGTAGCACACATATCTAAGAGTAAGGCTCTACACACAGACATGTGTAAATGAAGAATACAGCTTTTTTCTGACTGAAGTGAATGTCCGATGATAGAAGATATAATAATTTCACAAAAAATTATTTGGGAAGGTGCATAATTGTAAATTATAATGAAAACAATTAAGAACATTTCTTGAATAACTTAATTATTTTTGGTCTCTGAAGATATTTTTGTATTTTTCAATTTTTATATTTATACTTTTGTGCTAAGTTACTTTTGTATGGGAATAATATTTAAATTAACAAATACAATTTGTATAAACTATATGTACAAACTAATTATAATAAAAAACACTAAAATATAATATTTCACTCATTCAGTAAATTTCACAACAAAAATGTAAAGTGAAAGTTGTAAAGTAAATGTAAGTTGAAAACTGGATTAACTGGAGTTTTTAGGCTACATAACCTCATTTTGCAAAATTTTGATATTTTTATTATAGGTTTTTGTTTTTTTAATGCATGTTTTAGAGAGTTTTACTGCATAAAAACCAATCTTTTAGTTATAAGCAACTAGTTGACCACAGTAGCAGTTAACATAAACTAGTAGTACAAGACCTGCTTTTCTTTTGTAAACATTGTGAAAATTATCCAACTGAAAAAGTTAATTGCAAATTAGTGAGCAATTATTAAAAAATAATTTAGTAATATTCATCAATTAATCATGCTGAAGTAATCAATTAATTTTTCACATGTTTAAAATAAAATATGAAATTTTAAAATCATTTTTTAGTTTATGCATATGATGTTAAATCAAACTCAAATTAAAATTGAATTTTTTTAACAATTTAGAAGCGATTAATAGTAAACATCTGCACAATACAAACCAAAATGGTCAAGTTTGAAAAGGGTTGCTATTTGTTTAAGCAGGTATACTCTAAATAGCATCCCTCATGAGGGGTGCCCATGGCATGTGCCATATCTGCCGTAACATAGGTATGGCCTCTAGGTGTCCTCTGTACAGAACAATTCTAAGAATATCTTGCAAATCTCTCTCTTTCTCATCTCATTCCTTCTGAAAATACCATTACTACAACTTGAAAGTTTGACAACAGGCCATTTTATTTATATTACGGTTTTTAAGCTTTTAAAAATTTGAATCTTCTGACCGGATTTAAGTTTTAAACGATTTTTATTTATTCTTTTGTATCTATTGTAGTTTCTCATGCCTATTTTTTGCCTTTTTCTTCCTTTTATCATCATTATTTTTCTTCTCTCTTAGTACCAATCTTAAGCTGCAAGTCTGAACAACACAAAAGCAATGTTGTGTTTTGTCTTTCTCTGCAACCAGAGGCTCCAAGGCATGAATAGATAAACATATAAACGAAAAAGGAAGAGGACACCAATAAAAATAAAGAATCTCATTCTACTTTTAGGTATAATCTCTGATCCCTTTCGAGATCACAGCTCTCAGATGATTCCAACTATATTTATATTTTAACTGTTACTATTCCAAAATTCAAAAAGGTATCACAAGAAATAGCATTTTGTAGAGATACAGTCTTGAGTGAAGCAAATTCTTAATCATCACATCAATTTGTAGTATACCACTAACAATAATTTTCAATAGTGAAACTGAAAAATTGTCTTTATGATAGAAGGGTGAAGTAAAGTTTAGTGGTCATGTGCAATCAAAGTATCTAACAAAATATATTGTATCATTGCATGAAAGTGCTGATAAAAATTTTAGAGTTACAATTAATACTTGAATCATTTTAATTATTAATTATTTCCAATAATTCATTTTCAATGGTGATTTTACATTGTTTACTTCCCTTTTTACACCCTACCTTAACCAGAACAAATGCCTTTCAGCATGGCTATTTTAGTAAAATTAAATGCTTTTTTGTATGCTTATTTTAGGTAAAATAAAACTTCCAGGCCCTAACCATAACTAAAAGATCAGAACACACACAAACTTTTTAATGACTTTTGACTTTATCAGTTTTGCTAAAATGAAATCAATTACTTGTTTGTCAGAGATATGAAATTAATGAAATCAATTGCTTATGTATGTCAGAGATAAATAGATGCATTCCCTTGAGTGTAGAGGTGAGTATATTTAGTTTGTCTTGAAAATTAATATTTTATTTAAAATAATTGAGCTAAATAGATGCCTTCGTAGTTGGCAGAATTAAATTTCAATGGCAAAATTTCAATGTCACTTATCCCTCTATATACAAAGATGGTATCAGAATAAAGTAATATCCTGGCGTACTCATTTTGATAAAAAAATTGACTTATCCCCTTTCACACACACATCTGCCAAATATACATAAAATTTCTCATTAGAATTTTCCCACGTGCATTATATAGATTATGGGGAGAAAAAAATTGTAAACCATCCTTTACTATGCTTCAAATAAGTTACTAATGAATGCTCAAAATCTCTTTAAGGGGGAAGACTTCCCTTTAATTGGTATATGAAATTATTTCATTAATCTTGTGGTAGTTCTGTAAACAGTAGAGGTCGGGCCCCATGAACTCTTAAGACTTACTTTTCATTGCAGTAATTAAATGTTGAGGATTATGCAATAAA
Source organism: Teleogryllus occipitalis (assembly GCA_011170035.1). NCBI lineage: Eukaryota > Metazoa > Arthropoda > Insecta > Orthoptera > Gryllidae > Teleogryllus > Teleogryllus occipitalis. Next base: position 185,550 of record BLKR01000736.1, read on the forward strand.
TCAAACAATCCATTTGACAATCCATTCTTTCCAAATTCAAAGAAATTCAAAACACTCTTCTCATAAAATTCAAAGGGAATCATATAATTCCGTTATTATCTTAGCTTCAATTTGCTCGTGAATTCGTAACAAAAAATATGTACAGAAAAGGCGACAAGGCAGATTTTTCAAAAAAACTGAACATCAAGGCCAGTGATTACCAATAGATATCTTTGACTTTCAAAAGACCTCCAAGAGAGCTCTGCACTTATGTTTTCTAAAGAAATTGGAATGTCTTGCAAATGGAGGAAAAAAACCACCTTCCTTTCAACATATCAACGTCCGAGTCAGCATGCACAAATTGCTATCTACTAAAGGGTAATGGACGGTAGAGTACTGCAGAGCTCAGAGCCAAGGCCTCTCTTTCTTCTGTGTACCATTGATATATGGCTCTCGTGGATGAGGAAAAACACGTGGTTTGCTAATAAGGCAAAGTTATGGAAACTACCTAAAAAATAACCTTCAAAATTATCTAAATAAAATCATTAAACGGACTAACAACTAGTTGCTTTCTAAAATTCTCTCCAATACATTGACTCTTTTTGACAAAAATAACTCTAAGGGTACTCATTGTACAATAACACTATTCCAAGAACGACACTACAATTGAACCTTGGCTTGCATATATCAGACCTGAAACGGAGTAAACATATAACTTATTCCAACAAAAAAGCTAATTCTCAGAAGTATGTATATAGAGTATATAAGCATCAAGAGTCTCTTCTCAACACTATTCACGAGGATATACAATATTTATCACATCAATTATGAAATTTGCATGCATTAGTTAGGCAGTTTGAGTTCTGCTGTAGAGATCCTAAGGAGTACACGAGAAAAACAACAAAAACACACAAACTAAAGCAAACTTAAAGCACCTTACTTATGAAAGAAATCTTGCTTCATTGAATCTCCCAATTTTGCAACAGGGATACCTTTAATGAGACTTCATTAGAAAAACATTAAAAGTAACCAACAATAATTATTACAACCACCATGAACTCTCATTACAGGACATCTTACCTAAACACCTAACTGAAAGATCATCAACTTACATGAATAAGGGGCATTCCCATAGAAACCCATACAATAAGTCCTTGTTTAACAATTGTCAATGAATGAAACTCTCCCCCAACAGACATTGTTCAATCAGACACTGTTCAACAATTCAAGTCAAAAGAATCACATTTACAGCTTACACTGCCTTATCGTATACATAAACATAGTACAGTTGTATTGTATCACAAACTTGACTTGAGGATAATTTTAGACTATTATGATATTTTTCATGATTTGCATAAGTGCATCGGTTTTTAACAAAAATTAACTGTTTCTCCCTAGGGGTGACTTACAGATAAGTTATTAGGGTAGCTGAGACTCCACACCAGACATGGCTACAGATCATGTCTCCTCAAAAGTATGGGATAAATAAGCAGAACATTACTATTTACTCTTAATAACAGACAAGTAAATGTATATGATATAAACATGCTTTTGGTACGTACTCAATGATAAAATGTAGTAAAAGTAATATTTTAAGTTTAAACACATACAGTTGACTCCAGTTATAGTAAACACGTATATGGTGATCCCTCGAATATAGTGAACTTAAGTCGTTAGTCCCATTTCACGTACATTACAAATAAGCACAAGAAGATTCGGTTATAGTGAACCTGAACCTCGGTTATAGTGAACATAGGAAATACAATGTCCTGGAAATTAATTCTCTCTTGGAAATGAACATATCATCTCAGTGCCACAAATTCCAACACTAGGGAGCTTGAAAAAAATGTCATCAACCAAAGGCCATAATGGAAGAAGTGTCCCCTGAGGTGAAGGTAGCGAACCCAGAATGGAGGAATGGGAGTTACTTGACGACTTTATGCCACGCATTTTCCTGTGTGGGCTACAAGTGCGGGGACAACACGCTTCAGTATCACGCTTGGTGTTACTTGATATTCCTTGGGAGAAAGCGCATTGAGTTCTACATAGGTGACAAAAAGCATGCGACTGTCACAGCCTGGTGATATCTGCCGTACCAAGCGTCCGCGAGTGCCGGCCCAAGTACCATGCGGAAAAGCTATCAGTATCATTAACCGCTTGCCTCATCCTACTACTGAAAGCATCTCAGATGCTATTTATCGAGTTAAAGGGCTTTCGGACAGCGGGATTGTGTTCCAATAGTGCAAAAGGCATTGAAAGGTGTCAAGACTGCATTACAACACTTTGATAGAGAACAGTGCAGAATCAAGGATAGAGAGAACACAAACTCTGGAGAAAGATCTAGATAAATTACTAATGAAAAATGTATGAAGCAAACAATTGAAAATAATTGTTTTTTTAATGATAAATAAAAATATTGAAATTTCAGATTGTGCTGTTCATGTATTTTCCTGTATCTCTATATTAATAAAATCAATTGTTATGGAGAAATCCTATTTAATTTTGATATCATTGAATATAGTGAACCAAAAATGTTAGTCCCCAGAAGTTCACTATAACCGGAGTCCACTGGATTTTTAAGAACTGTACATAACAAAATGTTGGTCATTAATAAAATAATATATTATATAATTGCAAATGATACAATGAATTAATTTAGGTATCCAATTTACCTTTAATTCAGTACAATAAACAACACGTATTATTAATTTCCTTTTTATTACATATTTTATAAAATCATACTTAGAAGGCATAAGGCAAACAGATTATTATCTCGTATTCAACACAGACTGTGACACAATTGAATTCATAATGCAAACCTACATTTCATTTTCGTTACACTTATTTTTTTCCTCTCTCTTTACCTAGGAATAATTTAAAAAATGCATTTTTAAAATATAAAAAATCTTAGAAGTTTCTTGCATTTCAAAATTTGCCAAAATTTTTGGCAAATTTTAAAGATTTTGAAACTGACCCTATTTTTCAGGGAAAGGAAAATGAAACTATACTTATACAAAAACAATTACAAGGAATTAATCATATGAAGACTTCAAAACATGCAAATGAAAAGAATAAAACAGAAGAGAGAAAAGTGGACAACAAACTAACCTGCAGTCTGATAATGGCAGTTACATTTGAAATCCAAACCACCCAAAAAATGTAACATTTAAAAACAAACAAATATTCACCAAAACGTATACCTCATATCATACTCTGGAGAAAATCCAAACTGTTTCTAAGTCGTAAGGAGAAAATTGTCTTACCTGGATTTACTTGCAGCTGTTTGTACACAGCTCTGACGACATCTTCAGCAGATACAAAGTCCCAAAGACCATCACAAGCCAAAACCAGAAAATCTTCATCTCCAAGAAGATCCACTGTCCTCACATCTGGTTCTGCAGTTACGTAAGGTTTGTACAAAATATCACCTTAAAAAAGGTAAATACAATACTGTTAATGGAAATAATAGTTTCCGACTAAATGAACTTAATATAAGAAATATTTGAACTTCTCCACAAAAGATCCATTTAATTATTTAAAACATCTGAAATTCTAGAATGATAAAATAAAATCATCAAAACTCCAAGACAATTAGTTAGCAGCTTTTAATGATGTGATTCAGCAACTCGTTCGATGAGCCATTTTTAACCATGGAATTTTCTTCATAATAACAATATGCAAAATATAAGAAGTCATAGTAAAACAAAAAACTTCTGTCAGGAACGTACCGATAGCTCTTGAAACAGCAAGCTGTCCATTCACTCGCCAAGTACCCCAATATAGGACACTACCTCCCATGGATTCAATACGATTCTTTTCATCCTGAAACACATTTACATAATTCTCATGAATTGCAGAAACCTTATTTTTTAATCAAATTATGTTCTACACTTCTAGATTTTGGTCTTTGCAACCAAAATAAAACACTGAGAATTAATGTAAATGAAATTTCACGTGATTGGAAGTCCTTAATTATACTGTTCTTGTGAAGATTATTTCAAAATCTTTTAATTATTTTTCTTTGAATGTGCTGTAACTTCAGTAAATAGAAAATACTAACTAAAAGAGTTGAAAGGCTGGCATTAAGAGGTTTCCACACTAAACTAAATCAGAAACATTAAAATTAAGTGGAATTCAAAAAACCAAAAGTTTTTCTGTTAGTAGACTTATCAGCAAAATACACTTACTAATGTAAGCAAACACAGTGAAACCCCTTCGAAAGACCATTCCTATTAAATGATCACCCCTCTAAACTACTGATTTTTCTTGGCATGGACACTAAACCCACATATTGTTTAAATTATGCCTCTATTAACAGACTCCTCTCCACCCGTTATTTGCAATTTTCTTAATTTACCTCTTTTTAAGTGCCCGCACTCAAGAAAATTGTAAATATACAGTACATCAAATTTTCAGTAAATAAAATTAAAATTGACAACATTATAAAAGGCATTTGTGCATTATGTTCTGAGCCTCAGTTTCAATCTTGAGGAAATCATAAAGCAAAAAGCAGGGAGATTCCGGAATCATATAAAAATAAATAGTGACCACTGAAAGTTTGTATGTTCATTTATGTTGAAAGATTTGCACTTCTTCGTGATTTTTAAAAAGTGGTATTTATATTTGATTTACAATTTTTGATTATCTGAAAGGTAATCAAAATAATCAACATTTCCTAGAAAAGAATTATTGCTAAGTTGTAACTGTCCTTAACACTTTTCAACATGAGAGTGCCCAATATTTGATTTCCTTTTAACTGAAAGGATTAATGGTATTTAATAATAGAAAATATTTGTCATATATTAAAAAAAATAAAGAAAGTGCTTCATTACAGAGAGGGCAATTTGAGCTCAATTGTAGATTTTACATCTAGGGAGTTAAAGTTTTGTTCTACAGAAATTTTTAAGGAATTATTTACCCATTTTACAAAAAAAAGGGGAGTCGATTATAAAAAATAAAATTATGTAGCATTATATTCTTAGCAACTTCTCAAGATAATAAAATTATGCAAAGAAAAATGATGATGAAAAAGATTCCCTACAAATAGAAACTGATAAATGTAACAAGAAAAAGATGTGTTTCCCAAAAACTTGAAAAAACGAAATTCCCTGGCATTTTTCTTACAAAAAGAAGCTTTTCCCAACATAATTTCTAATATAATTGTAGAACTTGATTCAACAAATGTGTTATACATTCATGTTGATTGTGGATTGTGCATTGGATTTTTAAAATGTAAAAGCAGCAACATTTTTCAAAGAAATAGACAAGAAAAAAGAAAATAATTTAGGGGTTCATTCTTAACTGAAGTGAACATATATTAATGATCAAATATAAAAATATAAAAATATAAAATTATTGAAGAACTTTTAAATAAACTCTTACAGAACTGAAAAAATATAATTTAATGATCAAATTCTTATACTCTTTTCTTTTTTTTAAATTTTATTTTAAAAATATATTTTCCCAGACATTTCCAAGCAAATCTAAATTTCCCAACTTTTTTTTGATTCCCTGACTAGTGGCTATCCTGACATTAGATTTCAGAATTTAATTCATCACATATGGGAGGTTATAAACCTAACGTTTAGTTTAACACAAATAATAGAACATAAATTTAAAAAATCACGAGTACTTCATTAATTAAGAAAATTTCTTAATACTCAAAATCTATAATACATTTGAAAATCTTCCTGTTTATGTCTCTTATGAACAGAATAGTCTTCAAGAGTCACATAGGAAACTTAAAATTCAAATGCTTATATAAAAAAGAGTGAAATTCGATACATGAGTCTCAAATTTGAAGACAAATTTTCTTCAATTTGGAAGTTGTTATTTAACAAGCAGGTAGTGTTAGGAGCATTTTTTCAGAAGTAAGCAGAAACAAAATTATATTATTTAACTCCGAATGACGTAAGTTGTGACAACAGATAATTTGGAGGAGGGTGCCTGACATATTATATACTACATTTTCCAGATATTTACTAGGAATTTATAAAATGTAGTTACTCAAATGGTATTGAAAGATTTTTTTTTCCTTAAAAGATATTAATATAAAGGTCATTCAGAATAATATTATGTAATTATTATTATTAAGAAAATTACCTATATGTGAGTAATTATTATTTAAATTTAATTTTATTATGTATTGTATTTATAATTAATTTGCATCTACTTTATTTTTAATCACCGTACAAACAAAATGGTTGTTGCTTTGTTTATTCTTAAAACCTCAATAAAATGAAAACTGCTTCCTCAGCCTACATAAAAAAACAAAAATGTCAATATTATTATTAGAATATACATATATCATAGCTTAAAGGGATGTACCGGTCTTTCAGGTTTATGAGGATCCACCAACTTTACTGCCTGGCCATTTCGCACCAAGATAGCTTGTGAGTCACCCAGCCAAGCAACATATAGCTTTTTGTCTTTTTGTCTCAGCAAGGCACATACTGCTGTCGTTCCACTATTTAAACTCTGAAACAATACCAGAACATATTATGACAAAAACATTATTTATTTCACAATTTGACTACCATCAGCAGATCAGCTAGTTTTAAATTGAAGAATATCTTCACCTGGATACTTCCTTACAACTCATTATATAATATAACTAACTAAATTTCTGTAGCACCAAAAAACGTAAGTTCAAAATTTAGTTAGACCTTCTGCTCTTAAGAAATACATTTTTTGTATACATCATATGAAGAAAAATTTAAAAGATGTATTTTCAAATACATAGAAAATTGATTTTATTATATTTTATTTCATACAACATGAAATTTTTAATTTATCAATGGGCAATTTTGAATGGGAGTGAAATTTCACTATTCAATGTTGAAACTTCACTGACAAGTCTCAGAGCAATGAAAACCAAGTAGTGAGAAAACCAGAAAAACTATTGTAACTTACCTTGCTGATCAATAATATTAGTGCAGAGGAATAATAAATGACAATGAACTTGATTTCTTATAGGGTTACCTTCAATTAAAATATGAATTTCACTACTAAAACAAATCAATATTTGTTTTGTGAATGGAGGAACTTTCGAAAGTTTTGTATGAAAGTAATTCTGGATTGCATTCCAAGAACATCAATAAAACTGACAACAAGAAATAAAACTCCGAGTTTCCTACTACCATACAAATATTTTCAACAATTGTGTATGTACTAATTACCAAGAAAACAACAAGCAAGACATTCATACCTCTTTGTTTGATTTTTCAATAAAGAGAGTGTCAGTTCGGAAGAAGGCATCCTTTATTGCCTTCTCAGGATCGGTGGGGTAATAGGGGCTCTCTGCCAGAAACTGGTGCAAATGGCTCACACTGTACACAGCAGCATCGGTTCCAGCATGACCATCAAACACAGCATAGTAGCTTGCAGGACTTGCATCCTGGAACAGTATCAAAGTTAACCATTGAAATCTTACTGTTGTACAGCTTCAGGTAACAGTTTCAAAATATTTAATTCACAAATTAGAAACCCAAACCATTGTAACAAAACTTACTCTAACTTCTGATGTTCATTTAACAATTTCTTTGCTCACTGACACTGAGATTGTGAATTACAGTTTTTATCTTTCCTTTTACAATAGAAACAAGATATGTCTGATTCTACTTGAAAACTGCAAATGACAGTGGTACAATCGGAGCAAAGAATTCAGGTACAGTAATTGGTTTAACAGTTTAAATATGCAACAATGGTATGCAGAATTAATCATAAGTCAACAAGGAACCTGGAAAAGCTGATCAGCTAATTCAGGTTTGTACATGTAATGTTCATTTAAAAAAAATTCAGTACATAATTATACATTAAAACTTGGAATAGAAACATTGGATGTTACAATATTACAATTATTTTCACTCATGTTTATGTAAGGAAAATTAAAAAAGTAAAGTAGTAAATACCTACCTTAATGTTGAAGAAAGCATGAAAATCTTCAAGAATGACATGACGATCTTCCATGCAGCGCCTTGAGTTTTTTACTGCACAAGATGATAACAAGGGCCCTTGCAAAGGAGGGGGCAATGATGCAACTCTTCCATTGTCACAGAAACGCAGGCATACTTCATTAACTTTGTTTGTAACAGCTTGCATCATCTTCAGTGGCAAGAAACCTGCAACAAAAAAAACACAAAAGGACTTTAAAAAATTCTAAAAATGAAATTAGAACATATATTTTGAGAATAAACCACCAGTCAGAAACAATTTTCGTAAGCACAGATAGCACATGTATATCAACAAAAGCTAGTGCCAGTAAAAAAACGTTCCATGAAAGATAATAAAACATTACAATCAGTATTAAGATTATTAATTTCACCAGTTTCCTTAAGAAGTCTCCAGATTATGATGAAAAATAATTCAGATACATTTTTCAGTCCTCAATATATTCTTTATCACTATTCAAGTCAATGCATAAAAAAAACAATGCAAAGAGGGAAAATTACATTAAAATGATTTAATTCAGACAGTGTTTAGAATTAATAAATCTCATATACTAAGGTGTTTATTCCTCAGATATTCAGCCTTTAGAGAAAACAGCACACAGTGATGAAATCTTGTTCCTCATTAAAAATAACAAGTAAATCAAACATTCTGATAACAAATGCTTCCATAACATTGGAATTATTAAAATACTTCCCTGATTAGTTCATTGTGCTTATGCTTCATATTGAATAGTTCCAAAAGATCTTTGACTTTTGTTCATACATTTACATGTTTTACCGATACATACACTGTATTGAATTATTTTATTAAAAAGTGCGCACTTTCACATATTTTTTAATACGTTTTAGTTCTTGGTTTTTATTCTGTGTGATTTTGATACTGAAACGTCCGTAAATAAACTCATTCAGCGCCACCAAATGTTCGTCTTTTTCTACGGCATCTATTCTATTCGAACGCTCGCTGTAGTGTTCCAGCCGCGATATATCTTTCCGATGAATTCTCGTGGTTTTGCAAAAGGGCATGACATGGATGTGCATCATCCATATGAATGTCCTCAGTGATAATTACATATCACAGGGAGGAGGTTCTAGCTGATTGTTAGAGAGGAAATAGATGGACGAAAATGATGCGACGTCGTTAAACCCTTTGTCCACTTCGTATCCTTCTGAGGCCCGCGTTTCCCTTCGCGGGAATTCACCGGAATGCGCCGCCAATCTGAGGATTGGAGGCGCCGTTGTTCTGTAACTTTTGCTGGAATGCCTTAGGAAGAACTTTTATTTGTTTATTTATTTATTTAGTCAAAAACTGTATGTGACGTATGGGGGAGAAAACCATCTGCGCACGCTTTCTTGAGTTTCAGAATCACTTCCCAATAATTTAACTACTAATAGTTGAAAAATAATAATATGATTATGATGATGATGATGATGATGATGATGATGATGATGATGATGATGATGATGATAATAATAATAATAATAATAATAATAATAATAATAATAATAAGAAGAAGAAGAAGAAGAAGAAGAAGAAGAAGAAGAATAAAAACAAATTTTAAAAAGCGAGAGATTAACATTTCAAAAACTAGATATTTTCGTTGCCAAATTATAGAAAACTTACTTAAAGGAACGAGCAGATTTGATTTTTCTGTATTGTTAACAAAATAGAAACTCATCCTAAGCTCTACTACCACTACAAGCAAAAGGAAACTAGAACAAAACGTGTGCATAGTGAAGCTACATTTACGTCCAGAAGCAAATCAAAGGGCCATCTCAGCATTTGCTCAATGGATCAGGGAAACTGGACAAAAACCTGATCGAGATGGGTTATCCTTCCCGGCTTAAATTAAGGAATGGGTAGCGAAAGTGACGATTTAGGTGACTATTTGCAAAATTTTAATTTTGTCAATTATTAGTTGCAGCGTTCATAAGCTTACCAAAGAATATTCTAATTATATACGAGGAAAATGAAAACCGGTAAAAACGTCATTTGTCCATTGCAACAAGCCCTGAAATCGTCTAAGTACAAGGTGAGAAAATTCTTTTTATTTTTTTCTGATATGTTGTAGCTTGTTATTACCTTCGATATGGAGCTCGATGCATAACTTAACTGGATGGAGAGGATCATGGTTACGAGGGAACTATGGTAACAGTTGAATATTAGTTCTCTTATGGAGGGAATTATGGGAGGGAAATATGAAAAGACGAACCGAGTCAAGTTGACATTGTAGTTAACTAGTAAATAAGTAAATCTGAATCAATAAAATTAGGTAAAAAATTAAATTATGTACATTCTACGAGCGTTAACTGGTTCGAATGATCGAGTGGTGACAAAATGCCTGAGGGCCTTTTGTCGCCGCTCGATCATTAGAACCCTCATAATGCCTTCGGCGCAAAACATAATTGGTATTCAGACAATAGTTCATGTAGTATCAGATTGGTTAGTGCCAAAAACGTCAACTTTTTAGTACATATGTTTACATATTTTACCCAAAAGAATATATTTTTACATATTACTGCAATTTTTTATTTAATCATTCATTTTCCTAGATGTTTTTTTATAGAAATCTTCCAGAAAAACAATTCAGCAATGTCAATTCAACATTTTTCTGTAGCATCCTAAGATGCCGCTATTGCTTCGCGTTGAAATAAGTCATTCCATAAATACCGACGGCATTGTAAATAAAAGGGAAAGGCAACGACGCAATCCACAGCTTCTAGTATGTTAGTTTTCAGCGCGGGTATCGCAGAGTACAGAAAGGAAATTTGGTGTCTGAAAATGATACATTTTGCAAGTCATATCACATTGCCACCTCACATTTCTCAGGGGTCTCCCTCGACCTTGATACCCTTCATCAGAAACTACACGCATCAGCTCAAGAGGCGTCATTCTTGTTGTTACGGTGATCGCTGTAAATAATAGGATTATGAGGAGATTAATGTTTAATATTGGTCTTTATGTTAATGAAACAGAACAATATAACTAAATAAGTTTTAATAAAATAGAATTGATACAACGATAATTAACGCCACATATTTCTTACTTTTTAATATATATTTCTGTATATTATAATAGTATATATGTACATATTTTCTCTCTTTTTAGTACATAATTATCCGCGTCCTACTGATCATGACTCTCTTTACATCAGCAATATTGCTCGGAAACATGAAAGCTTCTAATCTTGAAATCCTCAAATTAAAAGTACTATGTACAATTTTTTTTTAGCTCTCATCAGGGTTTATATCATCTTACCTCCTACAGTGAATCAGAGACCGAAATCTAACCGCACGCCCCCCAGCGAGATCCGAAGTTGTCATTACCGCCCACGAACCTCATTTCGCTTTCGTGGGCACCACGAACTCCTTCCACGTTCCCCGGCTCATCTTTCTCCCGTGTTTACACTTTCGCCTACTCAGACTAACATCGTTTCCTCGTTCCCACGCGGCGCGCGTCTGTTCCCAGCGGGGAGCCGTCGCCTCCCCCCCTTCCCGCCTCCGACGGAACCTGTTCCACGCGGAGGCGGCTTGCGATTCTCCGGAGGAACAGCCTTCTTCTGGTCGCGCGTCGGCGACAGACGCGGCGACGCGGCACACAGGCTGAGGTGGCTCAGGGCATCACCGATGTCACAGCAGTGCCTCTGCTCGGAAGGTCCTAGGGTCCGAGTTCCCACGATGGCAGGAGTTTCGACACTCGCTAGATATCTCTTAACCCCCACCCCTTACTTACACACACATGCACTACGCTGCCACACGAGTCGGTGACTTAAGAGTTTGTTTCGGCTGGGGCGGTGTCCCACTGATAGGAGGTATCTGACTCAGGAAAACTGCATTATGTTAAAATATGCTCTCCACTTCGGGACCCTAGCAGATGACTCGGAAAGACGGAATAATCAATCAATCAAGCGACGCAACGCGATGACGTAGGACATCGCCGCGCATTCCGCCAGCTTCGAACCCCGGCGAAGGTTTCTCGCCCTCTATGCCATCCTCACACTCAACAGCATCCTAATTGCATCAGCATGACTAGTCACTGTACAATACGCATTGCTCACGAATGGGGAAAGATGTCATCCAAGCATATATTTTGATTTTCATAACAAAAAGGTCGCAGCAATACAATGTTTTTGTTCAATGAAAAATGCAGTTTCAAATTTAAAAAATCCTAGTACTATGAATTACAGGTTATCATAAGTTATTCGAAGGAACTGAGGATATCAAGACTAACGAGGAGCAAACGGACTTTTATTCGCAAGGGAGTTCCTGGAAACGTGATGGCTGATGGATGCCAATTAAATGTTCCCTTTCCGCGACATTAATTCCATACACTCGTTGAGAAGTTCTTAAAAAGTTATTCGTCACGAAACAGATCACGAAACATGTCGATGAAAAAAATGCCTAAGGCATTAATAGTACACTGAGACACATCCATTATTTTGCTGTAATGCAATTTAATATTCAACCCTTACACAGACAAAAAAGAAAAAATACAAATGTCCGTAATATTGACCCCATCACTATCGAACACCAGGGAAACTTGTAGGTCCCTTACAGATCACTACGAGGCAGAAACAAATACTTGCGCTTGTAAAACAGAGGATATTCAAATTATCTCACAAACTCGTCTTGATCTTTTCACAACTTTATAATATTTTCTCTTAACTTCAAGAAAGACTACAAATCAGCGTTCTGCTCAATTAGAAATATTTAGATTTGAGTCCCGAAATCAACTATGAAACACGACTAACGAATTTCTGCACCCCGGCAGCGCGGGCACACATGTGCGAGCACGCGTATGTGTACCTATTAGAGCAAGCCCATGATTACACGAACGTTGCAGTTTAGAAGTGGATCAGAAACTGTATTTTCTCGAAGGTGAACTTTGGACTTAACGAGTTTTATGCGAGGAAATTAGGAAGATACCAAAATTGGATAGGTAAGTAAGTAGGTAAGTACAAATCAACTATATGTGGGAATGTTCACATCAGAAGTTTCGCGAAGACGCAGCAAACGGAAGCTGCTACCGGCAAGAGACTAATCCTACTCGGTCTGTTTAAGCCCGAAGGAAAACATTCTCCAGTTTGTGACTCTGCGCTCTTAGTACTACTTCACATTGCACAACTTGTGCGAACAGAATATCGCTTGAATCTTCCACATTGTTTTGCCATTTTATTTCCTTGACCGATATGACAAACATTCTAAAAATGTAAAAAAAGTTTACAAACAAGATATCAGTAATATTCTGGATTAATAAGTTTTTGGCCAGATATCTACGCATTGCTTATATGAAAAACGAATAGTGAGTGCAGTCCATAAACAAATGTAAAAAAAAACTACTTCAATTTAATGAAAGATCTCAGATATCTGAAATGAGATTGCATTCCACATGAGCCACCAGTGTTTGTAATAATAGAATTTTAGAACTATTCCCATTCATATGTCAACACGCAATTATAACTTCCTTCAACAACGTTCCTGACAAGTTGGTAGTTTTGCGGGAATCAAAAAATATATTTCATTAATAAATAAAATCGATTCTCCGCCACAAAGAGAAAATCATCATTTTTCTCACGTCTCGATAAGCACATTTACTCTTATTACAGAACGTTCCATACAAATTACCCACCCTGATTCACGTCATCCGCGAAGAACGTCATCGATCCTAGGAAGAGGATCCTCTAGGTGTTCAAAGATTTAAAAATAAATTAACTAATGGTATTTGTAAACCTTATTAATTTAGTGAGCTGGATTATTACATCTGTTATTATTTGATTATTATTGATATTTTTATTGCTATTATTATTGTGTTAATTACTATTAAATGCGTTCCTGTACTAAATATATAATTATATTCAAAGTAGTATTGTATTGAAGTGTGGTGACGTGTTGTGCAGTGTAGTGCAGTATAGAAGTAGAACGAGAAGTGAATTTCAAATGTTGTGAAGTGAAGTGTAATTAAAAAGTCATGTAGTCTTGTATTTAATACTGTAAAATAACTGTGCAGGTCAACCATAAAATGTAGTTAATGCTATTATTGTTAACATATTATTATTATTATTATTATTATTATTATTATTATTATTATTATTATTATTATTGTCTTTAAATAATTTAAAGTTACATTGTTAAGTAATTTAAAGCCAATATTAGTAATATGTAAATTGTAGTGTTCTGCCACCAGGTTATATACACCTACCTGCAGAATAATAAATATCTATCTCTAAGAGGAAATATGGAGGATGGGCCTTCACACACGCCAAATGACAGTAACCTGTCGTACTTGTCCCACCGAGTTTTCTCCACGGAACAGCAACACAGAGGGATTGTCAAAACACCCAGTAAATCTTCGTCCTTACCACAGCGTGTGGCGTAGTGATGCAGAGCGGGGGCGGAGATGGGGGGTGGGTGAAAACACACCTGCGCCAAGGAGTATCCGACGGAGCGAGAAATCACCTAGCACGGCGCGGGTGGCATCTACTCTGCGAACGGCCACCAATGTTGGCATAGCAACGATTTACCGGACTCCAAACAAACCCATAAGACCTACTGCGAGTAAAGTATCAATCTACTACAGTAAACTTTTTAAAATAAAGAACGAACTTCTCAGAATGAACTTATGGATTTTTACATGAATTCGAACATATAAATTCAAATTAAAATAATAGACAATTATCACGAAAATAACTTTTGTTATTTACCATCGCCCCTGCAACAGTTTCAATGTTCATATAATGGATCTCCATAGATACGCTCGAGTATTAAAAAAAGTTTGTTATGTAATAACAGCTTAACAGCTTTTTAAACCGATTTAGAAAATAATAATTAACTCATCTAACCTAATCTAGTAAGGTCAAAAACCAAATTTATACGTCCAAAGTCTAAACGACGATGTACACATCATAGTATTTCTGGAGTGGTGGTCTAGAAGCAACCACAATGCTTCCTTGAAATAGAATCCAACAGATGTTTTTTCTCTCCATAAACTCCAAAGCCACTCCTCTGAAGACATATGCAGGTTAAGCTGTTCTTTGAAAATGCTTATGAAAAGTTCTTATTCTATTCTTGAGCTTGAAGTCATAACTACTGCCTGGATACTAGCTCATAATGATTAAATGAAAATAAATCGTCTTTTAATTAATTTCTTCAGAGAATGAGAAAACTGAAGTTCTTAAAAAGTCGTTTAATCTCGGAGCAATGCTTAGTCACGAATTTCACTTTATTCCTAACTGGGGCAAGAAGACACATGGCACGGGCTTTCTCAAGTCGCTCTCTCGAACTCGCCTGTAAAAATCTTCAAACTTAGCAATATTAACATAAAAAAATCATTAAAGGATCCATACCTAAATCCACGCAGATAAGAAACTGAAGCAATTTTACTTAATATTCATATTGCCTTAAGGACTTTTTGAAAATTATATTATGACGAAAAATTAGTTGCACAAGATGCGCCAATCCTCGCGTGACGAAGCACAAACTCTACGCCGATGCCCAGCATGCACGGGCCGGACGTGTCTGCACAAGACCCAACTCGAATATCGCGGAAACAGCGCCCACTGACGCGTACGAAACCCAACCTTGCGCAACGTGACCCGTTTCCGGGAAAGAGGTCCACCGCAACAATGAGATCTAGCCTCGTTTAAGACGTATAGTTTTCTTTAATACGGAGTACGGCAGTAAACAAATTTCATGCAATTTCCTAGGAGGATAAAAAAACGCGCCAGAACCACGTTTCATCAGCTTTGTCCCACGGCGACACGGCGGAGGCGGCGGCGGTGGCGGTTGACTCAGGGCGTGACGTCACGCACTCATTTGCCGGTGGAATTGCCGGAATTGTCGTCCGCGCCCGCGCCCGCGCCCCCGCCCGCCGGGTCATTGAGCGCGAGCGGGCCAGAGGGAGCGCAGCGTGGCGCGGGGTAAGCAAGAGATGCCTGAGAAACGGTGACGTGAGTGCGAGGAGCGGCCCGGGACGTTCAGGGCACGAGGCCGAGAGGACGTGGCAAGTCCGATGGAGGGACCGCGGAGAAGCCGGGAGCAGCAAGGGAGCGAGGGTAAAGGACTTCAAGGCACGGGGCTATGCTTTGAAAACAAGTGGGTTGTGGAAACGGTAGACCGCGGTCGAGGTTTGCAGCGAGTGACGATACAAGGGCATGGAATAAATCTAAGGAATGGATACGGAAGAGATTTCGAGACGGAGAGATAAAACGAGTTGAAGAATTGAGCAAAAGTTGTGACAGTTGATTCGAGGAACAATGAGACCGCAGATTATAAAAGAGGGCGGGGCGGGGAGAATAGGGTGAACGCCAAGGGTTTTCTTATGTTCTTTAACCTGAGACACATCTACTTTACATCAGGATACTGTGAGTTTGTCGGAACTTCTATCGGTGTCCTATAAAAATGCCCAAATGTTTAATTCTTTACGAAGAAAAAACTATTTGGAAGCCACAAAAGTTGCTGTTGATACATAAATAAAGACTTATGTAATATTTCTATAATTGAATCCTTCATTTTAAAAATTAATCAAGAGCGAAAAAAAAGTTTATTTTTACTGATACGTTATTGCTTGTTATTGCCTTCGATACGAAGCTCGATATTCGCTGCATAATTTAACTGGATCGAAGGGATGGTGGTTACGAGGGAAATATGAAAACAGTTGAATAACGCTGCACGTTCTCGAATGGAGAGAATTCTTGGAGGCAAATACGAAAAGGCAAACATAGTCAAGTTAACATCTAGTTAATTAATCAATAAGAAAATCTGAATAATTAAAATTAGGTAAAACATAATATCTTGTATGTACCATGGGCGTCGACTAGTTCTAGTGATCGAGAGGCGACAAAAAGCCCGGAGGGCTTTGGCTTTGGGTGGATGTTTCTAAAAGGGTATACATACAGTATATACCACTTTGTGTAGAAGGGTGGCCGTGGGGCGTGGTGCGACAGAGGGGCTGCTGCTGGCGACGCGACGCGAGGCGACGTCCCGGCCAGGCGCCGCCGCGCCGTAACACGCGTTCCGGACGGGCTTCTCCCTGCGTCACAACCTCCCAAGATACTTTACGCGGCGCCCGAACGAGGGCAAAAAGTGCGGCTTTCGGCGAAGCGGAGTACGGCGCCCAGTGTTCTTAACTGGGTCGTCAAGCGCCTTACTTTGCGTTCACATGCTACATACAGTTCAGAGGGGGAAAAAAATTCAGACGTTTTCGAATAATTTAGGTCTCCTGATGCAAGTTATCGTGCAATATCTTGTATTAGCCCGTGGCCTCGTAATTTCCCGAAAATGTATAATGCATTAATTACATTTAATTTTGTTTTATCCGACTTGACCTTTTAGTAGCTGATTTGATTCAAATTTTTATGTAAGTTTAAATTATGGTACGTGACGTTTATAGTACGATCGAAGTTCGACGTTTTCCCTCGATCGAAACTCATCAACGTCAATTTATTTGAAACCCTAGCCATCCCATTATTCGACATCTCTTGCCAGTTTCGTAAACGAATTTCGTGGAAGCGATGTAGTACGTCAGTTTACCTATTCTAATTGGAGTCACTAAACGAAAAATCTCATACCTAACTCCAAGGGATTCACAGAGAGCTGGAAAGGTTGGCTTGAAAATATATCAATAAAGTCCCTACAAACACAATTTCATCTCACTGAATCCGATAGATATGACAGGTATTTCCTAGTCATGGCATGACTTGCAAGAAAGCTCCAGTGTATGCCACAAGAAATACGACACAAAAGAGACAGAAAGAGTGAAGCAAAAAAAGACCGACAACTCAGGAGGGTCACTGTATAATTAAAGATAGAAATCTTTAGTTAAGTGGGGCAAACAACAAACATTGTTCAAATCACAAAACTGTCATCTCGCTCACCGAAGAAGACGACCTGACGCGCCTCCGTGAAGCCTTTGTCATGAATGAAAGCCAATCTACGAATAAAACCGACAAAATAAAACATTCACAGGTACAAATTTGACTCAATTTTCTAACAAGAAGTTCTGGAGAATGTATCCTCGAAATAATACAACATGATCGTTATCACAAAAATGTATTATTACATTGTAATATAAATCCAATAAAAGTAAAGCAACTCATTTATTTTTAGGCTAATGGAAGTAGTGATAATTTGTAATGCAGAGGTTCTCAAATGGGGTGCTACGAAATAACTTAATACGGAAAATATGAAGATGGAAAATGGCAAGGTGTATTAAATACTTGGTCAATGTTATTTAATAGCGCTAAGACATTCTGAGACAAGACAATATTGAAGTTCACCGAATAAAAATCTGCCAATTATGTTTTGTAAATATCAGATATTAAATTATAACACAGGCTTGCTTCTGCTTAGTGGATGTGCTGCAATGATCTCCGTGAGGAAAGAGCGTACCTCGAGTCAAAAACCCTGCTCCTATCGATGTGAACATCTGCTCTGAACTTATAAATTTATCTTCCTTTTCCACCGAAGAAAATAGTAAAACGTGAGTAATTATGAAGCACCCTTTTTTTCTTAGACCCTTCGGTGATTCTGTCCTTTGACGCTCCCTCAATCACGTAGACTTGTAGAGCACAACCAACTGTAAATAAGAAATCGGCACCTTGTGAAGTTGTGAACACTGTCAGTCTTAGTATCAAAGATATAAATATTCAATTATAAGCACTAAGTCTTACCAGCTAAGCTATGACATGTTCGTAGAACTAGTTCTAATTAAAATAATATTTTATAAGCCACGATGATTATATCACGGAATTATTTCTCTTTCTCAACCCACCAAAATAGATATAAGTGGAGAAAAGCATTGCGTGGTTTTGTTTCTTTTTATTTACAGTCATGAACAGACAACCCTTTTCCAAAGATCTGCAGTTCGTGTCAGGAAAATTGAAGCCTCAAGGCCATTTGGCTCACTGCTCGCCGCTTCGCCCCTCGCTCCCCTGGTTTGCCTCGAGAAGGAGCTGCAGAAAGGAATCGACGTTTTATTACTAAAGTGACGGCGATATCCCTGCTAGAAAACAACACGAGAAGAAGAAACAGAGTAGGATAAACGATTTTTTCCAAAACAGTAGGCTTTCTGCAATATTGTAAGCAAATGTACAGTTAATGTGTAAAACTCAATTATGTAAGCAGTAAAAATTATTTTTATTTCACCTTCAGCTTAAAAAACTGAGACTTTATTCTTAACCGAAATTTGGTTATTAAAAACGTCCCCCGGCCCCGTTGATTTCCATTATTCCTTTTATTTCCGATAACGAGTGTATATATTTATTCTGTTTGGATAAGCCATCTTACGAAAGTGATATGTTTAAATAATCGTATTTAAAAGCCCATTATGCAGTGTTTGATATAGAGCTTTTATTTTTTCAATACTTACAAAAACCGACAAATTTTGTACCACAGCGAGCAATCCGTACGATAGTTTGGATTGTACCTTTCCAAACAAGCTTCAAGGGAAGTGTTGATCTGTAGACCGCAGTCGTACCCCTCCAGAAAAATTGGTTTTGAGCGTCAGACAATATTGCATAAGGAAAGAAAGGAACAGCGGCTTGAGAGAAAACACCGCATTCGCTTGGCGCGACCTTGAAGCTTGCGATTTCGTGACGCGAACTATCACAGAATTGGATACCAGAAAGTTGGATTGTATACACGTTCGTAAGCTCCAAAAGCGAAGAACACCAAAAAAGGGCGCAGGGCTCTTCATCATTTTGAAATGTTAGAAATTGGGGACTAAGAGTCGTGCACGAGTTACCCTTATGACAGATCCGACACATTCTCGCAAACTCTTTTTAGTCGACATGTCTCTTACTCAGTCGCGGATCGAATTCAGAAAAATACTTTGGGAGAGAAACCGTTTCCGAAACATGAGATTTAAAGAATACTTATGTACATCATTAAGACCTCTCCCTTTCAATCAAGTGCGTTTTGATTGATTGTTAATGATTCCGGGCACGCCAACTACTAAGAGCCATTAGTCCCGTAAGTATAGTGCATGTTTTATCGGGAGATGGCTGTGGATGGTGTGTTCTGACGGCGGCCTACCATCTACCGCCGATCTGCCATCGGCTAGCGGGGTTTTCCTCGATCAGGTATCGCCCACCAGCGGCACACCGCCCCAGCCGGGACGCTCCCGACCGGTCTCCCGGCCTGTGGTACGGTAGTGCACGTTTGTGTAAATGGAGATGATAGGACAAGAAACAGGAAGGAAAGATCGCGCGCGGTCCGTGGCGCTTTTGTTAGGGTACTGTTCCCGCTTTCGCCTGGTGTTGATCGGAGAAACCACAGAAAACTACCAATCAGAGCAACTGGCCGCTAGAATTCTCAGACGACGGAATTCGACTAAGCCGAACCTATGATCTCCCAGTCAGAGTGACATACGTTGATGCCCTGAGCTATCTTCCCCGGACCCAGTGAATTTTATTTTACTAAATTATTAGAGGCTATTCATAGAATCATTGTTTTCAAATAAAAAAATTAGTATCACAAAAGTGCGAATTTGTGGAAAAGTGTACAACTTTTTTTTTCGGAAGAAAATTTTCCTTATTTCCGCTTTCCTGCCTTACGCAATTTCCGCATTTATTAAAAAAATATTTTTAAAAAAATGTTCAAGATGAGAATGTACGTGCCTCTGCTTGTAGGGGCGAGGAGGCGGCGGCAGGGGGTGGTTACGTCACGTGCACGCGGATTCCGCGGGCGTTTTTTTTCTTTCAGGGCGCGCCACGCCGCGCGCGGCCGTCGTTCGCGGAGCGCGCTTCCGACGGCCCGGCGCACGCTCCGCCGCCCCTTCCCAACCCCGCCCCTCTTCCACCAGCGGCACGCCGCGCAGCTTCCAGAATGGGCCGACAGGCAGCGCGGGCCGCGCCGCGGCACCACACGGAAGAGCGCCGGCCGGCTGTCCCGCCACGCGGGCGGGCGGGAACGGCACGCGCAAAGCTCCACAAAGCAGGCTGTCACTTTTGTTTCACGTGAAATTACCCGCGCGTGGAATTTCATTAATAATTTAAAGCCCCGTGCAAAATTACTGATAAGGACAATGGCGTGAAAATTTACGATTTACTGTAAGACCATCGTGAGTTTACAGCATTTCTGCAAAAACAGAACACATTCGGTACTGGTTTTGCAGAAGAATACGAGACACGGTTGCGAAGTTGTTAATGATTTTGAACACTTAAAATGCAATGAAATATAAAACAATTATGATATTGTCGCGCTATCTTTAATTATTAAGGAATATTTCCGCCAGAAATAAAGTCAGTCTCCAAGATATCGACATGCAATCGGAAGGCGCTTCAAAAAATTAAAGACAGTAATTACTTGCCGGAGAACAAAATTACAATCGAAATACTTTCTTGATTTTTCTAATTTAAAAGCAATTTATTCAGTAAAACAATTCCACTGCACTACATTTTGCTAATGCGAATCAAATAAATAAATAAATAACTAAATACGCTGCAAGAACAAAGTAAACCGGCAGTCATTTCACGTTCAGTACGAAAAAGTCACCGCTCCAAGTGTGCCCGTCCATTTTTGTCTTCTTCAATGTTACGCACCCGCGTCGCCTGGGCAGCACATGTCATGCCCAGGCACCCTGCTGTGACAGCGCAGTGGCGCAAATCGACATTACGCTCCACGCCTGTCACTGTCTCGGGCCGAGGGGAGGCTCAGGGGCGCTCTTCGAAAATGTGCACTTCGCGTGCGCGGGGCGCGGGTATTTTACGAGCGGAAGGCGGATTTTTTTGTCGTTGAAAAGGTTCACGCGTAGCGCACACCTGCGGATGTGATGTCATTGGCTCAAGGCTCCACAAGTTTGTACTTCCATATGTTGTACGTAGGACGAGTTGTTATGGCATGTGACACTATTTGATAAAATTGTAAATAATTTAGTACACTGAATATAAAGACTAGGCATGTACTCCCTCCTCTAGTCCTAGCAACATATGCACATCAACAAAATATTTTTTTTTCTAAAATTAAATTAGATTAGACTTCCCTGTTTTCTTTTCGGACTCGGTTACCTTCCGGTTCTGTTGGAGCCCCCTTCCCGAGATGGCATCTATCAGCGCCAGACGGACCTGTCATGTTTCCTGGGATTTTTACCACTTTAACATTAAAGTAAAATTAATAAACGTACTTTTATTCAGTATTTAGGTAAATAAAACTGACAGGTGTTTTCTTTCACATTGTACGATAAATTTTTACGTTTCATCAGCATTCACTTTTAAATACATTCTATCAGAGGTGCACCCAAGGAAAAGGTTCATATAAACTTCCGTCCTCCTATCCCCCAATGCCAAGTTAGGTATTCAAAATATTATAGATTTAACTAATTTTCTACGCCAACTAGTCATTCAGTAAAGCAATTGTGTCACAAGTCAACATTTAAAAATACCTTTTACATTCAGCATCAGTGAAAAATTCTGTACAAGAAAATATTAAGTCGGGTGAATATTACGTCCGTAGCCCCCCCCCTCCCGCCGACCTGGATGGCCGAGGTGGCTAAGAGCGAGTACCGACTCAGCGCTTCGGTCCGAAGGGTCGCGGGTTCGAGTCCCGCCTTGGGCATGGCTGTTTGTCCCTTGACTTTGTGTGTGTGTTGTCGCGGAGAGCCTCGCGTTCTGCTGACCCCAGATCAGAGGAGCCCGCAAGTGTTTGTCTAGTGTACGGTCGAGTATGCGTCCCTTCGGGACGTAAAGGGCAACCGGCTGTCGGCTGGATAAAAGCCCTAGGAAAAAAAGCCCCCCCCCACACACACACACGCGCGCGATTCATGGGTGCGCCGCTGCAGTCTACAAACTGTCTAGAAAAACAAACAGATGAACTCACACTTCAAGATAAAAATATAGAGATTTTTAAATGGTAGCGTAATATATGGTACATGGCAATTGATAACGACTGTGCTGAAGGAATTTTATTAGTTATCTGGTGAGCGCGGAGAACATATTCAGAGACCACATAGCGATCAACACATTCAATTGAGAAGACACGGAACACCACACATAACACTTAGTTTTCGAATTTTCTTTCATTGCCTCGTAACGAGATTAAAACATTAATAAGAAAACAACGCTGAACGGATCTGAAACCCAAACTTGCGGTTTGGCACAAATTGTCGAACCTCGCCTTGACCGGCATCACCCGAGAAAAAACAACAAAACTGTAACATATCCTGTCTTTTGGTCCAGCAGTACAACAGCACTGTAATCAGCACGGGACAATTGGTCTAATACGGGAATGATTCACGAATCGGCGGCCACAAAAACCAGGGGCCGAATAAAACCATCGGGATGGGAGAGGGAGCGCGCCCCGCCGCCGGCCCTCCTCGCATCGATTAACCCGCCCATTATCGAGCCCTCCCCGCCCCCGCGAACGCCTTGGCCGGCCCCTCACGCGCTGCCCTCCCCGCCCCGCGTCGGCGCAGCGCCCGGCCCGGACAAAAGGCGACGTGTCGTCCACAAAAACTTCATTTCACGCCTATCCCGGGCGAGGCGCAGCGGCGGCCGCGCCGCCCGCCCCGTGGCCCTGGCCCTGACGCTGCGGCGGCAGCCAGGCGCTCGGCCAGGGGCCCTTGGCAGCGAGCGGCGCGGGGGCGCGCACTGCAACTGCAGAGGCACAGCGATCATTCTGTTGGGCGAAGGAGAAGGTTTCGTCCCCGCCGAAAGAAAAAAAAAATATTACGATTAATGTTGTACATTTACTCATAGTTATGTCTCTTGGCAGTAGTTGAATTTATGTAATTTACATTTAATCCACAAGCACCGTAATGAATCGGTACAACTTCTTCCACATCTCGTTGAGATGAAAAGGTATCGAAAGTTTTGAACCCGTATTCGTGAAATGTTACGTAAAAAGGTCTCGTCAGTTTACTCCGGAAGGTCGTTCTGTCAAATACATGTCAAGCGGCCCTCAAAACTACAACACCCATAGCTTCAGTTTTCGCACACATCGTCGATGACGAAAGAATTGACAAATTTGTACTCCCATCCGGGACCTCTAACAAAGCACCATAGTTACGTCCACCTCTAGTCCTCTCATTACTTCCTTTTTTGTGTAGTTGAAAGAAAGTGAAGAAAATATAAATAAAATTGAACAATTTAAGTAAATTTAATTAACACTCGTGGCATATACAATGGAAAGAATTAGCTATGTAACGCATAAACAGTTTTATATTCCATTTGATTGGTCATGACTCATAACACCTCGACATCTAAAACGTAAAGTATGATCAAACGGACTGCAGTTAATCGTTTACCAGTTGTACAGATCTTTGCAAGGAAATTTAACACCCTCGGAAAACGCGAGACCCACTTCCATCACAGTTTAACAGTGACGGAATCTGAAATTTAGATTGAAAAGGAAGCGAGGCCAGAACGAGAATGGAACAAACCATAGCATGACAGCAAAAATAATTCTGAATACTAAATTTTCCTTTAAAAGTTAAACCTTGAGTGGTCGTCCAAACCTGAATTATTTGTTCGAGGTGATCTAAACATCCTTACATAATAGGAATATTCGTCATTTACGTTACAAAAAATATTCAAGAAAACATCCATCGTTCTCTTGGAAATTTAAAAGAACGCACAGCAAGTTCCTTCTGCATTTCAATGCCGCTTGGAAAGCATTCGTGTAGCCTGCTTTCCGTGTATCTGGCAGGAATCCTGAGTAGCCCAATCTCTGTCGTTGCACGTGACGGGGAAGGTTGGCTGCGGCCGCCGACTCGCGGCCGCCCTCCGCCTGCATCGAAGCGGCGTCCGTTTTAGCTTGCCGGCGGCGGCGGCGTGGGCGTGGCAGAAGGCGGAGGGGCGGGGGTGGGGACGGGCGGCGGGGCGTCGACCTAGGACGCCCGCTCCAGACGGCGGCGGTGGCGGCGCCCGCCCGCCCTAAATCCGCCCGCTGCAACCTACAGGAATAGCTGACCGGGCGGCAGGCCGGCCAGCCAGCCAGCCAGCCGTCAGCCCGCGGCCCTACCCAGCCACCGGCCCCACCCTGCCTACGCGATGTGCTGACCTCGGAGTATCTTACCCGCAGTGGGCGATTTCACTGTATATGGAAGTCGACAATATAGTAGCCTGGAGAATTAACATATATCGGACTATTGGATGCCGCATTGCAGAATAATATTCGATCGATTTTTTGAATGCAGATTCATCAAAATAAATTAACATATTACTTCACAACCCGCACTACACTTTCGACATTGCAAGTAAGGGACTTGGGTGCTACGTTTTCGTACATTTAGTTGCGATATTTCAGTGAGGACTACTTTCACATTAACATTTTTTTATTACAAGACAACAAAATCCTCAGAAATATTTAATTATGCATAAAAATATGACCTCTAGGACAAAAACATCAATCGACTGTTCACGAATTATCATAACTTGTTTATGGTGTGTAGAATCCAATAGCCACATAGCAGCGACATACAACACTTATGTCTTCCAAAAAAATGCGCTCTCCACGGGATGGTGCGTGCGTGGACGTGACACGAAGTGACGATGGCCCAGCAATAACAACAGCAGCGCCGGGCCCGTGTTTCGCGGGCGATGCCACTGGGGGACGCTGGCGGACGCGACAGCCGCGCTGGCAGCGCCAGGACAAACGATCCATCACTGTAACGAAAGAGGGGCGGAGGGGGAGGCGCGCGGAGCGGCGGCGAGGGCGGGGCGGATATTTCCATAGCAAATAACAAGCGGCCGTCACAAGAGGGCTGATTGCGGCGGGCGCCGGCCTGTAATCGCGCCTCGCGCCGCTGCTGCCGACGTCGGCGCCGACGCCTCTCCTCGCCTCGCCTCGCCCGGTACACAGCACCAGCACAATGCGGGCAATCGTCTAATGCCTCACCTCACTCGTACAACTAACCACAGGAAACGTTACATTTCCAGATAAAACAAACCAACTGAATTTTTACAATTGCCACTTCATTTTACCTGTAAATGTATTTCTGATCGCATTAAGAAGTTTGTGTACTTATGTGTATGTATAATTAATAATTATATAATTATAATATACAGAATGTTCCTCCAACTATGGGCCACCCCCATAACGTCTAAAGGGATCATGATGTCGAAATATAGTTTTCGCTCAACAATACAGAATCATGGGGAAAATAACACGCTGTGCAGATATTGTTCGCAACATTTTAAGTTTTTGAGAAATTTAATCATCTTTGATTTTTTAAATGGTACCGTAAATTTTTCTCACCAGCATGGATAGATAATAAAAAGAGGAATGCAGTGATTATCACATGTTAGTATTTCGATAGAAATTTGAGTATAAAAATAGGCTTTTTGAAATATGATTTTAATTTAAACAGACATTTCCTGTAGTAGCCCTAGCAACTGTTGCCTTTGGGCGAGTGGCCTTCGTGGCGCTGAGGCTGAAACGGGCGGCGGCACCGCGAAGCGAAGGCCACCTTCCCCAAAGGCGACAGTTGCAAGGGCTACCAAAGGAAACTTCGGTTTAATTTAAAATCTCAAGTCAGAATGAATTATTTTATAGTCAAAGTACTGTCAAAACATTAACAAATGATACATTATTGTATTCCTCTTTTTATGATCTACCCATTGCTACTGAGAAAAATATATAGTTCCATTTAAAAAATCAAAGATAATTAAATTTCTCGAAAATTAAAAACTATTACGAACGATATCTGTACAGCGTGTTACCTGTCCCATGATTCCGCATTGTAGAGCAAAAACTGCAATTCGATATCGTGAACCATTAAGTAGCTATAGGGGTGGCCCACAGATGGTGGGACACCCAAATAAATTTAAAAAATAATTTTTTTATATTTCTGCGATTCTTTTTCGTTTGAACTTGCTTTTTTATAGATACATTTCGAAATAAGATACCTCAAAATATAATGCATATCTGGTCAAGCTGTTATAGTTTTGCCACTAAACAGTTTGTTAAGTTGCCATGAGAGTTTCACGGACACATCTTAAAACGTTTGTATAACCATGCAGTAAACAAGGGTATGAGCGAAGTATTGAAGACACAAAAATCAATTTATTTCTATGCAATTATTTTGTTTTGTTTTTTAACATTTCTCATCAACAACGGCAAAATATTTTATATACGGGTAAACAAATTTCCCATCGATAAGTTCAAGTTTCCCCGACCACATTAATCCCAAATTGTTGTTTGTGCCATGAATACATGGTCATCTTTCGCCCGCTAGCCACTGCAAAATTCTCTCCCCGAGTAAAGTCGGATCTTGCCCCCACGCTGGACGTGTGGGCGGAGCGCGGGCGAGAGAGCGTGCGGTTGGCGCAGAGGGGAGCGGCCACTGCCAAAAACCTTCCCGCGGGCGGGAAGTCGCCGCTGCATGACTGGAGGCGAGGGATCGCGATGGGGAGGGGGACAGGGTGGGATCACGTCGCGTTGGGCCGAGTACGTCACGGTGCGGAGCGGGGCGGGAAGAGTCGCGGCGGGCCGGGGCCGGGGTCGTGTCAAGGAGGGGAGGAGAGGGGCCAGGGAGGGACCGCGTCGCCCCGTCCGTCTTCATCAAACGCGAAAACGCAGCGAAACCTGGCAGCAGAATACGAATCAGACTCGCCGCGCTGGCCGCACGAAAGGTCATAGCGTAATTTTCTCATTCGCGTAGCAGATGTAATTTTATATCGGCCGTTTCGTTGATATGCAATGTGCTTTACTTACGTTGCACAAACATGAATGTTAAACTCGTACTTGTTTTCTACACGACAGACTAAAATATGAAGAAAAAGGAGACAAAATCATTAAAAAATGCACAGGATTATATAACTCAAAACTTGAGAAAAAACGCTATTTTCTAACCAATGTCTGAAAAATAAGTGCAATATGATTATTTCTATAGTGCCCTCTGAAAACGCAAAAGCAAGGAAGGGAATATTTTCCAAACGTTGAACACCGCATGATAGTACGTACTTTCTCTTCAGCGACAAAAAGCTTTCATCAAGTAATCAAGTTCACATGAGAGAACTGCTCAAGCGTACTGAAAAGAAGTTATTTTTGCAAAGAATATCACTGTATGGAATATTTTTTTAGATGCAATGTCATCACGAATCTACAACTCGAGTATACACTGCTTCATTAACTAAACCAAATTAGCACGAAAGGAAGATTTTCAACCTTGATTTTACGAGCTAGTTTCATGATCAAGCTAGTTCATCATCACTAATCTGCATCAAAAACAGCTCGGTTATGCAATCAACCTCCTTAGCGAAACGGGCATCTATAGGTACGGTACGTCTACGGTAGTGTTTATTGAAAACCTCTAACTTCCAGCCTTATAACATAATCAGTTATCCCTTCTTTCTTCCATGTTCATGAAACAACTCTCCAATTTCCACATACAAACTTACTATCTTTGAGCACATTCTGTTACCACTTTTTTGACGAAGCTTATGAACCAATTCCCTCCGTACATTCCTATTTATGTACAGAAACTAGGTAAATCAAAAAGATAATCAGTAATAGAATCGTACCATCCAAAATGTACGTATAAGTAAATAAGTAAAATAAATACGTAAATAATCGCCATCCTCAGTTGAATCCTTACACTGTATTTGAGTAACTCCTCTAGTGTGCAGATATGCGATTCTGTCACTCACAGCTAGACCACTTCCCATGCACCAATTGTGACATACGAGGTGTCATTCGATGCGTCTCGCACTCCTGATGGGGAACTGATAATTTGTTTTCGCGTCCGGCCGTAAGATTCCAAGAAATTTCCAATAACGTATTTTGGCGCAGCGATCTTGGTATGTCAGGAATTAAACCAACGTCACCTAAATAAATATATGTAAGTGGCGATGATTAAACTCCAGTGCCTACGTAGAGAACTACGTAGGCATACGTAGTTCTCTACGCATACTACGTAGAGGAAGCCTTCGAAGAAGTTTCGGGAGAAGTCGCGGAAGACAAAGAAAACGAGAATTTCCTTTCACGGAAAATGAACCACAGAAGTGGAGGGCCTATTGAGTTGCCCGGATCAGACGGCTGTGAGTGCACGTCTCCGAGAAGAGCATAGCGGTGTCATCGAGCCGGTCGCTGCGTCTAGGTTGCAGGGATCAGCATTTTGTCTTCAGAGACTACGGAGAAGACGATAATTTTTATATGGAAAATAAGGATAAGCCAAGTGACTCGGAAGTGCAACAGATAAATGCTTGTTTGCCGACAACATCGCGTGGTTTTCAAATTGATTTTAAAAATATCTACTACGATAAAATGAAAGAAAAATGTTTCGAAATAACTCTTGACGAAGTCCATTTTTTGAAACAATCGCATTACGTAAGTTCTGGAAAGCCAGTTAGAAATCGTGTTCAATATCACAAAATAATTGGAAAATTTAAGTGGTTAGTTCGCAACGTTGGAAAAACATCTAAACCGAACAAAGAGGAGTCTGAACCGAAGAAAGAAAGAAAGAAAAATCAAACAACTGAAGAAAGTTTAAAGCGTCGGCGACGCCACATTCATCTAGTATAACGTAATTATCTTCACTGAAAAGTATAAACGTAATTCACATTTTTATTCTCTTCAAAAGTCGTGATTATGTTTTGCAAAAAAC
Source organism: Teleogryllus occipitalis (assembly GCA_011170035.1). Lineage (NCBI taxonomy): Eukaryota > Metazoa > Arthropoda > Insecta > Orthoptera > Gryllidae > Teleogryllus > Teleogryllus occipitalis. The sequence continues at coordinate 215,013 of BLKR01000736.1, forward strand.
GACCAGCATGATAAAACTCCAAAAGCACACAAAATTACTGTCTCTATTCTTAATTAGATTTATTGTCAATTAGGCATTGAATATTTATCACGGTTTCGGCACAGACATTTCATCGCAAGGTCACAATACAAATAGTACGTTACAATTACGTTAGATGTGCATATATAAACATCGATGTGCGGAATATCTAATCACTGATTTAAAAATAAGTTATTAATACTTTCTCAAAAAATGTCAGTTTCATTTTACACGTTACCTTCAAAACCCTAACAGCGAAACCACTTTATAACAACGCAACTTATGACACTGAAGGCAGATCAAAAATATTTGCCATCGCACAGTTCTCCAAACGTCCACATCAGAATTTCCCAGCGGAAGAGCCCGATCAAGCTCACCCACGGCCCTTTTATTACACATTTCCCCGCGGCGAGGCCTCGATTGAATTCGCGGCTGCGACGTCACAAAGGGCGGCCTTTGCCGCGCGCGTCGCGAGCAATTGGGCTCGCGGCAAGGGGTTCGCGCGGGGGGATGTGTCGGGCGCAACGCGAGGATCGCCGCCACAAAGCGACGCCGCGCCGCGCCGTAACTGGTGGAGCGACGGGAGCCGCGCCCGCAGCCAACGAGGTGGAGCAGGGAGCGGGAAACACGAGACTCGCGGGCCGAACATGGCTCTCCACCCCGGCTCGTTCAGCCCACGGACTACAGACATTATCATAAGAAGGAGCCGCTTTGACAACTACTGCTTGCTTACAGCTGGCAGCATAATTGCAGGTTAGGCCCATGTACTCTATTAGTTAATACGTTAGTTTGCACTGGGCTCATGTAAATGCTTTCGATACAACTGACAATGCCATCGTCCCACACGACTTTCTTTTGTTTTCGAACCTTTCAAACTGGTCTCTTCTTAGATGAACTTCACTATAACAAAGTTTTTTTTCTTCTTTAATTTGTTTTAGTCCGATGGCGTTAAAGGCCCATTCAAACCTAACCTAACATTCGCGTACCCAGTATTGATGGTGCTACGTCATTGGCGGATATTCAATACGGATGCAGCGTAACGCCTGGCTCTAATGATGGGATTGGTAGCAATAGCGGTCGTTAGAGGTCAATACTTTCATGGTACTGGACTGAGATTCGCGCGGACATTGACAGGAGAAAACGGCCCAAACGGGCGTTCCGAGCAAACTGCTTCTAGAATTCTGCCAGGCAGTGGTCGACTTTTAACCAAATACTTACAAAGCAGGAGACGAAAATCCGCCACCGTCAGTCAGAACCTAGAAATTTTCGATCAACGAAGCATGCACTGCGGACGGAAAGTGGATTCTACTTTTAAATTCTAAACGTACACTGCCAAGCGCATTTCCTTCATACTACACACCACACTACCGCACCATAGTTTCGGTGCCAACGGTCGTTGAGGCACTTTTCTAGAGTACTGAAATTTGTAACAATATTATTTACACTTTATGTAGATAAAATTATGAAGATATACTTGTACGACTCCACGCTCTGGAGGAGCTTTTTACAGTTGCAAACACTCATACAGACCATACGGTATTATGACTAATCTTGAATAATATCGATAATTGCATAATATCGTGTGTGATTACGTGTCAAACGGTTTATCTGTGCAGACGCTAGCATACCCGAAGCATTTTAACCCTTTGAAACAAGAGGAGATACAAAAACGAGACACCTAAGATGAAGATGTGAAAGTTTACTAGCAAGACCAAGAGTCAGACGATACAGAGACATCCAATTTTGAGAATTGATTAGACGCACATGAAACGCATATGACACCGGAACGCAGATTACTTACGTTGCGTCACTACAAGTCACACGCTCAGGGAGGAAATTCCGGAGAAAGCACAGGAGGTCAGAGGGAGCGGCATTTTCACGCACGGGGCCGTGGGCAGCCCCCCAGATCTTTGCAGTAGCGCCACAGCCTCAGATTTACTTTACACAAACTTCTAAAGTTCATGCTCTCGGAAACTCTCTAACAAGGGACAGAAACGAAACGACACTACTACACAACATCGGAAAAGAACCCGTGGTCGACGCCAATTTCCCTTTCACCACTACAATTGGAAAGCCAATACTAATGGTCCGAAACGAAGGTCGAAGGTACGACATCTGGAGCTATCTGCCCACTCAAACGATTCAGAATAGATGTTCATCCAAAACATTTAGTGATCCTTAAGCGTTACAGAATTAACACAAATTATTCACTGGCTGATATATGAAAGCTGTGTCGCACATTTCAATCTTTTAGACAAATCACCACACGAGACTACAAACGGTCCTGCACAACAACTAATAACTCTTGCTACGAGAATGTATGACTTCGCATTTTAAACAAATTAACTAATGTTATGGTTAATAAGAAGTCACAAATGGTAGCCAGCGTGTAAACGCTTCCAATTTCTGCGCCACGACTCACAGCCGCATTGTTGATTTGCAAAAACAATGAAGGATTTCTGAACTTCCATTGCCATTAGTACAGTCGTAATTGAAATTGCTGCCCGTTGGCTCGCACAAACTAAAATATTTACTCTTTGGTTCTTCAGCCAAAAATGTTTGCGACCCCTGTGATAAAAGAGCCGGGTGGAGAAGTGGCGGGGCAGACGCTCGGCGGACGCGTTGCCAAAACGCCCACAGCCTGACAGCGTATTGCTTCAAGAGTTACATCAAAACAGAGAGAGCCCAGGCAAAAAATACTTTCTGGTAACCAGAAAAAAGAAAGTAAATGAACTTTCGTGAGTCAGAAAAATGACGCAGTAACGATCGTATTGCTTTCGTCGTCGATATTTGCCTAACTGCGTGATTGGGCAAATTAAAGCAAACAATTTTCGTTGGCGTGATTTCAACGCAGTTTTGCTGGTTGAATCGTGGAGGAAAGTAAACTTTATCAGAAGGAAACGGAAATATACAATAATTTTGGATAAGAAACATAATTCTTGCATAAACGCCTTAAAATAGATGGTATGATATTCACTAATTTCAGACAGACGCAGAGGAGTTGTAAAATATTCCAATGCACAAATAATCTCTACTTGAGGATGTTTGAAAAATAATGGCCATTGAATGAATAGCCACGAAATCCATTGCGTTTTGGAAGGCCGATCGAATTTGAAAATTTAGCATTTACATTTCAGTTTCAATGCAGTTTCCTGAAACGCACTTGCTACTTTTACATTAAATTTGATATCTATATTAGTAACTTCCGATGCGCGCAGCCATTGAAAGAAAACCATACAGCCTCTGGTCATATGAGAGGTGTCTATGGATGGTTTCATTTGGTACCCGGGAACTCGGGATCAATCCAAAAACAATGATAGAGTTTCGATGTTGAAAAATGCAAATATCTAATGATATTCCGCGTATTTTCATTCTACGCGTACCCTCTGTAGTTTAATGTTCATTGCTGCTTATGACACAGCTGACAGCATGAGGCAACATTGCTCCAAGGAAAAGATCGCCCGACATTACACATTTGCTCTTCACGTGTTGCCTTATAGGACAATAACTTTTTTGATACTCTTAGTATGTAAAGAACTGCTGAACAGAGTTTCTATATATATTGTACTACGTTATTACAAAATTCGTAAAAAAAACTGTTTTTTGTTAAAATATTTCATTTATTGCAGTGTTAAACAAGAGTATTTCATTTGATATTCTATAGCAATATGTTGACACTTTTTAGAATTTTGTGTGTTTTTGTTCAGCAGCATTCTTGCTGCTGCAGGCCACTAGTTGTAAACAGTACCGCACGAGCGCTGTCCTGAATCCGAATCCGACAGAATGAAACGGATAGAAGGGGGCGGCGTGGGTGGGCGGGGCCAGTCGCCGGAGCCCTGGGGTGGCCGCCCTGGCACCGCCTGTCACCGCGCTTCGTAACAAGCCGCATCCACGCCACGCCACGCGCTCGCGCGCGCGTTCTCTGACGCAACTCGCTATTTCAACCTGTGCGCGCATCAGTAGCGGGCGTTGCGGCGCGGCGGGGGCGCAAACGACCGACTTCCACGCGCGGAGCCCCGCGCTCGCTCGCCAGCCCCGCCCCTGGCCCTGGCCCTGCCCTGGCCGCGCCGCGGACTCCTCTCAGGCAGGCCAACCACCACACGCGCAACGGCGGGAACACAAAATGGGGGGTTTGGGGCGGGGAAGATTTTTAGCAATCGATGTCAATAGCGGTTGAAGTCGAGAAAGGTTTTGCACAAACGTTTAGGCCGGAATGGAAGAAGTTCCGAACTGTGACGTCAAAGTATGCTGAATTCCCAAAAACCTCTTGATTTGCATGGTTAGACAAGAGCTGCCCATCAAACACTAATCAGTATATACAAGCGTATTATTGTAATTATATTATGAAATAAATATAATTAATACCATTCACGGAGAAAAACAGATTAATGCGACCAACTTCAGGTTGCATAATTATTTCATAATTGTCATTCATAGTTGTCATAATTATTTCGAAAACTCCTTCGCCGCTCACACGCTATCCTTCTCCTCCAATTTAAAAAATCTCCCTATTAAAAGTTCTTCGAATTATAACATACCGTTGCATGTCCTCAGCTTTTCGGTAAATAGTGCATGCATTTACAACTCAACAAATTGTTTTGAAATGCCCAAATGCATTTTTCAAAACGCAGCAGCCCAGGTCAGCCGCCGCACTTGCTCCAGGACGAGGAGAGGAGGGGAGAGAAGCGGGGCGGGGCGGGGCGGGGCGGGGCGGGGCGGGGCGGGGCGGGGCGGGGCGGGGCGAAGCGGCCGGGGCCGCGGGGAAAGTGGTCGGGGGCGAGTGCCTTCCGGTGGGCCGGGGTCGGGGTCGGGATGATGGCTCCTGGGAGCTTCGCCCGGGGGTTTCCACGCTTAACGACGCCGGAAGCGACGGCAGCCGTGGCGCCGCGCCGCGCCGGCCCGTTGCACGGAGAGAGCGCCGGGACGCGACGCCCCCACTTTCTCTGGATGCAAGCGCAGCCAACGCTTATGCGCCGCAAACATTAAGAAAAATTCTTAGAAAGTAGCCTTAATATTCAAGCATGGTTGCATTACAGCTAGGGAGATGCGAGCACACGAGATCAAGGGATATTTCCTCATCTTTTAGCAGTCGGTTGTCTTCTCTGTAACCTAAAGAGATGCTGACATCACCGGGAGTTCCGTAACATGTACTTCGAGGTAATACTTGGAAAGCCAGATAAGAAAGAAACTTGCGTAAACTGGAAAACACCTGAGTGGGAATAAACAATTGTTTCGTAGCTAATTAGTACTACTGACATTAATTACCAGATCATGCCGACAACCGTTTCTCCGACAGCACTATCCATTCCGTTACTGGAGGAAACAGCATATTGAGATCAGGTATTGCCGAATGTGAAGTGAAGAAGCAATATCCCAATTTTAATGACACGAATAAAACGTGTATTTTGGCATGCTCTTGACCATATTAAAAACTCCATGACCACATTTAAGTTTTTACTTTAGTTTCGCGCACAGAAATGGACTAATTATTAAAATCCCCCCACAAAAGCAAATAGTATCCTGCAGTTGCACGAGCATATGCCCGCCCACACAGCTCTCCGCGATGCATGTCGCCACACGTGCCCCCGCCCATTCCGCCACGCCCACTCCGCCCGCACGCGCGTGCCCGCGCCCCGTGAGTCACGACACGCTGCGCGCCTCCGGAAGCAGCTGGCCACTCTCCACTCCACCACGGAGGAAGGAAAAGCACTCAGAAACCGGCACAACGCGCCAGCGAATTCTACGTCCTCTGCCATGTCTTTGACGTACTAGTAAACATGTTGCTTCAATGAACTACGGTCACCAACCATCGGCTTTTGGAACTTGCATGAATTGAAACCGCTCTGGGTAGTCCCTCGTGTCAATAGCAGCAGCGTTCTCAATAGTCCACGCAGTTTCTGAAATAATACGAGTCAGTGGCGCTTTGCAGAGCTTTTATCAATGACTGATGGAACCCATGTAAAGTTCCTAAAATCTTGTGCTTCAAATGGCCTGCATTTCTTCAACACTGGCAAATAGCTGATACCTGATGTGTTGTTGTTGTTAATGGTGCATGTACACAATAAGAGCCCGAATCCACACAAAGTTTCGTCATTTCTTATTACTGTCATTTTAATACAACAAAAATGTATTATTTCTTAACAATCTCTTTTTCTAATTCTAAATTCGAATTTCATTTACATGCTCTAATATCTAATACTCGTAAAGAACCTAAACTACGTCGAGTTCATATAATACACACTATGTAAATATTCTAGCTTAAAACAGATAAGCAAATTTTACTCACAATTATTAATTCCCCCCCATTCTCATTATCCACGATTTAAGAAAATACCTATTTACGAGAATGTGAAAGGGCGATAGTATTGCCCATACTTGCCGTACACGTGTTCTCTGAGACTGAGTACAATCTAGTTTACATGAACAATCTCCTCGCGGTATTTTTCAGGCACGGTCGCATGCGATAACCAGTGAAGAGGAAATAAACAGTGGTTACGGAATAATTAAGGTTTTAATCCCAGCCGCTTAGTTAACATTTAATCCCAGCTCGATTTGAATTATACAACTGATTAATTAAATGTTGGATGTCTCGCAGTTAAACAACAGGCTCCGCTATGATGGGCAGGTCGACAGCTGCTTGTGGAGGTAGCACCACGCCTACGGCATTGGCGCGGGGGCGGAGACAGGTGACGACCGAAACCGCGACGCAGTGACAGCCAAGGGGGTGATGACAAATAGTGGTGGCTTTAACGCAAAGGGCAGGCGCGGAAGCGGTAATGAAGCGACGGCTGCAACGGAAGCAGTAGCAATGCCAACCGAGACACACGGGAGGGATCGTGGACGAAAGAGCAGAACTAAATGAGGTGGGAAGTAAGGATATTGAGGAACTGATCCTTGGAAAAGATGATTCACGGGCGAAAGAGAGGGAAGAAAGGATGAGGAAATTGAACAAGAATACTTGGATAACACAAACGTACATGACGTACCCAAGAGAGCAAGACTACAGAGCCAGAGACAAAGCTTAACCTTTCGAATCCGAACAACGAAGGAATCGGCGGCGGAGATTTTTGGCGCAGACGAGAGAAACAGGGCATGCGTGCTTAGAGGCGAGCTCAGCGAACAACAGCGAAGAGGGCGGTGGGGCCAAGAGAGGCCGAGAGGATAAAATGGCGTCAGAGGTGAGATCTACGCTAATGGAGCAGGGGCGGGCTCAGGGTGGCACGAAATACTGGTCAGAGATGCGGCGAAGGCGCCGGGATGGATGGGAGAAGGTGGGCGAGAGTGCCAAGACGCGAGAGCGGCGAGGAAAGTCATAGAAACGAAGGAGCGAGGGAAGGAAAGGGACGAGAGCGGAGAGCGAGTGGGGAGGGCAGTGAGCGAGGGAAAAGGGCAGGGAAGAGACTAGGGCGGAAAGCGATGGAGAGACGACGGAAGAAGCGAGGGCGGGGAAGGGACGAGAGCGATGAGCGAGGGGAGACGTTGCACGAAGCCAGGGGCCAAGGCGCCGAGGAGCGTGGGCGGATCGACGGAGTCAACAGCAGTGAGGGCGGAGGAGCGAGGGAAGGCAAGTCGGCGCTGGCGGCGGAGCTGGGGGGAGCGCGCCAGGGCGGGGCGGGGCGGGGCGGGGCGGCGGCGGAGGAGACACCGCTCGGAACCTGATCCAAAGACGCATTTGGCGCAGCTTCCTCGGCACTGCCTGCCGTCAGCTGGTGAAGCGGGGCGGGGCGCGGTGAGGCGCGGCAGGCTGCTACGCAACGCTTGTTTTGGTCGCTGCTACGCAGTAACACCGCCCGCGTGATGAACAGACTCCCAAGCCACAAGCACCCTCCCTCAGGCCTCGCCGGCACAGCCGCGCGCTACTACGAGCAAGTGCAACGCTTGCTTCCAGAACGGCCGAGGAGCTGCAATATACTAGTGATTTCAGTCGTGGTTTATTCAACTCTATCGAAGACTTGTTTTAAAATACCATACTGAAATACAGTCGACCACGGTTATAGTGAACTTCTGGGGACTAACATGTTTGGTTCACTATATCCGATGATGTTCAAATTAAATGGAATTTCTTCATGATAACTGAATTAATTAATATACAGCCAAATTCATTAACAGCACGAATTGAAAATTTCAATGTATTTATTTGTACATAAAAAAAAACATTATTTTCAATTGTGTGTTTCGCACATTTTTCATTAGATCCATTTCCAGAGTTCATGCTCTCTCCGTACTTGATTCTGCAAGGTCCTTCCTCTCTAGGTATGGTAATGCAGTCTTGGCACCTTTCAATGTCTCTTGCACTGTTGAAACATCTTTCCACTCTCCGAAGGCCCTTTCAATCCCCTAATAACATACGAGATCCAACTAATTTCCAGATTTGTGTTCACTATAACCGAATCTTCTTATCCTTATTTTTAATGCAAGTGAAACGGGACCAGTGACTTAAGTTCACTATATCCGAGTTCACTATTACCGGAGTCGACTGTATTAATTTGTCTTTTTTTCTACATGAAAATATTACAATAATTTTTACAAAAACCCTATTAGTAATATTTTACGAGAGAGTATTGACACAATAATGTATTAATCTAACTTGCTTTGAACAGAAGATATGAAATGAACATGTGCTTTTATCATAGTTTCATTTATAATTATCTACAGGAAAATTTTCACACCTAACGTGAGGGTCATGAACTGTTTTGAATTGTAATAATATCGCAATTCGAAATGGACTGTCCTACAAATCAGTAACCGCGTACTAATGTACTACCGAGTGTTAGCTTAAGTTTCAATAATAAAACTTCCCGTTAAAATCTTTCCATGAACGCAATTCGTAGCTTCATTGGCTTTGACGTCAGACCTGCATTAGGTCGCTGGGTCAATGAATCTAGTAAGTGGAAACTTAACGGAAAGCTACGTCAGCGCCTATGGATTAAAACTGGTTTATGAATTATTTATAGCCAACCTCCACTAAGCAATCAACGGGAGTACAAAGGCCGTTCGCACGGTGCCCTCAATTCCTCTGTACTGAGAACGTACCTGAGGGAAGTACCAGATAGTATGAGTTCAAAAAATCACTATACTGCATCGCGAAGTCAGTAACACCAACACACCATTATTGGATTCATTAAGCTAATGTATCTACTCTTATTTCGCGTAGTATCGGCACACACCGTATCCTCTTCATTTTTTTTAAGAAATGTACATTCATAACACACAAAAAGGGGAATCACTTTAATATTTTTAAAGACGCAGTTGTATAGTAATAATAATAATAATAATAATAATAATAATAATAATAATAATGCAGTTGTATGTCAGGCTACAAAAATTACGTAACAATCAATAAATATAGAACAATAGTATCCATGGAGATTTTAACACAGAAAATATTTGAAACCAACAACGACGCGCCTGTTATCGCTTCAGGAGAGGAAGGGGCGTCCCCGGACGGGCGAGGAAGAGGCGTTTAGTCATCTGGGTGCGCGCCTGCCTGCGTAACCGAAAATTCCGACGAGCCTCTCTCGGCCAAGGGTGGTGACGCGACGAAGGCATTGCACACGCTGGAAGAGAGGGCTCTACACAAAGACTTCATTCTGATCTGATGCTATTATAATAGGCTTCAACATACGTACATCATAATCACACGATGTTAATACAAGTAATGTATTAGATGAGGATTTTTTTAACGTGACATGTGTACATTTGTATCCGGACGCTGATTGTCAAAATTAAATTTACCACATACAGCATTTTTTTAACTTTTTTATTTTCAAAGCAATCTACCAAAATACTATTCAGTTTCTTTCCAGATAAATTATTCGAGCATGGAAACTCTCAAAGGCTTCGCAATACTATTCAACTGCCTTTGCTTTGTCAGATATTTGCTACACGAAAGCTAAAAATGTAGTATACTTATCATGAGTTCTTTTCAACCTGGCACACCAGATTAATACCGAGTAACGTTTTTATCTAACAATGTTAAAATAGTCTCACACAATCTAATTATCATACAATTACGAAAAACACGCTCTAGGTGTAAACATTTTTTTCCTGAAACAATAATAAAGGGCAAACAAAATTAAAAATGACAATGAAAACATGAAACTATAAGTTATTTGTACCGTAAGCTTTGACATAAAAAACATTACAGATTATCGCCAGAAAAAATACTAAATGAAGATAAATTAAGGATCTAGAAACAGCACAGTAATCTATTGTAACTTTATAACTTTATAACCTGGGGAGACTTGGAGCTCATTCGGGCCGTGGTTTCCTCGTTCTACGAGGAGCGCCTTTTTACGCCGTTTGCCTTCCTACCGATTGCCGCCCCGCCGCGTCGCCAGGCGGCGTCCACGTCACGCGGGGTTCAGCGCCGAGCTGCTCGTGTTCCCGGCCCGGCCCGGGTGACTTGCAAGTGCACAAGGACACCGTCCGCTTGCTCCTTTTGGGAACGCTTCAAAGGCCGCGGGACGTGATTCGGAGGGGTGATCGAGGCGCTTTCCTCGCAAATGATGCGGCACGAAATGTCCGCCCCGCCTCGCCCCACTCCGCCCCCGCCGACCCAAGGAACGCGCTGCCCCCGGCTGCATTGTCCGCGCGGCCCGCAGGCAGCCCCCGGCGCGGTGCGGCGGCGGCGGCGGCGGCGAAGGCGCCCCCGTGTGCGCAGGCACGTGCTGCGCTTGCAATCGCCTGTTGGGTCTCGAGAAGCTTATGGTTCTTACTGTGTGACAAGAACGCGGCCTCTGCAGTTGCATGCCTTACCATGCAAACTCTAGGCATGCTTCTACGGCCCCAAAAGTTATCAACACATACGTGTGCTGCTACTGTCGAAGTTGGCCAGCAGTATGATATGAGATTACAGATACTGTACATTAGAATAGTGAATAATGAACATTTAAATAAAATAAATTGTATTTATTTTTACGTATACGTTATTGCCTTCGATATGGAGGGAGATATGCACAGCACAATGGTTGAAGGGGATCGTTGTTACGAGGGAAGTTAGAAAACAGTTGAATGATGCTACATGTTCTCTTATGGAGGGAATTACGAAAAGACAACCCGAGTCAAGTTAACATCTTGTTAATTAGTAAATAAGTAAATTTGAATCATTAAAACTAGGTAAAAAGTAAAATATTGTATGTACCACGGGCGTTGAGAGTTTCTAATGATCGAGCGACGACAAAAAGCCCGAGAGCCTTTGGCGGCGACAAATCAAATGCGGAATCAATCCATAAGCTGATGATATTCCCGATTTACGGAGTAAGTGGTCTGATTGCTTTCGTTCTCGATCCGCTTTTGACACTACGGCGGGCACCGTGTGACGGAGGTGGACTGCGGGAGCCGTAGTAGGCAGCTCCCGAGCAGGCGTCCGTTGCCCATAGAGAACGCCGCCTCTGAAAACCTGGCATGCCCCCTACTGCCAGGGTTAGAGTTAGGGAACTTGTGCAAAAGTACTTATAGACTGCAACAGGCAACAGAATACGGCCATAACGATGGCAATCCTTACTATGTATTCGTATGTTTTAATTACTGAGTGTGTTCAATAAGAAGTATCATAAAAAGGGATCGCAACTCTCTTATGGTGAAATACTGTTGAATGGAAAGGAAATCAACACGCGGGCGGTGTCTGGTTATTTTGCTCACAGTGAATAACAATTCTGGACTAGTAAATTTTAGAATAATGGCTTATGAACACAACCATGAACTACGGAATCTAATTTTACCATAAGGCAATTTAGAAGAATTAAGAAAAAATAATATATATATATATATATATTATATGATTATTAGATTATATTATTTTTATTATGAATTTAATAAAAATAATATAATCTAATAATCATATAAATATAACTCTACCACCACAGCAGGAAAATTGTCAATGACGAAATGAGAATTCCAGTAGAGCGCAGTCCAAGAATAGCTAAAGATTTCCTTAAGAACTGCACGCTACTACACTTCCTCTTGTATTCACTATGGCCTCTTTCCGCATTTAATTGTGTCACAATTTATTATTGGATCTCTTATGTGAAAGGAAAACAGAGTAATACATTTTGTGAAAAAGAACTATTTTGCTAATTCGACGAAAAGTTTGAATTGCAAATTTCCAAGAAAATAACACAGCAAACAATAATTCAAGTCGGTCGTGTTTCAGAAGTATTCCCCAAAAAGGACTGACTTATTAATTTTGATGAACGAAATTTTCAAAAATGGAAGGGATGTCAGTCAAACATACATATTCCTTTAGTGGTGTAAGTAATAATTCATGACAAAAAAGAATACAGTACACATGGTGGCTCATTGAAGATGTTCCATTCGAATATTTCCTGAACCGATGCAGCTAATGAGATGTCGTGTTCGCTGTACGAACGTATGCGAAGAGTTAAGGCCATAAGCCGCCATCCTGATTGAGGTTTTTCTGGGTTTACTCAATTACTTAAGGCGTACGCCGGGATGGTCCCTTGCTTTGCACTCTCAGTCATAAATGTACAGTTTGTCCCCCTTTAGTCTCTCTCCTTTCTTTCTCGTTCGTATTTTCTACTTCATTTTCATTTATGATTCCCTTCTCTCATTTTTCTCTCATCTTCCATTTCTATATATTGATGCTGTTCGGTCCTAAGCCGTCATCCTGATTGAGGTTCTCTGGGTTTACTCAATCGCTTAAGGCGTATGCCGGGATGGTCCCTAGTTTTGCACTCCCAGACGTAAATATACAGATTTCTCTCCCCTCTGACATGTTACTACCCTGTATCAATGTAGACTCAGTGGTTAGGCGGAAGAGCAGGCCCTATGGCCTGATCCTCGTTACTAATAAAGTCATTATTATTATTATTATTATTATTATTATTAAGATGATGTATAATACTGAACTGTAACTTCCTTAATTTAAGGAATATCAACATTACTTCGATTTTTTAAACGGAACCCTTAGATTTATTTAGCCCAAGATAACGAGTTCATATGATCATATGTTGTTTTTGGTGGGGGGTTAGTTCAGGTCGCATCAACATCTAGGTCATTATCGACCACTATTGGAGTTAACGTTATGGTAACTATGAAGATGAAACGAAATGGTGATGATATGGGTGAAAGGACGAACACAAATACAACCATGCCCGAGGGGGGACTCGAACCCGCGACTATTCGGTCCGAGATCACTACGACACTACTGCCTTAACGATCTCGGTCACCAGGCCGACTCGTATACTATATGTTTATTTCTGTTACATAATCTTTTTGAGAAATTTGGTGCTTTTACGTCGACGCCGACTGTAATATTCTCTACTACCGCAGGGAAACGCGCTACAAGGCCACTCTGCAGGGTGGCGTTGTCCCCGCGGGGTCGAAAAGAATGCAATGCCAAATCCTGCGCGAGGAAGCCACGAAATCGTGAGACAAGCACTGGAAGACTATTCCTTGCAGATTGCAAACAATGGCTGAGATCACAGCTATGGGTGAATACGACATCGTCCAGAGTTGGACAAAACGTATTTATAAAAACTAACAATTATTAGTTATTAGTTACTTGAAATGTGAATAAAATCTAATGCCATTAGTAAGATAACTCATATCTAAAGTATGTTAACTAATTATTATTAGTTACTCAGCGTAACAACAAATGTAGTTACAGAAAAATTAGTTACTAATAATTCATAGTTGTTAGTTACAGTTGTATGAATAATAACTAGTAATCCAAACAAGTTTGTCTCAAGTTCTTTTGTTCAAGTAGCATTTCTCATAATTGATGTAATTTGTAATTTTCTCTGTTCTTGTCGAACTTTATTAGCGGACACATGGTTGTAGACACTGTACTGCTTCATTTTGGGTTAAGAAACACTTCTACTGATGGGCCGATCCTGGTTGCACTGGCATCATCTTTTGAGATGTTCATCTTTTCAAATGAACAATTGTTTGAAACTTATGTTGATTTATTACTATCTAATACAATTCCGACTAGTGAAATTTAAATACCCAATACAACTGCCTATTTCCATTCGACTACCCGATTTCGAACTCCGTTGCTCTCAGCCATGAGAGCTGTTTGTGACACTCATTGACGCCAAGCAAAACTTGGAAGGGGGACACGTTTTCGGTGAGTGGTAGAAATTGATTGCATTCATTTCACAAAAGTTGGCTATTCTCCTTAATTTCCGAACAGTCCACGGCAACGAAACGTGGTTTTTTGCAAATCAATACTGAAAATGGGACAGGTCACCTGCCATAGATATATCGTTAGTAGTATTTTCAGTTTTGGCGAAATTCAACCATCTTTGATTTATTAAACTGATCTATTGGGTTGTTCACCTGCAATGTATAAATCATGGAAAGAGTAATACAATGACAATTCACTTGTTAACATTTTAAAAGTAATGTTGTGTAAAAGTTTTTTTTCTAACACGTTAATTGATTTTGCCCGCCGACTTCGTATTGAAAATTTATTGTTATAGCTGAGGAGCACAAAATCCGCTGACTTGACGGCAGGTGGCCTTGACTCGACGATCGCGGTTGAGACCATAGCGGGAAGGGGTGTATGGAAGGGAAACATTAAGGTTCTCCTGCAACAGTGGAAGAATATTAGAAGTCGACGTAGTCCTAAAAAATATAAATTTCTCAAAACCATTGTTACGTATCAGAGTAAAATGCACATGTATGAGCTCTTCTCGTCACGCTCGTCATCATGGGCTAAACAAATCTATAGGGTTCCATTCAATAAAATCAAAGTTGTGTGAATACCTCTTAAATTAACAAAAGCTATAGGCCCTCAGTTTAATATTATCCATTATCTTATGTGCCCATCACATACGTACATTCGTTTTACTGAAAACAGCATTTCAATATCTGTAACAGATCAAGATCAATTTGGAGGGAACATCTTGAAGTGACCCACCATGTGTGTGTGCGTGTGCCTGAATACTACACAAGGAAGACCGTGTGACTTAGCCACCAGAATTTCAATTTGCAGTTCAAAACAAAATGATAATTTCATTATCTAATGAACCATAGTGAATACGTTTCAATAGAAGGAGAGCACTTCAAAGACGGAGACATTCGGAATACAAGAGAGAACCCTTTATCGAAAGTTTTGCCTCATTGGAAACGGGAAGAGCTCCTTTCCCGGCTTTTTCTGTAATGCAAGTTGAAGAAACCCTCACATGAATTCCCTTTGTAATTTGACTAAGTGCTCTTTCTAAATAACTCGGAAGACACAATGACATTCTCATACCACAAATTACCGCTCCGAACCCAATTTCATATTCCAAATGGAAACACACGAGATTATTAGTAATAAAATTACACACAATTCAAATTTATCAAAAATTGATCAAATCACAAATTATACTTACACATACTCCTACTACTGAATCAATGTTCTAGAGCAATTTGGTATTAAGAATTCGTTTAGTAAATATGATTAAGGTATCCTGTTACATTTACCCCAATTAATCCTGCGTTTTCATTTCAATTTCTTTTTATTGCCTTTTTATAGGCGGATACCCAGAGTTTAGGTACTCTGTAAATACATTATTGTGTAATAAACTGATGACTACATCTTACAATCAATATGAATTGTATCTATCCCTTCTGCTTTCCAACACTCTTTCAAGAACCGCAATTGCACAGCTCACAGACAGTAGAGTTTTATTGTCCATTGTAAATGAGATATTAAAAGTATAGTCGCAATGACAAGTTACATCACTAACTTCTCCCACTATTTTAATGCGCGCTTTTTGATGGCGTTCCCTTCCTCTCCGGCAGCTTCCAATAAAAACGCCCCTTCTGACCAGGAAATGAGCCTCGGCGCGGGCGCACAAAATTCAAACGCGAATATTGCAGCAACCGCGCACCTGGCATTCAATTGCAGCCGCGCCGCCCGTTGGCACCCGGGGACGGGGCGGCGCGGCGCGGCGCGACGCCCCAGCCGGAGCGGAACTCCGGGCTTCTGCGGTCCCGCGCTGACCGCGAGCCCCCCGCCCCCGCCCCTCGCACACTGGGCCACAATGCGGCGAATGGCGCGCACAGCAAGCACACAATCACAAATAGGTACACCTACCACACGTGTAACGTTTCGAATAATACTGAACGGAATAATGAATGCTCAATGTGTTGAAGCAGTTCATTCTATTAAGAGAACAAATAGTGCAATTTTCAACTACAATATTGCAAATCATGTAATAATGATGAACAGAGGAAAATAATTTAAGGGAAATTACTCTTAAAAAAATACTTGCAAAGAATGAATGTGTCACGAACGGGTGAAATTTTCGCCAATGCCTACTTTAGTGTGATAGATGATTTGGAGAAATGTGATATTCGGTGACAAAAGTGCCGCTCTCCAAGAAACGTTGAAGACCCGGAAAATCGTAATAAAAATAGACGAGAAATAAAACTTTTTCCTTTTTTAGTTATGAGCGTTTTATTAATATTGAAATTAGATTAATTTGAATACAGTGTTTATATATATATATATATATATATATATATATATATATATATATATATATATATATATATATATATAAATTTTGTAGACAGTCAAATTGGGTAAATATTTGAATCCATATAATTACTAAAATATTTATTTCAAAATTTAATTCTTCTCATTTCAATTATTTACCCAATTTGACTGTCTATAAATAGTATATATAGACCGTATTCAAACTAATATTTGTTCATGTTCTGTTGTTACACCTTCGTTATACAAACATTTACAGGTACAATAATTATTTGCCAGTTGAAGCCCCAATTTCGCCAGCTCAGAAAGCACGGCCTGCACTGCGCTATGGATGTAATTTCGGGCGCGCTCTGCGGGTGGCGAGGGTGGCGGCGGCGGTGCGGTGAGCGGAATGCCGCCATCCGCGGCCGATGAAATTGCCGCCGGGTGATAAATGCAGGTGCGTGTACCCCGGCGCGCCGAACCGGAAAGCAATTTACGGCGCTGGATGAGGCGCGGTGCCGCGCAGCGGGGGCGGGGGCGGGGACGGGGGCGGGGGCGGCGGAAGGAGAGGTGGAGCATTAACCAATAGCTATCAGCCCTGCCCAAGGAAGGGTTTTATTGCTCATCACGATAGCTGGATCCCTCGTTACTCTTGTTTCCGCAGCAGTGACACAAATTGAATCTTCTTGGAAAAGAATTGTCTTCGAGTGTTTCTTTTGCTTTTAAATATTTTTCGAAAATGTACATAAAAGCCTTTTTCGTAAATATTATCTCGTCCACAATAAATGCATCATTATTTATTATTGAAATTTTAATTAATGAAACAATTAATTTCGCATGTTACAAACGTCAAAACCAATGACAAGCCCCATTCATGTAGTTGACGCATATTTTAATAATCACGTCACGTGTTGCACTCGTCCTATTAAAAAAATACTTTCAGAGATTTCGAAGAAAAAAGAAACAAACGTTCGTTTTTCCCAAACATTGAAAAATTTGCCATTTATGCAACAATACATGCGAGAGCTTCCTTTGACATCGGGAGACTAGCATTCTGATCTGTAGTCAACAACAGAAATAAATGAAGAAAAGTGTTTGTGTCAAAACTTACAGGAAAAAAAACTATGAAAAATATTCCGCTTATTTCAGCTTCCCAACATTTTTTAAGTAAAAAGAATGAGACGAAAATGATTGCCACACGTCCATCAGAATTGCGACTAAAAATTCACGTTCACAATAATATCGCAACAATAATTCAAGAGTTCAATGCAAATGATGTTTTATGAACCACAAATGAAAAGGTCCAAATTCACAGTAAAGGATCTATTTATTTCGTCCCATCTGGAGGAGATTCTAATAATTAGAGGTTTCCCTTATTTGTGCGAGTAAATCGTTCCTTTAGTGGAGTGAACTGATGACTGGGCAAACGTACTAAATAGATAGTAGATACATCAATGCAGTATTGCTCACCGTGTATAATGTACCCGTATTATCACAAGTTCAGCCCGTGGCCTACTCGGATAGAGCAGAACAAGTAATTCATTTAAATTTCAAATATCTCATCTTAGACTACGCAGTGCGTATCAGGTTCACACGACGCATATAGTTTAATTAGCTCTCCAGCGGTAACCTTGGTGCGGTGTGGCTATTGGTCCGCGTGGGTCGCCAGGAGCCGCATTACGCACTCCAATTCCCGCGCGCGGTCCCCGACCCCGCGCCCGGGCGGAACGCTCCTAATGACAAATCTCCCCTCGGCGCGGGGCGCCCCAAACGGGCCGATCGCATGACGCCCCGCGCGCAACCCGCTTCCGGTCGCCGCGCTGACGTCACGCGGGAAGCACGGGGTGGGTGGGGGTTGGCGGAACTGCGGGCGCGGGCGCGCGCGACTACCCGCGAGCGAAGATCGCGCTGTGAGCGCAAAATTTAAGCCGGCCAATGGGGAGCGGTGCGCGCACACTTCGCGCGGGGCCAGCGCGCTCCCAACTGACCTTGAGGTGACGGAATTCGAGTCATGGTCACAGAATAGGACTACACGGAAAGGAAAGCTACCCATCTTCCTACCCGCCAGATAGTATACTCTCTGGCTACCCACAATCCGTGCGCCGATATGATGCGCATGATCGTCATATTCAAAGTGTGTAAACAGCTGTACGACCCGGCATTTGTTTTGGGTGAACGGTGGTTTTTATTTCCGTTTTACTCGCATTTGGTGAGTGTATAACTAGCAAAAACATACGTAACCCGAGGGGGCATTTACTTCATGTAGGTAAATATCACTATCGAACATAGACAATTGTTAATAAAAAATAGAGATAAAAAGGTGAAGAATTATAAATACATAACTAGTAGTGCTACAGAATGACACAGACACTCGTACTAGGATTTTTTTAGCTGTACCGTTCTTCGGTAGTTTACCAGACTTGCCAGTTATCATCTATCTCCGCCCAAAGTACATTTGTTTGAAATTTTCTCCATTCTTTGGTTTCCTAATAGTAGAATCGAAATAGTACTTTCAGAATATTAAAGAACAGTAAAACCTCGTCCTAAATTAACAATTTTCACTAAAAAATTTGGAATCGTTTTTAAGAAAATATCGTTTAAGCGTTACTAAAAATGCGAAATTAAAGCTCTTTCACACATAATATTTCTGAGTTTTCGGAAAACTTTATTTGGAGTCATTTAAAGCACTTTAACTCACAAATACAGGAGCAGATAAATAATGCTAATATAGATACGAATATCTGGATTTTTATTTTACATTTATATACGGTGATGTGTTCAACGAGAGAATACGGAATATGCACTGAATACATTTTCACTTTAACGACAAACATATCACGTGAATATCAGAATGTAAATAGCGCACCGATAGCAAGTCCGCCGATAGCCTCAGGAAATGTAATTAATTCTGTCGACGCCACAAATGATGTGGACACAGAGATTGACAAATTGTTCGCGAAAGTTTGAGCACGGGCAGTTCGGAAATTCACAGCGCACCACCTTGAACTGAACTCAGTTGCTGCTGATTGTAATGAAACATGGAATTCCTAAAGCTCAAGTAATCTGAAATTTTTTCATCGATAAGATGTAGTAATGGATAGTAAAAGTATTGACTGTTGAGGAGCATTTTGTCGCTAACATTTACATTTTCATGAATATTAATGGCATATTCTTGTCTACAACTCATGCCATTGCGTCGCGTAACACATATCTCTTAAGTTGGAACTGATTTAAAAATCAATTTGCTCTTACTAGGTTACGTAAAAATAACTTTTTAACCGTATTTACATTTTCTATAAAATATAAAATTACAGTTTAATGTCAGGAGAATAAAACTAAATATTTTCGGAATTTTAAACTATGTAAGCTTAAAACTGCACATAATTGTTACTCTATATTGTAAGTAATAATTTATAGACTCGCAATACTAAAAATTAGAATATAGGACACAAAACTCACTAGTCACTTTTTAAGCACAGCTTGAACGATGACGAATAGATGTTAGTCACTCAAGTATACCAGAGATGAATGTGCGCCGTGCTAGAGCGATAACTCGCTGTTTGCGAACATAGATGATTAGCAAGCTGTGGATTTATAGGCACGAAAAACTGTAGAAATAGGCAGGCAAAATGGGCATTTAAAAGGCACTATACATTTTTCTTATCCTTATTTATATACTTGTGTTTCTGAAGTAAACTATACACGAGTATTGTCATTCCTGGAATGTTTGCTTTCATTGTTCTGACAAATCCTCATAGATATCCTTTCTATCATGGTTGATATTTCGGACAAAAAAAGCTGAATCGCAGTAATTACCTTTTTGCTTTTCATTAAATGCAAGCTGATACTCTTAATGTTGCACACTAATTCTAATGATATTTTTCTTAACATTTAATTTAAGCGTAATTGAAAACATTGTATGATTTGTTTTAATCGCCATGTATAACAGAAATGTTGTAACTAGTAGGCTTACAACAACATACTTTCTCGCATTATATCTAAAAAATATTTCAAAATTGCATTTTTCAAAAATTCAGAGTGTTCCGAAAATGAGATCTGCAACTTTCTTTTAAGCGTCTCTTGTTCTACCCGTAGAAAAAATTGTATTGGTTTTTGAGATTTTTTTAAATAATTTGCATTCATTTCAAGCAGAAATTCCGCAAAACCCACTCATTTAAAAAAACATGTCTTTTTAAAGATCTGATTTTTTTGAACAGATTTCATTAACGACAAAAATCTATGTATTGAATATTTTACTTTTGCAATGTTCATGTTTTGCAATTTTCGAAAATACAAAGAGTTCGCGAAAAAAGGACTGGCACCAATTTATACTGTCCTGATCCATACGAAGAGAAAATTTTAAGAAAAAGTTTGGAGCTGTTTTTGAGAAAAGTTGTTTAAAAATTCAAAGTAAAAAATAACTAGACTACCGCCAGTGATCTTGAACGTGTTTCATAATACGAAATATCCACTATAAAACGGAATCTATATTTATCTATAGTTGTTCGATTTCTCTGTACTCTGCACGATAAAAACAAAAAAGTACAATTTTTAAACATTTTGATTAAGAATAATTGCATTTTGATCAATAAGTGCGCGAATAGGCAACATATAGGCATTTAAAGACAAAATAGGCATTTATTAGTGAAATACGCAATTATAGGCACTATAAAATTCGCATATAATGCTCCTAAAGCCTCAAAATGAATAGGTAACCTAAAACATTACGTTTTCCATTGATGGAAAAAATAGGCAAATAGACAAAAATCCGCAGTTTAATGATTAGTTATCATTAGAGCTCTTGAATGAGGTATAGTTGAATGTATTCGCCTTTCGTTTCGTATCACACACTTCCTTCACGAATTTCTAGGCCTTTTCATCCCATGATTTCGTACGCGTGGGCTAACTGAATGCTTGCAATGGCACCTACAGCAATAACACAAGCGAACTGTTTGTCTTACAGACGTAGAACTCTCTAATTACCGAAGGAGCCGGCCACATGCAGGACTTGAGAAGCGGGCCTTCAACACCTCGTGCCACGTGCGCAGCCAAGCGTTAACCCACGATCCTCGCGGTCTCCTCCCAGGCAGGCGCTCGCCGGCCGATAAATCTACGAGTCTCTCGCGCTGCGGTGGCCCCGGCAATTTCACCATGCCTGGCGGAATAAGCGAGGGAATTTGTACAAGGCGCACGTTCTTACAGCGAAGCATGATAAATGGTAGGCTAAACTCTGTGTCTCTCTAAATAGCTGTATCTAAGTTCGTAGAGTATTCTTAGAATTATGCAAGTACCATCAATATCCATACAAAGATTTACGCTTTACGTACACACACTTTGAATCACTGTTCGAAGTACTTCTCTTGAATAAAAAATCCAATGCAGAATTTCTCCGCATTCTTCTATATGTAGACTGATGTAGTGAAATTGTTAATGGAAAGTAAACACATTTTTGACATTCGTAATCATAAGGGTTCAAATGAATTCAATTCCATAATTGAAAAATTGTCCTTGCGCACTAGCAATCAGCGCCCGAGGCGCTTAAACGACAGGGAAAACGCCTAGCACCTTTCGACACACCATATGGATCACATTCATTTTAAAAAAAACAAATTATTTCTTGCTGGTTTGTATCAGTTCAATGGTATGTAGCAGAGGGTGAAACTATTTCAAAAATCTGTTCTTTTACAATAAAAACTCAGAAGGAAATGATGCAGTTCGTTTGTCCACATTCTGCTTCAGCATCTTTACAGACAATTCTCTTCGGTTAACGGCGCTGGCCTACATCTTTTATTGTCTTAAGCTTTACAACGTCAGTTCAAGCGTCTTTTTTAGCCATTCACTATTCTAAACGAGCAGGCCACTAAACCACGCAATTTTCTACGCGTGCAACGTAAACACACTTTCTTTCGAGTGACTGACTCGACCTAGAATTAATGTAGCGCGAAAAATCACGGTCAGGGATAGGATTTAGGAAGAAACGATAAAGGAAGGAGAGAGATACCACGGACAGGTTGGAAGGTGTTCCAACCACATCTTTGAGCCAAGTCCGAGGAGCTTTTGGTATGCACGCACGCAGACACACTCACTCAACGTTAAGAACGGAATTGCTTAAGCTGTCACGGCAGAATTATTGAGACAGCAGGTAGAAACTTTTTGATGACGCAAAGCCGAATAATTTCTCTGATCGAAGTCAGTTGACCAGGATCGAGGTGCAGCATCGAAATTAAGAACCGCCCATGAAGTCGCAATTTCCACGAATACGGCGAGGCAATGTTGCCAAGTGCAGCGATTTGTTGTAGCAGCTTTAAGAGAAGGATGGGCGCGACTGTGGTCTTTGTATCCGCCGGCCAGTGCGGCCAGCGCGTCCACCAGCAAGGGCCGAAGCGATCGGCGCCGGCGCCGCCGCCGCAGTCCTGCGGGACGTCGCGACGCGACGCGCGCATTCCGCGGCCTCGTGCGCCCGCCCGCCCGCCGCAGCCCCCGGGGGCGGGGAAGGGCAGGCCAGCGGACGGCGCCTTTCGCCTCGGGAATTTCAATCTTCTTTAGTGCCGCCTCCATCAACGTCCGCACAGAGGCCGTGAAAACGCCATTAGAGCGCGTTTGTGGCCTCCCGGAGCGGCGGCGGCGGCTGCGAGTAACGAAGCTTTGTGAGCGCGCAGCGGCCGAAAGCGCCTACCGCCGCGCCGGCGAGCCAGCCATCCCGACTGCCGTTGTCCTCGCAATGGGGCAGAATGGAGCCTCGCACTGCGACTCATATTTTAGTCTGCGATTTCATTACGCCAAGTGGCGGTTAGAAATTGGTTAAGGACCTTCGGGGGAATGAGCTTTGAATATCTCCGGATGAGCCTCTTACTGTTACCAATCATGTGTGATGGATATAAGCCTCCAAGTTTTTTTTTTCGAGCAGAAGACATTTTTGGAGTAGAGTTTTACGTTCATCGTTAAAAGTACTCTAATAACCGATTTATAATTCCCAACTTGGGACCTTGAACCAGTTTTTTTATTAATGAATATTGACAACTCAGTGCAATATATTGTTGAGGAAAAAGCTAATTTAATACGCGTTGTTCACTCATTTTAAATATTTCTTGAAATAAACTTTCTCTACAAGAAAATGAACTCTACAAAAATTATTACGGAGCTGCAAAGGAAGTTCTGTACATTGCCCTTTTATGTTATCAGAACACTACAAACGTTTTGATGAAGCTATTTTGTTAAGGCCACAACGCACCTATTGACTAAGTAATAACGGCTCGTTTTCAGAACTCAAGGATCTGTCCGGACACGACCGCACGCCACAATAGGAGACGCGAGCTCGCCGCATTCCTACTACTCCCTTCTCCTCTTTTCCCCAGTAACTGCTCGTAATACTTCGTTCCACCGCCTTCGTCCCGTCGCCTACTACCCAGCCAGCCAACTAACTAACAGCAGCCCGGAGTCGACACGCTCGCGACTCCGCCGCCCACAAGCAGCGCGCTCGGATTCGCGCCTTCGACTCCGCGCGAGGGGAAAAGGCGGCAGCGTTCGCGTCCGTTGAGCCGCGGCGTGGCGTGGCGTGGCGTGGCGTGGCGTGGCGTGGCGTGGCGTGGCGTGGCGTGGCGTCACGTCACGTCGCGTCACGTCACGTCACGTCACGTCACGTCGCGTCGCGTCGCGTCGCGTCGCGTCGCGTCGCGTCGCGTCGCGTCGCGTCGCGTCGCGTCGCGTGGCGTGGCGTCGCGCCCAGGGAAACCACAGAGGCCGCAGCGAGAGGCGCGGGCCCGGCGACCGGGCGGGGGCGCCGCAAATATGGCTTCGCAAGCGCTGCGTCGCGTTGCTTTGCCGCGAGAATGACGCACGCGCCCAGGAATTTCATTCAACAAACACTGCCAGCCTAAGGAAGAACAGCCCAGGGAATGTTACACGCGTCGGCTACATTTTTCGCCCGCGCCAGCGAACGAGTGATGAGCACGGATATTTTCCGGGCGCTGCGCAGAGATACACAGGAGATATTTTGAATCTTCGTTGCTCGTTTGCCAATGAGAAAGGGGAATCGGCGAGCAACACATAGTCTGCAATGTTAACATCCATTCGTCTCTGCCTCCCATATCACACGTCTTACGTAGTTGTTGCGAATGATACAGTTTATGAATCTGAAAACGACAATCGCAAAAGTTTTTCATTTAAATATTTTAAAGACCTTCAAAACCCAAGTAATTATTCAACACCAACATTTTTATTCTGAACGTGGAGTTTGGGAAAGCTAACAAATATTAGTTTAGTTTGGGTGAAAACAAAAGAGGCAATGAAGCAAAACTATTTTTAACTAATAATAAACAGGAAATGAACATTCCAAATCAACAAAATTTGTTGTTGTTTTTTTAGAACTTAAAACATTTAAACGACAGCAACACACTTTTTACACGTAATATATTGGATTCTGAATGAATGTGGAATATGGATTAGCATGCATGCGTCCGTAAGGCGCCAGTTGGGCAAAACAAGTTGGAAATAGACACGACCAGCGACGTTCAATGCCTACAGACGCACGGCGGGCGCTGGCTCCAAGCCGGCGCGGCGCAAACGGCTGCTTTGCATCACAAGCGCGCGGCGAGGGCGCAGGCGAGAGCGCGGGGTTCCGCTCGGGCCGCCTCTCGAGAGGTGCAACGGGACAAAGCCGCCGTTCTCAACCGCGCGGACAAAGGCGGCGCGGCGGCAGGCGATAAGGGTATCGCACACACCGCGGCGAGGAACGCCAGGGGCGCGGGGTCACGCAGCACACAGCGACCTGCGAAAGCTAAGGCCACTAATCTCGGCTCTTCCGGTCGGAGCGCCAGGCTGGGATTGCGAAACGCCTTCTGCGACGGATCGACGTTTCAATCCTCAACAGAGGTGTCTACGGATCCCAGTGCATTTTGTGAGACATTTCAACCTCTCCCTTCATACTTGTTTTTAATAAAAATTGAAATATTTCTCCAAAAGTTCCATACTTCTTTCAAACAGAAAGTGCCACTAGTCATTTTACAATATAATCAATAAATCACAACTTAAAAGTTTATTACTTTATTGGGAATTCAGATATTATTGAAATAATAATTTCCCCTTGTTGCACTTGAACATGAACGTCCCAGCTAGAATAACCTGATACCTCCTTAGAAAACGGCGTGATCATTCCGGCGAAGTAAACAAAAGATCCGTTTTCTGTTCTCCAGAAATACCCTGGCCAGTCAATATCGTCTCGTTCCCAGCCTATTTTCCCAGCATCGCTAGTAAAAAAAAAAAAAGCTCCGCATCTTCGCATTTCCGTCGGATGGAAGCAATGAAATCAGAGCCGGAGGAGGGAGGCGCGCGATCGCATCTCGCAACGCCATGCGCCGCCGTCAGAAATCGCATTCCGCGGCCCCCGATCGCCGCAATCTCCGCGAGAAGCGTCGTCAGCGCGCTGATCCGGCGATTCCCGCCCCGCCCCCGCCCACGGGGCTTCTCGGGGGCCGGCTATCGATTCCATACGACGGCTCCCGCTGACGCCGCGTCGCGCCGCGCGGTCGACGATACTTCAGCAGCCTCCGTCGCCCACGGCTGCACTCAGCGAAGTCATCGCTGCCCCACGCCGCGCCGCACGCTGCCGAAGCCTCCGCTCGATCGATTTACAGCCCCTGATACTGCTAATACTGTCAAAACAAAGTCCACGACGACTCTCGTACATTGTGTCACGTAAAAGTGAAGAGCGAGGAGAACTTCAAATTTGATTAGCCATTTGACCATAGTGAATAAGATACTTAGATACGCAATACTTAAATTTAACGAACGAGAAAAAGACGGAGATTTCCTTTACTACTATTGAAGAAACAATATAGTAATTAGGATGATCAACTTTCATGCGACCGACTGCTGACTACAAGCATTGATTGATTGAAAGGTGATTCCAGGCACGTCACCATAAACTCTGTCATCCGTTTAGTCTTCACCCCCAGATCATCACAGCATTAGCAAATTCGTCGCCAGCCCCATCGTTTCGAGCTCAATCGCCATGTCATCCCGCGCTGCTGCAGCCGCCGCCGCCTCCGCGAAACTCGGAGCGGCAGCGCGCGCTCTCGCCAAGCGAACAGGTGTCTGGCGGCGGTGGCGGCGGCGGCGCTCCGGCCCAGTGGGTCGCGCCCACCAGCCCTGCCCAGCCCCGCCCCGCCCCTCTCTCCATGTCCGCCTCCGGGCCGCTTTGTGCCGCGCCAAACAATGCGGTTGTCGCGCGCGTACCCGCCGCCGCCGCCGCGCTGCGCCGGTTGCGCGGAACAAAGGCGCGCGCGGTTCGTCTCGCACACAAGTTTCCGCAAGCTGCGTAATTGAGAGGACACGGCCGGGCGGTATTAAGTTGACTTCCAAGTAAATTTCCAATGCCTATTTGCTTTTATTGGATGATGCTAAAGACTAAAATCTACACTCTATTACAAAGCGCAAAATTTGATATATTAAATCAAGAAACGTACTTGACACGTTCGTACTTGATCGAAGCTTCAAAACAACCACATTTTCGGATATCTCACTGCTTAACATTATTATGTAGTCATCTGCAAGATGACAACATTATTATGTAGTCATCAGCAAGATTATTATGTGGTCATCTGTAATCCACAAGACTGCTCTAGAAAAAAAAATAATTTCAGCCCATTACTACCTAATCTGGACATACCATAGCCATGGTCTAAATCATAGTCACGGACAGCGATATAGCAAAAAATATTTTATCAATGAAGCTGACACTAAAACTCCCAGTTATAAACAGAAAAAAAAAATACTTTTTCTCTTTTCTCGACGCATTTTGTAATTTAGCATCATAATGATGATATTAATAATAATAATAATAATAATAATAATAATAATAATAATAATAATTCTCCTACATATTCATATTCGCTGGATTCACCATGACTTCACGTAATAAAAAAATGTTAATTTCTCTCCAAATGAAGGTCACACAAACTCACAACTGAACCGTAGAAATGTCTTCAAGAGCTCGGCATATCTCTACGGCGGGTGAAAAATTGATGAGCGGCAGGTTGTATGCCACTTTGGTGAGTGGCGTTTGAGGGCAGCGTGAAATACGGAGTGAGATGCAGGTTAGTGTGATGTGCGGCAGGAAAGCGACGGGGATTTTCCGCGGTATTTTCAATTTTTTTTTACATATTGGTTATGGAAGAAGCGTAACACAAATTCTTCAGTGACCCCCGGCCTTAGGGCATATCCATGACAAAAACTGCAAAGAGTACTGCAGTTTTATTAGACATTAACAGTGACTAAGTAGCAACTATTTCCCGCTCCATTACGCACACGGCACATTTGGCAACTGCGCGTGGGCATTCATCGTCTTGTGAATGCCGCTCTGTTAGCGATGGAGCACATTCTACGGCCGTTTTGTCACATGGTGCGTGAGGGAAATACTGCGTTCAAGAAGAGGCACTTCAGATGATTAGAAACTAACGAATTTTAATTGGAAATTTAGTGGCAGCGTTTCTGCGTAACATCTATCAAGCAGATAGACAGTGGCTCTGAGATAAAATTTCCAAAGTTCGTAGCACATATTTTGGAAGAGAGGTTTTCAGAGATAATGCTGTTAACATAAACCTCGGAGAAAACCTGACAAAACGCTTCAGCTGTTGTTCTTCATGACCCAGAAAAAAGGACTCTTTTTTTATTCCATAGTACAAGCAATAAAAGTGTACTATATTTGCTGTTTCGCAGCCTCCGGCTACGAAACTACTGCATTTGATTCTGGTAATATTCTTCTCTTTATTCATATTCAAACGAGGTACAAATACTGACAAAATGACTATCAAGTTTCTTGTAAACAAAAAATACTGTTCAGACACTAGTAAGTTTTAATTATTTTGGTCAATGATCTCAGAAGAGCAATGATGTAACTTCATGCACTTTCTTCCCTTTTTAACGGCACATTATTTATCCTTTCACAAACTTCCCCATCACCCCTTCTCCCGATTTCCACAGACGTTATTTGATCACCGCGCCTTTGATTACACCTCAACAAAGAGGGAGGGCGGGGTGCGCAATCGGAAGCCGTTGCACAAACGACGTCACGCGATTCGGCGCTCGTGCAACAAAAGACAGGGCGAGCGCTAAGGCTCCGCCCCCGCGGCGCCCTCCGCCAGCGCCCGCGCGCCGAAAAAACGGCTCCATCCACCTCCGCTTCCGCACGCGGAGAAAAACGCCCACTCCCCCAGCGCACACGCACCGTTTTCCGCGCCAAAGAACATTCGATTGCCTATAATGGTCGATGCAGTGTGTCAGTATGGGGCGAGCCAGTGTGTGTGTGTGTGTGTGTGTGTGTGTGTGTGTGTGTGTGTGAGAGAGAGAGAGAGAGAGAGAGAGAGAGAGAGAGAGAGAGAGAAAGAGAGAGAAGGAAGGGGATTGGGTGTGGATGGTAAGGATGAGAGAGAGGATGAAAGTACATCGCACAAACTTTCCAATTGAGTGGACACTCGTGCACGAGATGATAATCTGACTAACTCTGAAATTTTAACAGTAGAACCACCTTCACATCACAGTTGCTAAAAAGGAGTTAATAATTCACTCAATCAGTGGAATACACACTTATCCATCAGAGGCGCTTTATGGACACGATTACACCAAATTACTTTATTTTTAATCTTACACCAATTTGACATTATTATTATTATTATTATTATTATTATTATTATTATTATTTTATTATTATTTATTATAGCATACAAGCCAAACAAGAAGCGTGTGTTGTTCGCCTGAAGAGAAGTTAAGAGTTTGAATATCGATTAAAAGGGTGTTACGAGGCCTGTCACCAAGTTCCACCAAATGGTGAATCCACAAGAAACACGGACGGACAGTTTAAAATGTGTTACTACACTTTCCATAATGACACAGACTATACACAAGGTTACCATGAAATCACCATATAGAGACTTAGTACTCGCGAGTTTGGTAAAAAGTACAGGATGGATTACGATGCGAACACCCTACACGCTTCCTTCCAACCATTAACAGTGGTAACTCAGGCGTTCGCTTGGTCGGGTGCACCCAACCCAAACACGGAAAATACGTCTTTCACCACCCTGCTGCTTTGGAGTTGCTATGTTGATCAAGAAGTGATTCAGTGGCATGGTTACTCACACGTCGACGTCATTGCCAACGCCAAAGAAACAAGAAAGGTTACTGAAAAAGGAACTGGGTGTGAAACATCAACACAGTTTCTAACACAAAAGTCACAATTCATCACGTCGTATTTTCACAAGTTTCTTTGGTTGTTCAACATGCCATCTCTGACAAAATTGCATTAACTGATAAATCAGAACGTCGTAATTCCTACGTCGTTTAGCATAGAACTACGAACAGTTTTAGAAAACTCGTTTAAATATTCAAGGGTACAGATGTTATAAGAAATGTAAAATATTTTCTTCTACGACCTAAAAAAAAGATCATAAACAAACTACAGAAAGTTCTCATGCAGACAAGAAGGTAACATTTGCTAAATTATAGTTTTCTTTTTTATAGCTTTAAAACATCCGTTACCGGCAACCACTCAATTAAAATTCACGTGGCGTTAAAATAGCACTTTGGGGTGAAAACTACTTAAGATTTTGGAGACTATTCCACTCTTGAGTTATTAGTTTCAATCCGGCCAATTGCGTTTTATAATAATTTATAATAATATGGTTTTAAACAAATCACGGACGCCTAAAACCGAAAACTTCACATGTGTACATTTTTCTCTATTGTCTTATCACAGAGGACGTTCAACTGTTTAGGAAAATAAATATTCTTTCCATGACGGAAACTGCAATTAATCAGTACAGCAATCAAACGAACTAACACCAATATTTGTTGCTACTTTTTACTTTCTCGTATACATACGTATATACGGAAGTAAGAGAAAGTTATGTAATGCTGTGGAAAATCGATTTCGAGATTTCAACGGAAATACACGTTTTGGGGGTCCCCTGATACCGAGAAAGTTTGTTTTTTCTTTCTTTGCAAAACGTCCGGCCGTCTGTGAACACTGCTAACCACGTGTACAATCTTTTCCAAATTGAAGAAAGCCCTAGCGATCTGGCTCTAGTTGAAGCATTGAGATTTTGAAAAACATTCTTTAAAATCTGGGGGTACTTTACATGAAGCCTCCCAGAGATTTTCAAAATTTTCTCAAAAATGGCTCCATATGTTTTCTTTAAATTTCTTGCAAGAATAGAGTAAAATACACTTATAAACATGGTATTACTTTTGACAAGATCTAAAGTGCGTAATTCCGTCATATCTATCGTGGACATATACTTTGGGCCGTCGGGAACTGGAGTTGCACGACAATGTGCAAAATACCACAATAGGGAAACGAAAACTCGTTAAGACAATCAGGGAAATTGAAAACCTGAATCCAGGATAGCATTCCAGTCATTGAGTGAACTCTAAAATCAGAACTCGGAAGAATGAGAGATTATTGAGTTCGGGAACGTCAACTACCAAAGACATTAGTTAAGCAAGTTGAGTGCAGGTTATATCCCGGAGAGTGGCGATGTTCCACGCTGAGACGTGCAATCCAGTGCCGACATCCCCGTCAGCTTGCGGGCTTTCCCCCCATTCAGGTGTATCCCCCAGCGGGGCATCGACCCGACTGGCACACGCTCTACGTTCTCGACTAGTGTGCGTGTTTGCGGATCCCAATATGTGCGGAAATGTGAAAATCCGCCAGCGTTAGAACCGCAACCTAGGACGTCTGGGTAACGGTAATACCGCGGAGCTATCGCAGACGTTAGGAGAAAATCGTGACATCTGAAGAACTTCAACGAGCGAGTCGGTTCCGTTCATTACGCAACGTTAGATCTCCAAGAGCATCGACAATGGTGAAAACGTTAAGAACGTCCTGCCAACGAGCAGTTGGAGATCTCAAGCAGAGAGGGCACTGGCGCTGAGAGGGTCGCCGGCGGCAGCGTCGTAAGATTCTTCAAGGGGGGCGGAGGCAGCAGCGGCAGTAAAACGCCGGGGACACCAGGGCGATGGCGAGCGCCCGGAGATGGGCGGGATGGAGCAGGCTGCAGCTGTTGCGAACGGCCCCTGCGGCAATGAGGAAGCAGGTGGGCGGCGACGCCCCGACACCGCCCCGCCCCGCCCCGCTGGAAGCCAAGCACCGGAAGGGCGTTGCTATCACGATGGCTCCGTGGCGCTTAACTGTTAAGGCGACGGCGACGACAGGATTCAGGTCCTCCAGAGGAACAAGATCGTTTCTGTAGCACATATGAAGGGGTCGGGGCAACATAATGATAACCCACATTGAGTTAAGTGTAGTACTTCAGTACTTAGGTGTACTAGTAGAGGCAATTTATTACATCTCAGGTCGAATAAAAGCTCTAAAATAATATCGATTAATCAACCCTTCACAGAAGAGTCATCCGACTCATTACTTCCCTGATGTTGGTACCTGCGTCCCACATCAGGCGCAATTGTTGCAACTTTTCTTATTGCAATCGGTAAAGATAGCTATCCAAACGAGGCGCTATCAAAACAAACGTGAAGACAATACATTTTCCAGGGCAATAGTTCAAACCTGTTTCTCCAGTAAAAATGCAAACCAATGAGTAGTGGGGTTGGAGTTACGAAGAACAATGGGAGAAGTACTCGTAACGTCGACTTTTTGCTTCGCAACGAGAGCTTCTGGAGGCAGAGAAATCGTCGAGGGTGCCAGTTTATTGAGGTCCCTCTGCATTTGAGGGCGACTGTCGGAATCCGAGAAGGAAGAGGAGGATTCCAGTTCGATGCGGTGCTATTGAGGTCGTCAATTAACTCCATCCGGCAGCTCGTTGGCGACGCTGTCGATGGCAATCAACTCGGTTCGTGTCACTTGCGATGTCTCGACACGCCCTCGAATGGGATACTCGAAATGACCAAATGTGTTTCCAGTTGGTCGCAACAGGCGAAACAATATCGACACATAATTATCTAACCTAAACTCGAAAGCCACATTTTTTCCGTTCCAAAAGTCATACGTTCACATATATTGGACCGTGAGCGGAACGTCCCTATCGCTGAATTTGTTCGGAATTTTGAAACAATTCATCGAAAGCAAATATGCAAAAAGCTCTTCGTTATTGCTTCCAGGAAGTAATCAAATGCCTAGTGATTGCTTTCAGACGGGTCATATCAGATTTCTCATTACGACCAGATTCAGTTTTCATTGTGAGAATCAGGTTGCATGGAAATGAACATCGATACAAATGGAGGATATCTGATAGCAGATTTTTTCCATGAGAAATAGTAAACCATTCTACACATAGAATTCATCATTTCGAAAACGCATACCTCAGCGAATAAACCCAGAGAAGCTGGTGACATTGTTCTCTGGGTAAGTGGTGAGATACGCGCGTTCCGAGTCCTCTCCACGATTATTAAACTTGGTTCAGAGTTATTGCAAACCACATACATATTCTGCGCAGGACAAGGGGTCACGTACCATTCGCATCTTACCGGCTGCAGCAGTCAAAAAAATTCTTGCTTGCTAGAGGTTGTCGGGAGGAGTTGATAGGAATCTTTCTTCATCATGACGTAGCGCCTAACTTACGACTCGTCCTTTTAGGTCGACTATTCCACTCATGACATTTCAGGCCTACACTTAAAGTTTTATCTCCTATCGCCTTATACATAACTCGTGGTAAACGAGAATTTACTATATTCCTGTGATTCGTATAAACAAGAATATGCCTATTACTATCACTACATGTTGGTGAAGACAAACATTTCCATTACATAACTGTAATTCATTTGCAGCTGAGGCTTTCCTTCGCCTCCGTGAAGCAAATGATCTGTCGGCGCGCAGCCGGCCCTCTCTCACCGGGCGCACGGCGCGTTTCGTAACTCGCCTCTTCTCTCTGCCCATCGGCGAACCTCAAAGTTCATTTGCAAAACAGTCGCCGCCGCCCACGCGGCCTCCGCGGAGTCGTTTGAAATTACAATACCCGGCGACCCCGTCAAGCCACGCCGCGCCGCTGCGCGCGCTGGGGCGCGCAGGGGAGATGCGCGGCTCACAGCGAAATTTATATTTCTTTCCTGTAAATCTAGTTGGTTACAAAAATTACGGGTTGTATGTTATTCCGTTTGCGGTTTATTGTACTGTTTTTAAAGCAATTGAATACAAATATTATTATTTACTTTGTTTCAGAAGCAATAAAAAGTTTACACACCGTTATAGTCCAAACATTCAGTTTTACACATCAAAAGAATAGAATTTTCCATATCAATTACAGGACATCAATAAAACACAGGAAAATTTTCGGTATAAGAGAGATTCATTTCCATATTAGAGAAAAAAATCTCTAATGAGCTGAGAATTTTCCGATGTTGTATTAATTGTTGTTTATATAATTAATTTGGAACTTTTATCACTTAGTATCACTACAAAGAATCTCATTGGTTTCTTTAATTGACTAATCAAATATAATTTTACAACTTGTTCGAAATGTAATTCGATTATCACATGTAGATATACTAAGTGTGAAATGCTGAACGGACAGACGTTTGGGCTGAACATTGTTAGCAATTGAACATTAAAAAACTCACTCAATTTCATATATCTCCTTTCCAAATCCAGTATTGTCTTGTAATTGGATTTAACAACAAACTTTTATATCTAGGACAAAAATCAAACAAAAGGCGAATAAACAACAATAAGTTTCGGTTGAAACCGATAGGCTGTCGCCTTCCTACATTACTCGCTGTCCTAACACAGGCAATCCGCTAGTTTTGATAGTGGTGTACAGCTGACATTGTACACTAAATAACTGAAGTTGATTATCTCACGAATTCTTGACTTCCAGGTTGCAGATGCGTTCAACCAAGCTGCTAATCGATAAATGAAAACTTCGGTAAAGTCATCAACGACAGCCTCTGCACTAAAATTGTAGTCTGACGAAGAATATTTGCATAGAGGCGCTCCGGTCGCGTCTATCTCATTGGTTCGCTTGCAAACTAACGGACTGGAGTTTCATCGCCACGGTCAAGGGTGAAACACGATAAAGTTCTCTGCTCTGTCAGAAGTAAATATGGTTACCGGTAAATATAGAATCGATTTCTGCTACGCAAGCTACAACATCCACTACTCGTATAATCATATTACGCTGCACGGAAGTGTCAGATTGCGGCGTGCCTCCTGTATTCGCCGAAACAAGTGCGCCAGCGAGCTTGTTCGTTGAAATCTAGAAGTCCTAGTCTTCTTTCAGTAATCTCATGTGAATATATTTCTGAATGTATCGCGTTTCTCTGAATGTTACGATAAAGACTTTCAAATTTTAATTTGGCTTACATAAAAACTATTTTGCTACTATCCTCTTAGCGATCTTAAAATATTACGAAGCTCGACAATCGCTAGGCATTCACCCAGAGATTTCAAGGCCAAGGCGGATAAGATGCCCCATTCCGCCCCCTCAAGAAAACGTTATTGCAAGAACAACTAGCTTGAAGCGCCGGTTTGGACGTAAAGCAATAAAACTGGGGTTGTAAGCTACTAGTAACTGGTATTCTTTTGAAACATTTTTATCTTTTATTTTATTTTATTTAATTTTTACACACAAAATTATGTTCTCCGCAAAACATTTCATTATATTAGTTCGTGCAAAAAGGACTAAACGTGTATTCCAAACGACTTGAGTATCTTGAATTTCGTTCCAGTTCTAAGCCCGACTTCATCTTATTCAGTTACCTACAACAGAGCAGCAAACCAAATATTTATCGGTGCATTGGCAGCTGAAAACGTGTTTCAGAGGCAGTTTTATACAAATCCAGAAGTGAAAGTCACGCAATCCCCCATTTTTTCTTGAAATATATTCTAGCGTTGCTTAAAATACACCCATTTCTGGAAATTGGTGTCGATATTCCACAACCGAGCCACCTTCGTTGTCTATTCTGAGCTGACAGGGCGGGCGAGGGAGGGGCAGCCATTGCGGCGGTCGCGTTAGGCGCGAGGGGCTTGTGAGTTTCGCAGGTGGGCGGCGGCAGAGCGCCGAATCAGCAAACTCAGCTGGCGGGGCGTCGGCGTGGGCGTAGGGCAAGGGGCGCGGGGCCGCCCACGCCAAACTGTTTGCATTCCTGAGCGAGTCTGTTACGGCGTGCGCGGACGCAGGCCCGCCCGCACGCCTTCGTAATTGCACGCGCGGCGCTTCGCAGCGGTCGGCCGACGGGCATGGAGAGGGGCAGATGGCAGGAGGTGCGGAGGTCGTCGGAAAGGACAGGAAACAGGCAGAACGGCGCAATTGGGATATTCGGGTGCAGAGAGCGGCGGGTTGCTCGACTCTACAAATGAAATCAACGAACGAGACAGTAACAACGCAAGGCAAATAATGTAGTTCCATTGCAGAAGAAGACAAAGAGAGACGGTGAGATGAAGAAAGAAACGAGAGTGAAAGGAAGGAGAGAAACTTGTTTCGTAAAACTGTTTACGAAATTTTCGATATAAAAGCTCACGTCCTTTCAAAAACAATGACAATGTAACAAATAATACACTAAAGCACACCAAATCTTGAAAGAAAGCAAGAAAAGTATCGTACATCATGTTTCATGTTCCATATTCCACAATTACAGCTCGTAAGACTTCTTCAATACTGATCTGTACTACGACAGAAAATAACACCAATGCCACTGCCTGAAAAGCAGAATATTGAAGCACCCTGCAACAGATCGAAGCACAGCGTAGTACCCCGAGGCTGAAATGGAGAGCAGCTGCACCCGCGGAGGTCGATGCAGCGCAGGGCGAGGTCAGGGGGGCGCGGCCGGCGTTGGGAGCCTCCTAGCCCCCTGACGGAGAGGAGGGACGTGCGGCTCTTCGCGGGGATCTGCGCCCGTCGCGAGGCGGACGACCCCGCCCCCCGCCGCAGCGACGAGATCCTACGAACGTGACCCCATCGCCGCCTCAGCTCACGGCGTCGTCACCGCAGGCGGCTCCCGAGTCACGAAGCTCGGCCTCCGGGACGTGCGAGCTCGCGGCGGCGCCCAATAGACGCGCTCTCCGGCTCTTGCGGCATCAGCACACGCGCCTCGCAAGTGTAGGAATTCGAATAGCTTAACCCTAATCTGCCTGAATTATTTTGTAATAAATAAATAAATAAATAAATAAATAAAAAATTAAAAAATCCATTGCACCATTTTATATTTAAAAAAATATTAATTCCCCCTCCCCCCCCAAAAAAAATTGAAATGCATATAATGACACCTTTTAGAATGAGATGGAAAACAACATGAAGTTCTAATTGCATTTCTGCAATTTTTTAAGATGAAAGTTTGAACTAACTACAGCTTCATACGGGCACGCTAGGCAGATAAAAGTTAATACGACAGTGTTTCGTAAAACTGTATGTATACTTAAAATTAATTTAGTAAAACAACGACAAACAACAAATAAAATCTCAGGTCTCCCAGTCATTTGTGGAAATTGCAACAGTTTAGTGCGACAGTAATTCCTAAAACGGTACGTAATCTCAAAATTAAATTAGTAAAATGACGATAAACAGAACAAATTAAATGTGAGAAACAATGCAGCCAAACAACCCCCTGGCATGTGGGATTGTGATTTATCTTACAGCTCAATTTACCCGAGAGTACAATGTGATGACAGGTCCAATGTAATTAAAATGTCAACATTGCCTTATACGAATAATATGGTAATTGTATTTAATAGATGAGTCAATCCACAATTCTCATGGTTTAGAATAACAATGTTACGACGTAATAATAAATGTTTATTCCGAAAGTAAAAATAAAGTCCGGGATGCGCTAAGATTTTTTTGTAAGAGTCGCAAATCATTTCTGTTAGCTACGAATGAAGGTTTGATGGCGTAACTCACAATCATATTGTAATTGTCCTCTGAGGACGTGAGTGATCCGCTAGGGATCGACTCATATTCGCTAATAACACGACATTCAATTATGAAACGTTCATAACACGCCTCCCTTGCTGTGAACCACTCGCAAACTCGAGTAATTTCATGGCAGATCTCTCTTCATAGCTATTTATTACCAAAAGGGACAGGAACTAACGAGAGATTAATGCGAGCGGAAAACGTATGACTCACTGCAAATTGATATCACCACACATTCTTTGTCCTACATAGTGTATTCCCCTCATAAAGTACACATACGATTGAATGTGTGATGGATATATGCCGCCTGTCATTCTCCTCAGTTACAAAATCGATTTAAATTTTATCCGATCGCGTGAAGGGACAAATTTCTGTCACTTGTGCACAATATTTAATGCATCAGGTAATTTACGTTAGGCAGCAGAATAACAATGAAATTTTTATATGAGCAGAAGCAAGTAATTAAAAGCAGATCTCAACTATAATTGAATTTTTAAAAAAATAATCGCAGTTTTTTCAGAGAAGTTTCCTTTTGTAAAATCTAGATTTCAACAAGAAAACTCAACTCTTCAGAACTAAACGAAATATAGAAACTTCAATGAACTCGGACCAGTACGTAAATGAAGGTAAGAAACTCGCTGGACCTACGGCGCTGCTCAGGGCTACGAATGTCACATTTTTATAGTGCTGTAGAGAAATTACCGTCCTCTTTTAGGACAATGCTAGAGGGGTAAACAGATACTATATTGCAGCCCATATCCGGGCCCTCCAGCTAACCTGTGGATTCGCTAACACGCAAACAAATGTTTAAAAAAAATTGTCTGAGACTTCGTCAACAGTCAAGGTGGCGTGTGCCGACCAACAATTGCAATGTAGCCATCGAATTCGTTTCTACCTTGGAAAAATACTCGTAATTTCGTGACAGAAATGATATTGTGGAGTTTTTGAACATAGTCACTGGCATGCAGGGAAGAGAATAACGAACACAAAATATTGCGGAGGGAGCTTTCGAATCTTGGAATCACCACAATTTAAAATAAATCGTCCATTGCTGTTTCTTCGCCATCCCAATTTTAACGAAATCAATTCTTTTAACGTCTCTTTGACCACCCTGATTTATTGTAATATTTTTGGTTTCTAATGTTTCTTTTTTTTTTTTTCATTAATATCCTTCCTGTACTTATTTTAGATATAACAAAATGTATGAGTCAATTGCAGTGAAATATTAAAAAAAAAAATAAGTTTTTAATCAACTATTCAGTTTCAACAAGTTTCTTTCTTTATATAGTATTGTAAATTTTATTTAAATAACATTCAATAAAAAATATTCCAGGCGTCTGAGAACGTTTCATGATAAGATTTCAACATAATGTGAGACAGATTCCCCCAACAAGAAGCTATTGGATTATACTCTTCCGAAGTAGTACGTAAACTGTGAAGTTCGGTGGTCGGTGCTGACTATGCCAAAGCCCGCCGGTGTGTTTGAAACCGAGACGCGCAATTCGCACGGGGCGCCGCCGCTGCCGCCGCGGCGCGCCGTGGGGATCCTCCGAATGCCTCCCCGGCCGCGAGCACGCACAAGAAGAAGCCGGCGCTTCTTGCGCGAGGGCGCAGAGGCGCAGGGGCTGGCGAGGAAACCGCAGGGCGAGAGGCCTCGCTGCTAATGGCCCGTGAAGAGCGCGCGGGCGACGGGCGGCTGCTGGAGGTGAGGACGACGGCGCGGTGCGGCGGCGCGAAAGGGACCGTGGGAGAGGGGGCGGGGAGGGGGAGGAACGTGGTCAGAGAGGAAATACTTTGGAAGCGGGGCGGGCGAACAAACAAGCGAATGAGTGAGCGGACTCTAGAGCAAAGGGACAGGTTAGGAAGAATAGTCTGACACTAGTTTGAAATCAGTCTAACAAATCGATATTATTTTTACATAATGTAAGAATTAACAGGTAAATGTCAACGTCACCTACCACAACAGCATATGAGCGTAAACAATTTTTATGAGCCACTACAGTGTTTTTAAATATTGATTCTATTTCAATTCTTGAACCGAGAGAGGTGGCTCAGGGCATCAACTGATGTGACTGCAGTACCTCTGACCGGGAGGTCCTACGTTCGAGTCCTGACGACGCGGCGGCAGGGTTCTCGACACTAGTTTGTCAGCTAGGTCGAATTCGGTCGCTGTCTGGAGGAGAATGCTGGTGGCAGGCTGCTCTGATCGGAAGTTTTCCGTGGCTTCTCCAATCAACACCGAACGAATGCCGGAGCAGTACCCTAACAAACCAGCCACGGACTGCGCGCGATCTTTTCTTCCTCTTCCTTGTAATATCCCCACCCCTTACATACACTACACTACCACACACGCCGGAAGTCCGGTCGGTAGCTTAAAGTTTGTCCGGCTGGGGCAGTGCCCCAGCCGGTTGAGGGAAACCCCGTTAGTCGTCGGTAGGTCGGTGCCGGATCTCACCATCCAGCGGGAGATCACTGCCACCTCTCGAGGAAAACGCATGGTCCACACTTACGGGACTAATGACATTCGCAGTTGACGAGTCAGGAACAAAAACCGCACCGAATATCGAATATAAAAAGATAATTCTTACATTTGCTCAATGCAAAGAATGTTTCGAAGGATACGAAATCACAGAAATAGAAGAATACGTAAATTGGGAACAATTACATTCCACAGTTCAACTCTCTCACCTTCCAACAAATAACGGGAGGTAATTTTTCAGAAAACGCTGTGTGACGAAAGAGTGTCTTTCGATTGCGATTTTTTCATATTGATACTATGTGAAACGTCTAAGAATACACTCTGGTTAACAGCTGCGTAAGCAAATATATTGCTCAAAGAGAAATTGCGACCATGTGTAAAAGCAGACTGAAAGATCACAAGTTCAAGCGAAACAGCTGTCACCCAGGCTGTGAGCAGCATTCCTGGTGCTCTTTAAAACGGGCGTTCGTCATCGACATAAAACCCTTTATGTCCGCAACATACGAATGTGCAATGTAGTGCTACAGCTGTAAAGACTCCATATTGAGGGTAGCGCCTCTCTAAAATAGGCATTTCCATAAACAGTTTTATAGATTTTGTGTGACCCCGTAACGATTCGAAGTCGGTTTATTTGCAGTAAACCTCGGCATGCGGTCGGGGCGCTCTAGTTACTACCAGAACATAAGGCGCCTTATTGGAATCAATAAACGGCGGAACAGACACCCTCTCCCCTCTGAGAAGCCCCGCCTTGCCACACGGAGCCCCCACAAGCGCCGCAAGTGCATCGGCGTGCTTCGAATCCGTTTCAGAGCCAAACGCGAAGGGCGCGGGATCACGCGATACTGCACTTGTTTACGAACAGGCCGCTCCACTAATATAAGGTTAATTTGCCCTTTCAGCAGTTTCAAATCGCAGGATCTCGCCAGTCAGTTGTAATGCTGACCGACGGGAGGGGGCGCAGTGTGAGTCATCATCGGGGCACGTGCTGGGGGAGACACGGGCTCCCGCTCACGATAATTCCTTTAATTAACATCATAAAAGTTTTCTAATGAGCGGATATTCGCTCGACAGATTGAGAGACTTTGTCGTTAGTGTTGTTGCTGCTTACCTGATACAATGTTTTATAACGGAATCCAAATAGCTCCGGGAGGGCAACGAAAGTTACCAGAGACTGTTATGCACCTCGCGTATTAATGCTCTAATGCTGCATTTAACACGTTGGCTGCCATGCGAGACCATTTGGTCTCATACGGACATTCAATTTGTGCACGAGACCATTTGGTCTCATGCGTTGGCTGGTCTCCTTTATGATATTACTCGCCACAGATCTCATTATAGTGTTAACAGTAGCAAAAAGCCCATCCCGTAAGACCATAAGGACTCAGTAATAAATTTAATTCTGTACAATATTATATAAATATTGGTACGAGTTTGAATGTTCTAGCATGTATAGAATTGCGCCAAATACTGTTGGCACCGAGACGTATGTGAAAAACCTGTACGGTACTGATGTGTAGTATAGCGAGAATGTGCTTGGCAGAGAACGTGTTAACGTACCAGATGAGCAATGGTTCAGAATCATAGAAAAATAAGTACTTCACCTATGCGGTGATTTATAAAAACATTCAGCTACGCTCAACAATTATACTGGATAACAGAATACAAATATTTATTTTTCCCGTCAAAGCACGAAGACAACTCGTCTAACTGAGGGTATCACTGTATGTCGATATGAGAAATACTGTATGAGGCTTCTCTCCCATTACAGTAAGGAACTCCGAACAGATGAATTGTGACTCCTGTAGACGTAAATGCCATATAAAGGAAACTATTTTACATGCGTCAAGAGGAATGATATTCAAGAAGACACGACCTGACCGAGGAAAAACATGAGATAACAAACGTCACAAGTGGACTGACCTCTGCAGCCAACGACAGCGGAGGGCAAAAAGATTAGCAGAAACTCGAAGGGGTTAATAACGTAAGCGAGGTCAATCTCGTGGAAGCGAAAAGGGAGGCGGCGGATTCGACGAGGCGCCCGTCGCGGCGCGAGGAGCAGGGCGCGTGGGGTAACGAGGGGCAGCTGCGAAGGAGCCGAGGTATAAACAGGAGCACTTCTCCAATAGTCTCCAGTGCTTTCATAACAGCGTACAAGTTCAATGTCGGTTTCATTCCTCAATTAAAAATCCAACACGTGTATGAAAAATGATATATTTTATTATTTATAAAATATTAGTTCATTAAAATGTGAAAACTATTTCAAAGAAAAAATGAGAGGAAACTAAATGAAAGATGTAATTACATTAAATATTTTAGTATAATAAATCTATTTCGTCGGAAAGTAAACCTGTTTTATTTGATCGACAAGCCATAATATTAAATAAATATTTTAAGAGAAGGACAGAATCAAGAACGCCGCCATAACTATAATCTGTATACTTGCATTAAAAACATAATTTTCTTGATAACATAATTTTAAGGAGAACTGCAAATAGGTTACTTATAAAAAAAATAAATTAACAATTTCTTAGATTAATGAATTGTCAAAATGTGCATAATCGGGATCGCCTATAATAATTAGGGATTGGATATAAATTACTAAAAATACGTATGCAGTAAAAACGTGGAAAGTTTGACCTATAAACTATTACCCCAATTCAACACGGTTTACATAACTTTTACACACACTACATTCACACACATACTTTACTCTTACTACAGCACTCAATACAATTTCGAAAAGTAGTATCAAAAGTATTAGTTTTCACAACGACGCTATATACTGGTACATTACACAAATTTGTATTGGAACCGCGTTTGAACCAGTTACGAGAACCACTTATTTAGAAGTCACCTTCACATCAAGAAAAGAGAAACTCATTTCTTTTCCTCGTCGTCTTTTGTTCGCATTTGTGGGGTAATTATCATCAGTGTCATGAGGGAGATCACGTTTCGTGTTCATCAGCGTTACCGCTTTTCAAGATGGTTTCGACGCCATGTAATACTCGAAACGTACCGATGTTCCTGTTAAATATCAACCATACTTCAGATACAGGAAACTGATATTAGCTGCAACAAACCATGTATGCAAAAGCACATTATACAATTCAAAATTATATTTATTAAAACGAATATGAGAGTAATGGAATACATTTTGAAGTCAAATTAGCAGAATAATTGGCAATTTTCAAAAATGTTAGGCTTATATGCAAAATGTGCATCATAAAATCATGAAAAAATAAAATAAAACTGTAAATTTCTTACATATACGAAGTGATCATACTTTCTCACTACAACTGAAACAAATATATTTTCATTTAATTCCGGTCTCTAATAATAAGTAGACTGTCCTCTCAGAATAAGCGATAAAGTGTTGCACACAAAAACAACCACATCAGATTCTTTCCATTACTATGACCGAGCCGTTAGGAGCAAGCGAACGTCCACCCCTCCCGCTTCGTCCTTAATAGCACGCCTCCACCTCGAGGGCGTGCATCTCTCCTGGAGGAAGCGAGTGTCGCGGAGGCCGAGGGGTGCGCTGGCGCGTGTATTGATTGAGCCTCTCTCCGCGTGGGGCAGGCGCGGCGCGGGCGCGTCGACCGCATCGCACACGCCCGCCGCCGTCTCAGGCGCGCCCCTCGCGCCCGACGCCTTCCGTCATCTCCGACGCCGCCGCTCACACGAGCACACTCGCATGCGCCTTTCTTCCAACGGCTCGTAAGTACGTACAAGCAGGCCCCCTTTTAACAATGTTCCTATTTTCATAACAATTAAATAAATAAAAGACGAATGTTGAAGTAACTTAAATCCTGTTCATATAGAATTTAGCCTCATGCTGCCAAGGCAAGGTGTGAAATTTGTATGAAATAAAATGTATATACAGGGGCATCTAAACAAATATGATCCATTGATCCAGCTGTATTAAATCGATCAAGTTCTTATAAAAAAATAAGTTGCAGGAGTGTGGAAAGCAGTGAAACTGCATTTTCTTGCGAATAAATGATTTTCTTTCAAAAATTTTACAATATCAATTCTCCCGGATATGCATGCATTCGCAGTTTCTTACATCTCTGTTCATATCCTTTTAGGTCAATGTTCGGGGAGCCGCATGGTCGTTGTCAATTCAGAGCGAGTGCCGCACTCACGCAGCACCTCCGGATTGAACCCCGGCGGCGCGGCCCAGCGCAGCGCCCCAGGAAACGGAAGCGGCGCCGCGCCGCGCCACACCGCTCCGCCCAGCCCCGCCCCACCCCGCGCCGCGCCGAGAGGAGCTGCTCCGCTGAGTGGGCGTTGACCCAGCAGCGCGCCGGGAGGACGGGGAGGGAGGGGG
Organism: Teleogryllus occipitalis; assembly: GCA_011170035.1. NCBI lineage: Eukaryota > Metazoa > Arthropoda > Insecta > Orthoptera > Gryllidae > Teleogryllus > Teleogryllus occipitalis. The sequence goes on from BLKR01000736.1 coordinate 259,130, forward strand.
CGGCGGCCAGCGCACGCTGGAAACGGCGGTGAGGGCCACTTGCCCGTCGAGAACACTCACGACGCGGAATGATACCGACGTGCGGCCACGGGCGAAATGAACGGAAAAACACGGTCTCGTTCGAAGCAAATTTTACCGCTACAGGAATCGCCATGGTAGATTTATTGCTATTACAATAATATCGATTCGACAGAGCTTGCTTAAGAAAATTATTGTCAACTGAAGAGTCTTTTCCGTGTCACGTATTCAATCCAGTCGGGCAAAGGTATTTCGGAACTTTCAAGATTCGTAAGATTCGTATGCGTGCTAGGTGTCACACGCGGCATCAAGAAACCTCGCCCTGCCAAGAGGACATGAAAAGGATCCCAAGGAGAATGGGATGGGGGCAGCGATATGACAGAGAGGATCGAGCTCCGGGACAACGACCGACGCGAGGGCAGGGCGCAGCCGGCTCAGGCGGTGTCAACGAGGGCGGGATTTACGGCGAGGCGAGGCGCGGCGCGGCGCGGCGGGGGAGAGCGAAGGAAGAGAGGCAAGGTATTCGCCGCGTAGCAACGCGAAGGGGAGCGGCAAACAGACGTTGAGGGGGGGATGGTGAGGCGGGGCGACGGCCGCCGCCAGCGCCCGGGGCCAAGGCATAAATACGAAACTCCGCTCGCCTCGATAAGAGCGCCCTATCTGCCACGTTATTAGTGGGCGGGGGAGGGCCGAGCCGGGCTTAGATCATCGAGCGCCCGATAATCCGCTTTCCGTTCGGGGCTTACACGCGGGGGTTAGGGCCGGCGCCGCCGCCCCAGAGGCCACTTGCGCCGCCCGCGCGCAGCGCACCCACTGCGTGCCACGGCGCTTCTCCAACAAGGCTTCGTTCTTCTTCGCCGCGAAAATAATCGTCATTACATACTCAATACATCATCACGCTATCTTGATTTTTGTTGAACTAATTAATATGTTTAATAACAACAAATCGCTCAGAAGATTTCACTCTCTTCAATAAATGTACATTTACATTACATTCAATAACTTGTAATACCCTCAAGGTAACTAAAACTGGTTAACATGAAACCATTGGATTGTATAAATGGAGCTAATAATTAAATTTACCAGTATCAAGACTAAATATTTAGAACAATTTACAGGTACTGTTTATTGATCTCGTGATACTACTTGGAATGAAATGACGTCAAAACAGCAATTATAATGACAGAAACAAAAATGATATTGGGGTCAAAAACAACCACGAGGAAGAAGAGAAAAACGCTGCGAAATACCGGATATTCATTCACATTCCCAGATCAGTGACGGAAAGTACTGTAATCTCTAGACAAGATACTTGCAGTACTCACTTTGCATCACCGACATCATAGAAACTTTCCCAGGAAAGTATAATTAGATTAAAAAATCTTAATTAAAATATTCTTTTTCTTAAATTCGGGAACTGTAAATATTAGATGTCACACAATACCGTAACACTTCGGATCCAATTCATGGAATTCGCGGTAGAAATAAATGTAAAAATTCCCTTACGGCGACCAGACAGGAGCTGAAATGGTGCCATTTCGTCACCGCTGTTTTGCGCTTCACTGCACGAATAGAGAAGAGTCGTAGCGCATGACAATGAGTCACGTTTGCAACACAAGCCCACAGAAAAAAGCTCGTTGAGGCAGGATCCCCGCAATCCCGACATGCTGCACGAACTGGCGCAGCATGAGAATCGTTCCCGCGAACACTGTAGCTAACGCGTGTTCGCACCTGTTGTGCCTCATCCTCCCGTGAGGTAGAGAATCTGGTCAGTGCAAATAACGAACTATCTCACATAATGTATCGTTTCCCGTCTACCTTTCTCCAACTCTCAGCGCAATAAACTACTTAGTCAAACACTTTCTTAACTGAATATAAGCAAAAACAGTAAACAGTAGAGTTGCTGTAATGAGGAATGGCATTAGTGTAATGTACCCCAATTTAATACATTTACTAAATATGTGAACATTTTCGACAATAAAGTCACAATTTACGCATAAAACCGTTCATAACTTTTGATACTGTGATGCTTACAGTAAACAAAGCTCACCTGCGAACGTCGATCATTCAGTCTCCTCAATCTCCATCCCTTTCCACAATGCACAAGAATAGATATTTCATATTTGCAGATTGGACTGGTTTTATTCACTGACCTCCTCTATATAAAAAAACAGACTACCATAGCTTCGCACGCGTCTCGATGGCAATGTACCTATACAGGTGGACGCAAATTTCGTAAATAAAAATCGCTTTAAAAAACTAAAATATATTAGACCAGCGACCACTAAAACCAATAACATTAAGTGACGTTTAGGAGGAACTTAACCTATTTCAAAAATAAAACAAACATGAAAAACACCAACACTTGATGTCAAATCCGTGTGAGCACGGTTAATAAGAGTTAACTGACAGTTCACATCGTACTTTAAACCAAAAGAGCCAATTATCCGAACGCTAAGAAAGGAATCTTAGAGACAAATAGACTACAAAGTTGACTCAGCAGCCCATGTATGTATGCAGATAGGCGACGTTGATAGATGAATAAGAGGACCAAAGTATACGAGATCCAACGCGACATTCTAAGTCCCCCTAGAACCTAAAGCCGTATCAGCCGTCGGGCTCAGCGCCAACTCATACTGCTGCAGATAACGCGCTGTAAGAAGAACCCTTCCTCAGCGAGCAAACGGCATTAGTCTCTGTCATGACCAGTCACGAGAATTTTTTTGCAACGCGGTCGCATTCCGAAGACTGGAGGAATGAAAGATATCAAGAACATTCCCAGATACTCTCGAGCTAAGAAAGAATGAAAAAAAAAGTACAAATGCACGAAAATGGGATAACAGAATTTGATTAATTCAATTACACCAAAGGCATAACCTTGACGAGTTCATATATCAAAATATAACAATTATATCTAATTACTCGGTGGCATCCCCAGAGGTAGGGAGTGTTCCATGGGGCTTAATCCTCCCCAAAGCTGATGACACATTCACAAGAACAGTTTTTACTGATTTTCTATAGTAACGAAAATCATTCAGTATCTCAATTAAATCGACACAAATCACTAATTCAACAAATTAAAACAATTTTTTAAATTCAACGTAAATGAAAAATTATTTTTTTAAAACATCAATTAGGCTGAACAACAAACTTACAGTCATCCCCACAGGAAAATCCTGGTTGCGCAACTGATCTCACTTGAATTATTGTGTTCAAGTCCAGGAAAGACCTCCTTCCCCGTACTCTGTCAACGGAACAGATCAATAGCGCCACTCATCGCCGGCTGAGGCAATTTCGATTCGTGCTCGGCATCGTTTCTACTAAGAGTCGTTTGCAGCAAATGGGCGGCAGCCTCGGCTCCGCCGCCGCGTGACAGCTGCGCAATCGAGGCGGAATCGATGGCGGCTCCGCTCCCGTTCTCCGCGCTCTCGCGGCGCCGGGCCCCGCGTGGCCATCCGACAATGCGCGCGGCGCGGCGCGATAAAGCGACGGCGTTATTCGTTCCTAAAAGTGGAAGAATCATTTTTACAACCCAGATAACTGGCGTAAAATTTTCACCGCGGCTATTAACCGGCTCTGGACGTTTGAAAAACGGGGCCATCAAACTTTCCCGTCCCGGGGGCGAGTCGGGGTGAGTGGAGGGACAACTTGAGAGGCCCGACCGCTTACGCCGCGCTGTTACGCCGAGCACAGAGGGGAACGCGCGAAGGGTGACAGCAGACAGCACAATCGGAGAGACACGGAGGAACACACTTTAGGTACTGTTTTAGTTGGGTGGAGACCGAGTGCGAGTGAAGGGGGAGGAGTCTGGAGAGTTGGAAAGGACCATTCATATTCCACCTTAAATGAAATCCAGAAAGGAATTAGAGGTGTAGGAGTAAGTACCGCCTTGAAATAAAAAAGGAAATTAAGAGGATATTGGGTACTAGGAAGAGGTAATTAATTATAAAAGAACACGATTGGAACCGATCCTCAGGCTGGCCTAATTCGTAACACGATAAAACATAATCGTAAAGAATGTAATCGCAACAATTGGTCGAGAACGCTGCACATCAAGAAGCAATATTAGCGGAGCAACTCGCAACGAGCACCGACATGCAGCACGCCACAGCAGCGGCACCGGCGCGGCCTGTCCCGCCTCGCGACACAGTCCCGCTACCGCTGGCGCGGCGCGGCGCGGCGCGGCGCGGGGTGGAGCGGAGCGGAGCGGGTGGGGCGCCACTTCGAGTTCTGGCGTCGCCCACGCCCGACTCGAAACGTGCCCCGCCCACGCGACCGACCGGCTGGCCGTTGGGCGGGCGGCGTGGCGTGGCGTGGCGGGGCGCGGCTGGTTCCGAGCGCCCGGGGCACCGGAAAGAAGCAGCTCCGGCGAGGGCGACGCCTCCGCCGCGTGGGCCGTTCTAAAACGGGGACGCCCGCAGCACGGCACCCGCCGGAGCGGGGCGTCGCGGCGCGGTGGGAAGGCACGCTGCAGCGGGCGGCACCTCCGCGCCGCCCCGCCCGCACGCAGTGGGCGCCACGCACGCGCCAAGTGTACACTACTGCAGCGAACACTTCGAAGCATTAAGAACGATCGTAATCGTCACGTTTACCTCAAACCTCTTTGGAGAAGGGACACGTGAATGTTTAATATAATGTTTACTGCGAAAGAAGCCTATAATAATTCACAATAAAAATGGCACCATCTCTCGTTTGTACGGGTATATTCACAGATCCAGATTGATTGATTAATTTTTTCGTGTTTCCGGGTGCGTCAACTGCTTCGGTCATTAGTCCCGTTAGTGTAGAAGTGCATGTTTTTTTCTCGGGAGATTGCGGTGATCTTCCCCCGCTGGATGGCGAGATCCGGCACCGACCTACCGTCGGCTAGTGGGGTTTCCCCCTAACCAGGACTCTCCCACCAGCGGGGCACCGCCCCAGTCGAGACAAGCTCTAAGCTCCCGACCGGTCTCCCGAAATATGTGGTAGTGTGGTGCATGTTAGTATAAGTGTGTGGAGGAAGAGGAAGAGGAAGGACAGATCGCGCGCGGTCCGTGGCCCGTTTGGTAGGGTACTGCTCCGGTATTCGCCTGGCGTTGATCGAAGAAACCACGGAAAACTACCGATCAGAGCAGCCGGCCGCTAGAATTCTCCTCCAGACAGCGACTGAATTCGACCTAGCTGAAAAGCTAGTGTCGAAAATCCTGCCGCTATCAGGACTCGAACCTAGGACCTCCCGGATAGAAGCGCTGTAGTGACATCAGTTGATGCACTGAGCTGCCGCTACCGGTCACAGTTACAGCCTTCATGAGATTTCACCTCAGGAAAATGGTGCGAAACAGAAGAAAATTACTATAAACAAAATAATAATGGGCAGTTTTATTACCCTGGGACAGATATAGCAACTGCGCGGACGTTTTCTGAGAGTTTTTAAGAGAACAATGTTCAACCGTTAGCATTTGTGCTCCGAATACAAGACAGCTTCTCTCACTGCATCTGAGAAAGTGCGTCGTCACTTCTTCCGTTGCCCGCGTGGTCTCCATGACGCAGCCCGAGCGGGGTAACGCTCGTCCCATTGTCCCCAAGACAATGAGATCCGCCCGCTTCGGAACGACGGACTGACCTCTCTGACTAGCAGCGTGTACTCTCGGTTCAAAGTAGCTCCTCGGGCGTGTATTCGAAAACTTAATGCCCCTCATAAATATTTACTCAAGTCAAAGACTAATTTTCGAATGATTTTCGATAAGTGCTTATCATTTTCACTGTGAACAAGCATCATCTCGTAATGTATACTTTGAAATGAAGCAATTTTATGTTGAATATGTGTACTTTTGAATCGAAGCGTAAAATTTTATTTTAATTTATTAACTACACGTACTTAACACTACTATATTGCTTAATACACTGTGTTCTTTAACTTGAATAATTCGTTTAGGGAAAAAAAAACAAGGGCGTAAAAATTCGAAATTGTTTTTTGCCGCCCTGATAGTCGTGCGGAATGACGTGTGACCCTTCGACCCAAAGTCCCGTCACAGCAAGCCAACTGGCGCTGGCGACCCGAAGACGGCAACCGAAGAAGCCGGAGAATGTATCAACGCAGGATTGAAATTAGACCTTGTGAGGGCGTCCGATTTATAATACACATCAAACACAATAATGATAACAATAATAATAGTAAAAGTTATTTTTCCCAAACTTCAGCGTTTTCCCTTATTTACATAATATGGCAGATAAAACTAGCGAACTGATTTTATTCATGAAGTTAATTTCATTAACTCGAAGTTGTTGCGAAGCACTTCCGCAAAGTCTCAAACGAATAATATCCATAGGAATCTCATAGGATCTGAGAGGAGCCGAAGTGTTTCGTAAAGCATCTACACCACTGACTTCTGCAACTTGTGCAAACAGGACATCGAACTTCACGGATCAGGATGAATAACTCCCAGCCAATCAGCCCAGCGACAAGATGTCATGCACTTGCATTGCTTCAACAAATACGGAGAAATAACTAGAGAGCAGTTGTGATTCAAAGTTCAGAGGCTGAGAGCGAAAGTTCAATAAACAGAAGTCAGATACTAATGCAAGGATGTGGTAAAGAATTTTAATTGGAACTGAATTAAAACAAACGACAATTAACAGCATTTTCTGATGTAATGAAATCAGTGGCGAAGCCAGGCTGGCTTTTATGGTGTGTGTGTGTGTGTGTGGGGGGGGGGGCTGGACGAAGTGTACAGCCGCCTTCATGTTTGCTTCCAGATTGTTTCATTTATATTCAATTAAAAATTTTATTTGTTGATTAATAGGTGTTTAAATAATTCAGTTGAGATAATGAATGACGTCGTTACTATAAAATCATTAGAAATATATTTGTGAACGTGAGTAATCGGCTTCTGGAAGGAGGAAATTACGCCTCATGAGCCCCCTCCCCCTGAGTACGTCACTCAATAAAATACATCAAGGCACATTCTGAAAGCAACTCGAGAGACGCGACTCTGGAAGAGCTGGAAGGCACATACTTTGGATTCTTTGGAAACAGCAAAGACCATTTGGAAGCCGTCTAATGATGGCGTTCAGCTGCCAGCGCCGTGCTTGGCGCAGCGCGAGCTCCGAACGCGTCTTGTTGACGGAAGAGGCGTTTCAAACCGAACAGGTGCGGCGCGCCTCGCAGGCGAGTGAATGGCGCTGGCAGGCAGAGATAAAGCAGCGGGCCCGCCAACTCCCAAGTGCTTTCTACGCTCGCACTGATGTTGCTGCGATTGGCCTTCATTGTTTCTGTGCCGGTCCGTAGACGTTGCTGGATTCCGTCATTTCCTATTTTCTGATATCTACTTCACGAAGCAGTCCGGAACGTGTCTAGCGTCCGTACTGCGAAGATTTCCTTGCCTCTCGGGATACCAATCAGCGAATGGGTCGTAAATTCATTGCTAGGAAATTGCTATTTCCTTTCCAACTCAGCGTGAGTATTGCTAGTTGGATATGAATCTATACACCATAATTTGCAACTCTGTTGGAAATGTACAATGGGGCATAAATTTCAATCGGAAATCATTCTGAAGAATGTTCTTTGAAATGCAGCAAACTGCCAAATCTGACAAATAACCTAACCAACTGAAGAACATTAGAACGGGTGCACCTTTTCAATTTAATGTAACTACTGCGAAATTGTTCCTGTTATGTTAAAAATAATTCGATCGCGTTATCGTACATGTACCGGAGCAACTTCCAACGAAAAGGAATTAACGAGCCAAAAGTTCAACTCGTCGAATTCCTATACTATTACACCAGTGAATAGACGTATGAGGACCTAAAATCTAAAATATGCGAGACATATGAGCAAGAGCTGAAGTTTCAAGGGCAAAGTGAACGGTAAAAATTTCAGGCAATAATAGAAAGGAGGGGGACTAAAAAGATGAAATGGAACAGACGAAAAGAAGTGCAATTTGAAAGCATCACAAAGAAATTCATAGACAAAATGTGATATTGATTTTTTTGTAAAAATAAATACTATGGAACGCCATTCTCGGATAGCTTAAAGCTGCGTGAAGCAATTGCTACCACATTTAGGGTAGTTCCCGCTGAAATCTACTCGCCAAAGCAGTTTCGAAATACAAATATATATTCTGTAAATTACGTCCACTTTCAGTATTTCCGCACTCTCGCTACCCTGGCGCATGCCAATTAATGAAATGGCCAGATTACGAAGAGTACTTCGCATGATTGCTCATGCGAGTTCCCGTTCGTTTACAAACTCGCTTTCTGAAAAGGCCGAGAATCGACCAACCCTCACAGACGGCGACTGGGAGGGTGGCGTACGATGGCGAGCGGAGGCAGGTTAAAGCGGGAAGTGCCGGGCAAACGCTGGCGAGGGAGAGTCCGAGACGGGCAATGGGGAGCGGGGATGGAAAAGGCGGGAGCCGGCGAGCGGAACGGGAGATGGTTCGACGCAGAGCAGTGCGGGTGGAGGCAAGAGGAGGCGGGCCGTGCAGGCCAGTGGCAGGTGGAGCCGAGTGGGGGAGAGGGAGGGGAACGCCGGTAGCGGGTAGAGATGGAGCAGGGAAGGGGCGACCAACAGCAGGGGGTGGCGAGGGGTGTGGCGGGGAACGCCGGAAGAGATCAGAAGGGCGTGGGGGCAGGAAAGACCGAGAGCGGTCGGTGACGAATGGGGGCGGGGAAGGTTGGCAGAGGCCGGAAGCGAAAGGGGGTAGACCGGGGAAGGTCAGCAGGAGGCGGAGGTGAGTGGCGGTGGAGCAGGCCGGCAGCGGGTGGAGGAGTGTGGGGGCGTGGCGGGGGAAGGACGGTAGCGAGTGAAGGGGAGTGGGGGAGGGCAGTGGGGGCGGGGCGGAGAGGGCCGGCAGCGGACGTCGAACGGCGGCCGCCAACGCATCCCCAGGGGCTTCCGCTGTGAGCGAGGGCGAGGGCGAGAGGACGCCGCTCCCAGTCGCCATTTTTTATGGCTTCCCCAAGAGCCCCAAGATTCCCAGCTGCCTCTCCGCACGCCGTATAACCGAGCAGGCGATCGCACGCGACCCCGGGCGCTGAAACCTATGTTTTAAAGAAGGGGAGAACATGAACTCTCGTGTTCTCCACTTGGAGGTCAATGGAAGTCTGCTTCGACCGGAATAAGAAATCGGACTCACAATGAGAAGAGCAGATAAATGACACGTCTTAAACATGAAACATCGAAATAACGTCTTCAAGGCAATTCTTCTTCGCTATCTGGAATTCCCAGTAGAACGTGAAATTAATATTTCCTGAAATTCAATTCCAGAAAATACCGTTTGAGGCGAAATAAATGTTTGTTCCTTGCCACTAGTTTCTCTCAATTGTTTTTTTTTTTGTTGCTTTTTTTCTTCTTCTTTTTTCGATAACATCAATGAGAAAATAAATTTTACTGTATTTTTTTTTCTTCAGGAAGAGAAAAAAGACAAACGTGATGGCGTTTATTTCCACCTTCATTGAAAAAATATCGCTTACAGTAGTCGGAGAGTAAGAAAGAGGTTAAAAAGAGTAGTGTCCAACCGAGTTTCGGCATTCTTATAAAGAATTTTTCCACTGATATTATGATTAATATTCATTTTATTTGATCACTCGATTTTTATTATTTACAATCTCTTAATTGACATACATATTGAACGACTTTCGTTACTATAAAAATTTAGTAAAACTATATTTGTGAATAAAAGTCATTGGCATTAGCTTTTGGAGAAGGGGGGGGGGATTGAAAACCTAAGAACCTGTTCCTGTACCCATTCCTTTGGGTGCGCCACTGATATCGTCAAGGTTTCTTATAAGACACGTGTAAATATTTCCTCTTTCCAGCAGCCATCAGGCACAGGCGCACTGCTCCCAGGCACTTTCGTAGATTCACCTTTATTAAGCGGTCACATCAAGTGATTTGGAACTGTATTATAACAAGATGCGGAAAAGTAAAGTGATTACTGTCGACTTGGGACACGCCAGACTTCGAATATTGACATCCAATCTCTTACCTCGCAGGGGGAATACTTTCTATTTCCGGTAACAACAGATGACTTTAAAAAATATTTCTTAATGAAATAACAGCGCGTTTGTTTCTCCCATTTCACAGCATTCCTACAGGGTGCACGAATCCGATCGAAAGGTCATTCGCTAACACATTCGTCAGACGGCCCCGCTGTAAAGCTTCTTCAGGATATGAATTTCATCTTCTTGAGGGGTTCGCTTGTGGATTCGACGAGGGCGAACGAGAGTTTCTGGACTAAGAGAATGACTGATAAGTCAAGGGTGTGTTTTGATATCGACCGAGAGGAGGCAAATGATCCTAAATACTTGTTTAAATTTTTTTGTCATTTATGGTAATTAAAAATGTTAAAGGAAACATACTTTATCAGAAAACAATAAACAAAATTCAATTTCTTTTACACTTCCAGAATCCTCATAACCTTGATTAAACAGTACCTCAATTATCAGTAATTTTTTGTCGGAAGCAACGGTGACCGCATAAGTCCAGTTTCACTGTATACAGATTCGAACGACCCCGGTGCAGATAGTGGCACTTGGCCCTCGAGTGGGGGCAGGAGACCTCCGGAGCGCACCTGAGCCGCGGCGCTAGCCCACCGCCTCTCCATCGGCCGCTGCCGGAAGGCGCTTCCAGCCCTTTGTGGGCCTCGCCGGCCGCTCTTTGTCCCGCTCTCATTATTCCGAACAGCCTCCGCTGGCCGGCCGCTTTCTTCGCGAGGGGGCTCCTTGGGTTGTAATACAACGCTCGCTGGAAACCGCCGCGATAACGACGGCGATGTGCGCGCCTTGCGAACAAGGACCAATTAACGGAGGCACGTAAAGCGAAGCAGCGCACATCCTGCTGCCGCCCACGTCCCCCTACCGCCGCCTCAGGCAAAACCGATCGCCCAGGCCCGTCACGGCCAGCCGGTCGCCCGCCCTCATGCTGCCAAGGGGCTACACGACCACCAACCCACAATGCATTTCCTTTCGGTTATTTCCTTCAACAGTTTTCACAAAATCTTCGTCCTGGACGATTAGTGAGCTCATAGGACACACACCATGTTATTTCACCCCGAACAGCTGCGGGTAAAAATTCCTTTTATGGTGCGAGCGCTCGCGCGTGTGTGTATGTGTGTGTGTGTAAACTGTACGGCAAAAATTTCGTATTTTGATATCGCTTCAGTTCGTTTCGTATTGAAATTAAAATGAATGTTTTCTACTATTCGCCATCATAACAAATGTTCATTTTCCGGGAGATATTAAAGAGAAATGAAAGATAAAATATAATGCGAAAACTACTCAAAACGCGACGAATTAAATCACTTACTACAACGATTTGGAGAAAACATCACGCTAGAGAATGCACTTCCCCCAAGTAAAATCACTTCTCTTCGTTGATTTTCACACTTCCATTGAAACCGATTTCCTACTCAGCTCGGGCAATCTCATGGACAGTAACGGCATTCGGTAAATCGTCCCCCCCCGCCTTTCCTCGGGGAAAGCAGACTTAGTCATTCAACACGAGCGCTCGTTCCGCCCCCGCACGCGGTCGAGGGATCGAAGTGGAGACGTCATCCGAGCGCGACGCTGATCGCGGAGGGCACCTCTCCCATCCCACATGCCGCCCGCGCGCGGACACGACGAGATGGGGAAGCGCCTCCAAGCGCGCGGGGGCGAGTGCGTGGAGAGCTTTCAAGTCCACGCAGCCATCCATCACGCGCAGCCACGGAAGGCGGGCAGGCTCCTTGGATCGACAGGGGAGATCTCAGGGAGAACAGGTGACGGCGGCGGCGCTAGCGCGGAAGCAGGAGGACGAGGAAGAAATGAATATGACATGGATGTAAGTACCGGGCGATGCAAAGCTTCTCAACTCCTTTGTTGATCGAAGATAGGACGACCAAAGAACCGTTTCTGAATAGCGGAATACACGCATGGAAAAAAAACATCCAACACGAACGGCGCGTTTTGCGCAAATAGCCCCTAAATGTTTTGTGTTCGCCCTACACATGCGCCCCTCCCAGCTACGTCACTGGCAGAGCGCGCGGCTCCGCGCCGCACGGGGAACACGCCGGGGACGGCCTTGACAGCGGCAGAGCACTTGCGCAAGCGCAATGAAAAAATATGGCCCGCATTATTTCCAGCGCGGCTCGGGGCGTGGCGGGGAGGGAAGGGGCATACGAATGACGCCAGCGCCCCCAGCAACGGGCAACGCTCCCGCGCCTGGCAGCCGGCCGCACCCCCCCTCCCTGGCAGCGGCTGCTGCTGCTGCTGCTGCTGCATCCGCCTGCCCCCGCCACTGCAGGGCCTGCTGGCTGGAACCGGAGTTCCTGGAGTGACAGAGCGCGCGTCAGGAAGAGGAAGGGTGCGCTCCCGAGGAGTGTTGGGCAGATTCCAAGCGGGTCTTTCGGATGTCATTTAAAAAAATTAAAATCTCCGCCGCCTGCCGTAGCAGGCATCTTAATGAGAACGGTTGAGGAATTTCCTAAGTATTTGTTCCAAATAATTCTATACTTTTTCGTCCTGACATTTGGAAGTTAATTTTAGACATAACGCAATGCTGGTCTATTCAGATTAATCCTGCGTCGTTAAAATCGTGTTGCGTGAAATTACGGTTAAAATGTTTACAAAAGTTTTCATGCCTTCTATGCATTATAGTGGAACACACATTGAGACCATAATCTTATATTAAATATCCCTAATCCTTGAGCAAATGCTGAGATGGGCCCTTGCTTCGCTTCTCGACATTCATGTAACTTCAATATCAGTGCACGTCTTCTAGAATTCAGTGGGAAATATAGTTTGTTAAAATTATCGTTCTCCCTGTTGTCGCGGGAGAAAGTATTATCCTTCACGAAGGACATGATGAGGGTTAAGAGCCCAAATCTATAGTTGATTTACCCTTGAAAATAAATATTATTGCATCGGAGCGACTATTTTGTTAACAATCCTTGCAAAAAACGCTCATTTCTTTCTATATTCAATACTTGTAGGCTTAGGGTAGGGATCATAGAATTATGAAAACGTGCACAGAATTCACTTCTCCCCGTAGCACGTAACACAATTTTTAACTGTTTTTGATGTAAAATAAATAAATAAAACCTTCAGCAGCACTTCTGCACCTTTGTGTTCCAGATACAGTCCTCATCAATAATACTATTCAGAGCTCTCGACGGAATTCGATGACGTGATACTCCTTCCTCTTTCGGTACTCAGTTCATGGAGCCTGATCTTCTTGGCGGTCGTTAACATCTTCTGACAAGAAATGGTACAATTCTAAACAGATTTAATATTGTCCGTTAAATATGGCATTTCAACTATTGCAGCACTGTCTCAAGAAACACCACAAACAATTCTGTTGCGAAACGGTTCTGATAGGGGAACGATGATACACGAAAAAACCTCGTGACGCAATGCACTTATTTGCGGGGCTTATCTGGAGTTCGAGAATAGGATGATCTTTATGAAACATCATAACCGAGATGGGTCACATATGACAACTCAAAACATGAGAGTCATACCCGTGGGAGACAAATACCATTCAGGAAACACGTCATCAAATAAAAAAAACAAAGTGATACAGAAAGTTCCCTTAATCTGGGAAAACGTATATTCTCGAAGCCTGTTTAACGCATTCCAGTATAGAAGTTCACGACTAGGCTACTTACAATGATACCACGATAATCAAGAACTGTTTCGGTCCCATAACAAAACCTCCTCGTGGTATTTTCTAGGCGACTTCGAAGTTCTTCGGGAAGTTCGACAAGAAAGTTATGTATATGAAAACAATGAAAATTTAAATGATGAAACTTGAGAAGAAGGTTCACAAGAAATCAGCCCAAAAGAGACCATAGGAGATCATTTCTAATTTTTTCATTAGCATTAAAATGAAAAGACACTGAAAATTTGAAAAGCTTTGTTGTAAAAAACTAGTAGAAATCCTGAGACGTACTTAGTGAGTATGGTCTGCCAAATTACTGTTAGAAATTGTGCTGTAGTACATGGAATGCTGAATAAAAAAATCTCGGCCATCGGCCTTTCAATTATTTAATATGTAGCGTGTAAAGTTACGTGAAACGCACATTTGAAACAATGCTACACAAATATATTTGGTTAATACCTCCCCTCAAGAGTTATTTTCGGAATACAACGCAACGGCTTGTCTTTAACGATGCAAATATTATGAGAGGAAGGTCAATGAGAGAGATGTCAATATATAATTAATCAAAACATTGTATAATACTATTCTGGATGGAAATTTGATGTTTCTATGAGCGAATAAACCAGTACATCACTGATAAGAAATTTTAAACGGTTACTGTTAATTGATTTTTGAGCAGGCCAATTAAAACTGAGCAGCTTCATTCACAGACCGATCTTCATAACCAAGTGACAGCGACTCTCATTCCAATTACTTAGCAAATTCTCGCCCGGCAGGTTGCAAGACGGTTGCGTCGTGGAGAGCTTCTCTGCCTTTGGAGGCCGTCAGATTATGAAAAAGTAGTTTCTAATTAAAGAGAAGAGCCAGTTTCAAGACGTTACATCTTTTTAATTTAATTCATAAGTGGAATTTTCCCAAAACGCTATAAGAAATTCTCAAGTTTCTGCATTCGCTTTCAGTAGGCATTAAATGAAATATCGTGAAATGAAAAATTTCTCGTCTCAAAGGTTTAAAAAAATCTTTAAATTCCATCGCAGTGCTCAAGCTCTTTTTAGAGTATCTATATATCTGGAAAACGCTTAAAGTGAAAATCTTCGTTAAGAACAAACGGTTGCTAACACTTTTCATTTGAGGAAATACCACGCAAGAACTACGCTCGTTCCAAAACCATTATTATTGTTCCTAGATCAGAGAAAGTTCTATAAATTATCAGTCACATGTCTAAAATGGCAGATGAGGGCATACGAAACAGTTTAGGCGGAACATTTTTTCGTGTAAAAAACAGTAATTGTAGAAATCAATATTTAAAACAATGTTCCTTTTTTATTTGGCATTAGATTTAGGACCGTTGGCTGACGACTTGTAAAATACTCCTCCACCGCAGGCGCGTCAACGGGAAAGTCGAGGGGCTGCCTGACTGCCCCTTTTGGATACACGCGTCGTTCTCGCGAGGCGCGAGCGAGAGGGCGAGCACTCACAGTTCTCCTGGCTCTTGAAGCCCAGCGCCTGCGGCTGCGTCTCCACCACCTGCTTGATCTCATCGATGACGATGCGCGTGATGGGCGCCAGCAGGCTGGGCGGGCAGTTCCTGCAACACAACACGGCGCTCAGTTGATGGACCTTCTTGCTCTTGAAACACACACACGCGCACGCGCACGCGCACGCGCACGCGCACACACACACGTAGCCAGACGCATATTAGATTCAGCATTTTAAGACAAGTATATATTTCAAAATATGTATAAAAACCGATATACGTATAGGTCAGGTGTTTTCAAACTGTGCGTCGCGAGTATAAGGTAGCCGCGTCGCCGTGATTTATTAAAAACTATTTTTATATTTTATTTACTATAATCCTTGTCATTTATGTCTACAAAATAATTTTGTACTATCATACTACATGTTATTTGTAATGTATATGATTTATTTTACTAATTAATTGTGGATTCATTGAGCCTGGCAAGTACTATACCAAGAGCCTATTATATCACTTACTCAATTGCGTTGAATCTTTAGTAGGCCTATTTGAACTCTTATATTTAAAACGGATTTGTTACCAGGGGAGCGTTTAGGTCAAGGGAGCCGTGGTCGAAAAAAAGTTTGAAAACCTCTGGTATAGGATATGTAAGTATGCACTCATGTAGCAAAATTTTGTAACAAAGTTGTCATCAATATCACAGAAAATTTAAAAAAGAGAGAACATGCCACACACTTCTCTCAAACAGCAGAACAATATCTTTACTCAAATGATTCAAAAACGGCGGGAAGTGCTGCAGTATGGGGCTAGACCTGAACTATGCGTCAAGGGTCTTTTCTTTTTTTACTTATTTTCGTGGGTTTCTGAGTGGGGATTAGTGAGATTCGGGACGTAAGTAATATTTAAAAAATTAGCTCAGAGGCCTGTATACATACTTGAACCCACAAAGAGCACTAGGGGTAACGGTGGCACTTTACATCTTTTAATTCAACAAGGATCAAAACTGACGCTCGCCTCTCCACAGAGGTTCCTTTTAAGTTGAAGCATGAAACGAGTGGTGCCCAAAAGCGCATGCGCCGCTTTGATGCCCCTTTTTCATCCCATTTCCTGAGCTTCCACGGGGAGCTCGTGGCCCCAGGCGCAGTGGCCTCTGTGCTCCTTCCGGGGTACGGGAGGCGGGGAGGGGGATGGGAGCGCGAGGGGGCGGGTGGGAGGGAGGGGAGCGCAGTGGCGGGGACGAGGCACAGGCGCCGTGACGCCCTCGCACGCGACTGCGACGCTTAATTAAAACAAAAAGCGCATTACGCCCCAGTTGCCCCTAACGAGGGCGCACTTTGCTGGGCCCGGTAGCCCGCGGCGTCGCGCCTACAGTCGGTGACGCGACCTAAGGAGAGGTCCTGTACGAGGGGCTTCGCAAGGCGAACTTTTTCAGAGTTGTGCCTTTCTCGACTTCGAACAAGGGTAACTAATGAAGCAGATTTCTAGAGACTGGCTTGTTTTACTGGAGATTTATCCATCTACCTCCAAAGGACACAAGGTACACTTTCGGGTTTATGGGTGTGGCAGTTCGTTCTCTTGAATAGTTCTTTAAAAGTAGATTTTTTTCTGAATGAGCTGGAAGGGTTTTTCGTTCCGCATGGAATGGATGAAACACGCCCGCTAAAAGTACTTGTAATCACAGACGTATAACTTTTTAAACTAAAGACACGCCCAAGTAGATATCATATCACGAACCTACACTGAAAACAGATAATCTCTCAAAGCATACGTTCAGACTTTTCCTCCATTCAAACAGCTTGATTGAATGAATGAATTAATGTTACCGACTCGAAGAAAGGCGAGTTCGGAAAATGGAAAAATAAATTTCTAGTTTTTATTGTCCAACCGAAACTTCGCCTCAAATCCCTGAAGTCCTTTTGTAGTACAAATACTTCACCCCATAGGTGAGATCATCACACTGATTCAAGAAGAGGAGACGAAGGCGTAGGCGTAGCTTTAAACGAAGCAAATGGTCTCGCGAAGGAGATGCGGCACCCGGCAATTGTTATGATTTACGATGGCAGTGCTGCACTTCGCGACTCATGACGCTAAAAATACGAACCGCCTTGGAGCCAGTTCAACTCATTTGCACCCCGCGCTGTGCGCCAAGCAACTTTTTCTCACCCACTCATTGGCGTAAGAACCCAAACAGTGCTCAACTGTCGCATTTGATATTACTGATGGTAAAATGATTCAAAGAATAAATATAAGAGCTTATTCTATGAACATTTCTTTTGAAATGCAATTGATAACATTCTTCATATAATGTTCAAGTTCCAGAAAAAAACAATATACAAACCTTTATAATAATTTATATAATTACTCTGATTTAACAAATTGGCAGTCAAGGTGAGCTTTATTAGTTTCAAAACCCCAAGTCCACGACGGAGATGGCGAAGAAAGAGAAAATTTTCTTGTCCGCCATCTTTCAATTAACTATGTGAACTTGCATCAGAATTATCGTCACGCATAAAACTATACACTCGTAATAAGAATCGGCGCGGACATATCTGCAATACAACATGCACTTTGAATATTGTATACCAGTATCTAATTACAATGCCATTCTCGAACGGTGTAAAGTGATGCCTCAAAATCAAGAAGTCAACAAAAGAAGTGTCAAATTCACAATGTAAAACGGGTGAACAGTTACGTCAATTCTAGTCTTCATTACATTACTTACAATCACAGTACTCAGTTGACTTTGCAGACTTCTACAATTCTTACTAGATTGGCAACGAACAACTAGTAACTAAGACTTTCGAAGTGCAGAGTTAGGCACACGCAGTTAATTGGTAAAAACTAAACGGCTTCCTTCAATATTCCTGCGTCAAGAGCACAGCGCCGCACGGGACCCGCCCTCACGTCGCCCACTCGTCGGCACGTGGCCCCGCACCGCGCCAAGCCGTCACCGGGCGCGACGCAGCGCAACGTGCGCTCCTCCGCCTGCCCGTAAGAGGCACGAGCACTCCTCGTACAGGAAGTTGTACTCTAGCGGCGGTGCGACGACGACGACGAGGGACGTATTTTCACGCCCGCGCCCTTTCTCCCTGCGACACATGACGAGGCTGGCGGAGGTGGTGGTATCGTGAGACTCGCATGACAGATGCGCTCCGCGAGATGGCCCGCCTGCGAGATCAGAATCCTTGAACGAATGCCGGTAGATGAGTGCGTGCGCACGTGGGTGTCTGAGTGAGAGAGTAATGATTCCGGGGTCTTTAATTTCTTTGGGCATGAGTTGCGCAGGACAAGGTTAAATTCCGGAAGGTGGGGATGTTCTTTCTCTGCTAGAACGTGAAATCTACACGTCGATTTGCGGGGGATTTCCCCCTCCACGAATCTCCTAACCGGGGCACCATCCCATCCTAGACAAACTCTAAGCTCCCGGCTGATCTCTCGACAGCGAATCCCTTTTTTCGTGAAAAGCTGAAGACACAAACGAGAGTATATTTTTTATGAGTTCGGGATTCCTCATTAATACATTCCCCCAATGCGCCATCATCATTCACATAAAATTTACTACTAATTTATCCTACTCGATAAAAATCGAACTAAATGAAATAATGTCGCGAATGATGCAAAGCAAGGCGAAAAGAAAACTACCTAAGGCTACGATGATCGGCCAAGTTAACACAAAAAAGACGAATTTGGGGCTCTCGTCAGAAAAAAGGTGGCGGGCGGAGCCGGATTATGGCGTGGCTTTTATGAGCTGGCAACACGAGAGCTTTCAGAACAAAAAGCGGGAAAATGCTTCATGATCAAGATTACAGACTGTATGTACTCATTTGCCTTCGGAGGGGAACGGGGGATGAAATATTAACAGTGATATAAAAATGCACGCCATGAGACGTAAAAAAAGACAAGAGGAGTGTTTTTAATTTTTTTTATTACAAACTTTTATTTAATTTGCACTTTGTGTCAAATCTTATAATTCTTCCTAAATTATATTTATGAAACTAACGACGTAAATAACATCAATAACAATTCAGGTTTACTTTTTTTGGGGGGAGGGGCTGCCGCAGTACTTCCAACACGACATGTACGTAACACAAATTTATTTTAAAAAGTCCGAAAATGATTACATTTCAAAGTTGGATTAACAAAACTCTGAAGTCACCCAGAATCTCGCCCACGATACGATGTGAATACTTAATTACTATTATAATTAAGTGCAATAGTCTGATTAAAATTACATACTAATCATCCGGCAAACATTTCATTGACAAAAAGATTCATTTTGCCACGGGAATGAGAAAATATAGAATATGATAAAAGCGCTTTTTAAATAGTTATACATCATTATTGTCGTTGACGTCCCGTGGCGGGGCCGAGGGTCTGAGAGGCAGGCGACGCGGAGGCTTGGGCGACGCGGAGGGTGACAACGCGGGCGCCGCCGGGCGGCAGCGGGCGTGGGCAACGAGGCAGCCGAGTCAACAACGGGCGACTCCCTCGCGTGACCCAGGCACGCGACGCGGCGGTCACTCCGCGGCACGGCAGCCACTCGACGCGCCGACCTCTCGGGGGCGCACGCAACAAACGGGGGCGCAGCGCGCGGCCGCGCTTTCGTGGAAGCGGCGCCACCTGGCTCTTCCAAGGAAGTCGCTCCCGCAACGTGCATGAGGTCAGCGGGAAATAATGATCGGAGCTCTATTGTGCTGTGTGGAGCGGAAGCAGAACGGAGCGACTAATAATCGCGAGTTCGTTACGTCATCTGCATGATACAAAACACGACCAACATTTCGATCCCATGCCAGGGAATGTTGTACAAAAGGTGCCTTCGGTCCAGGGTAACGTATCCCCGCCAGCTAGGACGAAAGACGTGCGAAGTTCCGAAAACTCAGCGTGTTTTCCCTTACAAAAAATGCATACGATATTCAAACACTTTAAAGTACGGGGATCATACAGGAAAAAGATTCATATATTTAGAAAGAAAACAAAGGAAAAAAACACAGGCCCACGAAACCCACGAGTCCATAATAAAGACTCCATCAGTCTATTCACCTTGAAAGTCGCTTCGCGTTTAGCATTCGTCAGCCGGAGTCATCACTTATTCTTCCGCGCGCCTTCGCATCAACACTCGCCCGCCTCCAAGTACGGCCACAATGAGCAAAACACGCAATAATCACCCGCGCGGAAAGCAATATCAATAGGCTGCGAACGGCGATGAGTCGTCCCGTGGCGGTGCGTCGCAACAGAGAGGGGGCGTCTCGGGACGGAAAAGAACATGCGTCAACAAGCGCCTCTCTGGCGTCGTGTCCCGATGGTTGGTCACGAGCGCGTGGGCTGCCAGACACCGTAGGGAATGGATGGCGCTTTCTCCCTGGCAATTCCTAGTACGATACATCACTTGCCTTTTCTTGCCCCACAAACCAATACATTCCAGCAACTCTAGTGTTTTCACCCACGGAAAATTGCAATATTAACAATACTACAAGATGAACAGAAAACATGGTTAATAGAAACAATGCAATGATAGTGTTAAAAAAAATAGCGACACACACGTCAGGATTTAATAGCGACACACACGTCAGGCCTCAATTTTATCAGTTGAAATTCTAAAAACACATACACGCAAACATCCTAAATTCACACTTTAAGATTGTCCATGAAATTTTGGGCATCGGCAGGTAGTATTAAACTCAATTTTATTTCGAATTTATTTAAGTATCATTTCAGTTTTGATGTTATTAACTGGAAGATATTTGAGCTTATGCGTATGCGTAGCCAAACCCAGAGGTTTCGTTGAGATTCATTGTATCGTGTGCCCCCAGTAAACGAATTTCGATTCGTATCGATTCATCGGCAATCGATTCGTTCGTCGCTCAATTTCATTGCGAACCGACAAAACGAAAATGAAGCGCGCGGAGGGGCGAATTCGTTTCCCCTTCTCGCGCACATACTCCGCGAGCCATCTGTCTTCATTGGCGATCGTTCGGAGTTCGCCGGAGCGTCCTCGCGCTATTTGTCAGAGGGCGCCGGCGCGCCCGCAAGCGCAGTCCACTTCCGACGGTGAGCCAGGGCGCGCGAGTGGAGGAGGAGCAGCGGGGGCGGGACGGGGCGGGGAGGGGGCCGGCGCAGGGGAAGGCAAGGAGAGCGAACGGTGAGAGACGAGGAACAGGCGTCGCGGATGCCCGGCGGGTTGCCGGGGGTGGGCAGGGGCAGGGGCGATGGACGGTGGCGAGGTGAGGGTGAGGGCGAGGTCCGGGTCGGGGACGGAGGCGGAACAGCAGTGACGAAGCGCGGGGTCCACAGGAGGCGAGCGGACGAGAGGGGAAGCGAAGTAAGGGGCAGGCGCCGTGGAGGTCGCAGGCGGGGAGGGTGAGCGGGGACAACTGACGGTGGCGGCGTTCGGGGGAGGAGCAGAGTACGCCGTCGTTTCTTATGTCGCCCGCCGCAATCCTTTTCATTCGCGGAGGAGTGGGAGGAGGGGGGTCTGCTTTTGAAGGCTCTCCCGCCTTAAGCGGGCCTAATGCCCTGCCACGGCGGTCGTGAGACCTGTCTCCTCGCAGGCCGCAGCAGCGCCAGCGCAAGTGAGAGGCGCGGGCGGGGAGGGAATCGCTGCGGGGGGTCGCTCGCGGTTCTCGGAGCACCACTCGGGGCAAATGCCGCTCTGCTCGACCTCGTTCTGAATGTTGCACGATCACAACGTCACCGGGAAAAACTTTTTTTTGAAAAAGATTAGGAAGATGCGGAAGATGTTTCAGCAGAGAATGTTGCTTGAATGATCAGAAATGACACTGAAGAGAAAGCTGACGTTCGTGGCGAACGTTTTAACACACATTTTTATCAATGGATACCATCAGAAAATGTATTCTTTACGTTTCTTCAAGAACATAATATTGAAGGGATGTTTTCAAGACAGCCTTAAAATCTCCATCTGTTTAAGACGTAAAAAAAGGTATCTACCAAATTAATAGTAAATTTCTTCAAGAACATCTCTGACTTTCTAATGTATAGGTACTTGTAGGTAAGACGAAACGAGTACTTAAAAAACCTACCTAGACTCTAAACCAACTCTTCTTCCAATAAAAAAAAGTTCTTAACATTTTGCATATTAAATAACTATCTACCGTAGTTCCAATTTGTTTGTTTATTTTTCCTTTATTTGTAATAGAACTGAAACATTCTTCATATTTCTCCAAATTTTATGATGTAAATTCATTTCAAGTAATCCGATTTTTTCTCCCAGGCTTGTCTCTTCCCTCCAAATGCAAGGATATTACATTCGAAAAGAACTTCATACAGTTTTCCAGGTTCCATAAAACCCTTAGGGAAATGTAGTCGGAACTCTTTCCAATTCGCCTTTCACTGAGCAAGAAAATCTCCAAGAGGTGAATGAAATTACCTTTCACGGCTGTATCAGAAAAATAAACATTTCCAACGTCTCACTGAAAAGATTTCAATCTTTCCAAGAAGATCCAATTTCTCCGTGACTCTTCATCATTTACAGATGTTCTTCTGCACAAACTACCGAGGTCATATTTATTGAATCATTGCAGGGCAAACATCTGCGAATAGAGAGCAGCTGTCCGGATACTGCCGAGACCAGGCTTTCATATATTTATTTCCTTGTGTCTTCTCCGATACTGAAATGGCGTTCATTCATAGCGAATCCATCTCCAATCCGTACAATTTGAGTACGAAACGATGCATAAAGAGAGCATCCTTCAACAAGAAAAGGGACATCACTCATATTTGCATCTTAATCTTCGGTTTGAAATCAATGAAAGAAACGTGGATGACTGGCGAAGTCCATTTTTCTGCCTCGCGTCCTCCTGAAGAGCCGCTGGAAAATATTTAAGGGTCCACTTAGAGCATAATGCAATATTCATTGGGCGTGAGACGATGCGATAGGGCGGAGCGAGGTTGGGCTGGGCGGGGCAGAGCTGGGGGGAGGCGAGACGGAGCAGAGTCAAAAGTGACAAGGAGGTGTGGGGGAGCGTGGAGGAACGGATCGGAGCGAGTCGGGACGAGAAGCGGAGGGGAGGCCGGGCGGGGACGGGGCGAGGGCGGGGCGGGGCGGGGCGGGGCGGGGCGGGGGGGGGGGGGGGGGGCGGGGGGGGGGGGTCGTGCGCGCTGTAAGTCAGCCCCTCGTTTGGTGCGACGCTTCTGGGCCGCTCCGCGAGTTTATCGTCCCCGCGGCAAGGCGGGGCAGGGCGAGGCGGAGCGAGGCGGGGCGGGGCGAGGCGGGGCCAGGCGGGGCGGGCGAGGCGCGGCGGGGCGAGGCGGGGCGAGGCGGGGCGAGGCGGGGCGCGCGGCTGTGGCGAAGGGGGCGCTGAATCACAGGCGGGTGGCCGGCCGGGACGGGGCGGGCGATTTGTGTCGGGCTCAGGTCGCCGGGCTCTCCCTCACGACCCGGCCGGCGCGCGCGCGCCGTCACAGCGCTTGCGGAATGTTTCGCTAAGTCACGTGACTACGCTATCTACAAGGATGAATGGCGATTTCTTCGAATTTCACGCCACTAAGGTTCACAATTATGAACTCTGAAAGGAAGGAAAATGCGCTACTAACCTCGGGAGAACAGATATTTATAGATATTAACTACGAATAAGTACTATTATTGTAAAACAAAGAAACCTCATGTTTCCTTTCATTTTCTGACAGGAATTGGGATTTTCCGTTTACAATTATTTATTTTGATATCATTACAGAACACACGAGACATTATTTTGAAACAAATCTGTTGTCACTGCTTCAAACAACGTCGGCAATATGAATAAAAACAGAAAGTTGCGATCTTCACGATTGTTACTTTTGCGTCATTTTTTATTCTTTACTTAATTATTCTTCAAAGAACCACATTAAACTTTGATTCTAAGTACCTAGATGTCTTCCTTTCAAAATTAAACCAATAAAGGATGAAAAATTCGGATGAAACATTGCGTAATTTTATAGGTCTTTCAGTTTCTATGAATTTCATATGTTAAAAAGCATTAAATTCAAATAAAAAGGAAACCTGACTTAGAATAAAATATTTAGGAACATTTGAGCATTTTCAATAAAATAACATACTGGGAGGTATAATTTCAAGAGGATTCCTTCGTTTAATAATGAATTTTGATCTATGACAAACGGGAGGTTAGAACACATTCGCCAAATTCAGCCAATTCAACATATACAGCAAGTTTAAACATTTTAAGTATTAAATCACAAAAGTGTATTTCAAACCGAAATTATAGTAATTTAAACAAACGAAATAAAATTTCCTAAAAGGAAATTAGGAGACTTTAATATTTCGGAGGAATCATTTTCATTTACACTCAATTTACCGTGTGATCAGTGTACCAGATCAATGTTCATGCATTACCTACTATTTCAATCTATAAAACATATTTTTTTCTCTTTACTGACTTGAAACAAATAAGACTGACAACAACTCCTGATTTCGTGTAAAAAACAATGGTGTATGTTGAACAATATACATTTTTATTTCCCCTCGCAGTAAATATGAATTTCAGGCTTTAGAGTAACGGACACGAATTAAGTTGTAAAACAATATAAATACAGGCTACAATTCTCCGTGTCAAATTGCGTGGATTGAGAACGTCAACGCAGAATGAAGTGCATGGCTGCCTTATCTGAAAGGACGAACGCCGTGCCCACAACTTCCTTCCGTTGCGGACTTACAACTACCAGAGGCTTCGCTGATGTGCGTACCATGCCACGGACAGCACCATGACGTAGAACAAGATAAACGCAGCTCCAGCTGTATGGCATGCGACCTCGCATTACGCTTTGGTGAAGTATGCCCACAGACAATGATCTTGGTAAGGTAATTGAAAAAAGATACTAAAGAGAATATGACATTTAATTAGCACTATATAAGATACATTAGTTCGCATTTATAACCAATTGTATGTCCCAGATACATTGCAAGACATTATAATGTATTTGTTTGTAATTTTCAATAACTATGGTAAAATGATTATTGAAAAATAATATTACGATTCAAATATCATTTCTAAAGATCAAACGGTGCGAATTGTATAATAAATAAATGACCATATGAAACAAATCTTGAGTACGGATAATGATTAAGATAAATTTTGTAGGAGTGTCCCCTAAGAACTTTTCAAATATTTTTCATCTAACAGAACTTCATATACGTGTTACATGAGCACTGCACCGAAATCTGTCCAAGCAGTAAAGACAAATGAATGGTATGAACGGCTTCAGAGAGGTATCATTCAACACGGTTCAATATTTTAGTACCACTTTTAAACCAGTTTCGATGTATGTTCCACATACATCCTGAGCCGTTTAATCTGGTAGGATGGAAGCTTGGGCTTCTAGACAATACATAGCACGACGTTTAATATCTTCGGACTCGATACTGTGGTTTGCATTTGACTTCCAAATAAGGCATTCAAAATCAGAACGCCCAGGCGCAACGCTTGCACAGACATAGCGACCATTTGCAAACCACTGTGGCCAACACAACCGCACCGGGAACAAAGCCAAGTATCCCATTATCCAGACCAGACACGCTCAGTGCAACTGCAGGACAGACAGACAGACAGACAGACGGACGTCTGGCGCCGATTTCGCGAACCGCGCGCCTCTGCGGCCGCGGCGCGTGCACGAGCGGCCCGCGCGTGACAATATAATACCTTCAATTAGTCCGAAAGCACGGCGCGAGGCGCACGCCCGCCGCAATTAGGCGCCGCGAACAGCCCTCGTTAAAAGCGCCCGCGGGGGCGGTGGGGGGCGGGGCGGGCGTGCGTGCGAGGGCGGCGCTCGCGGAAGTGGCTCCTTTGCAGCAGGTGAATATTCAATCGGCCAACCCGGCGGGCGGCGCTACACTCCTCCTGCGCTTACTTGCCGCAGCATTCCGCCAAATGCTGCTCCTACCCACACACCGCGCGTCGTGTTTATAGAAAGTTAAAGAAGTTGAGAGAGGACGTCTCGTGTTGAGGATTTGCGCCACGCACGAGTCATTTAGACTGCACACATGGCCTGGAAATACACAGCAGGGCAAATGGTAGGCATGATGTAACATCTCTAGAATCGCATATCGCTATTATTTAAGAAAATAATCTCGTGTTCTTGACTTTGAACTCGTTCACCATTACGCAAATGATGCGCTGGTTCCAGCGCTGATGTCACTATTTGCGAATGAGCACAAGCATTGAGGTACGCACACATTAAAGCGTTTAAAATAGACCACAGTCGTCTACGAAAAAACCTGATGTTTATCACTTGTGGGACAGAGGTGATACGATTACCCTCGGCTTCAATGCGAAGACGCGTCGAGGGTCGAAGTCAACGTTTCTGCAGCTTTGATAGCTTTCTTTAGAAAAAAAAAATGCCAGCTCAAGAAGGCCACGAAACGATGATCGAAATGTTAGTGAGCGGTGTCTATGCAGCATTCAGTCCCTTCCCCCTTCCCGATCCTGTCGGGCTGTCAGTGCTCCTGTACAACTGACCGGTCGGTTCGACTCACGCTGGTCCAAGTAACCGCGGTCCCAGTATACGTGGGTGGCGCTGGGGAGGGCGCGGGCGGAGTGCGGAACGCCGTGGCCGTGTACTGCGCGCGTAATGGGCGTTCACGCCGCTTCCCGGCACGCGCTAATTAGCAACCGCAGCCCAGCCACCGCATCACACCCACCGCCGCTGCCGCCGCGCCCCCGGCGCCACCCCGCCGTCGAGCGCGCCCCGGCAGGTCCGGAGCGGAGGAGGGAAGAGGTGAGGGAAGGCGGGGTGGGGGTGGGGCTGGACGGGGCGGGGCAGGATGATAGGGCGTCGCGGGACAGGAAGAGGAAAGATGGGGTAGGGGTGGGGCTGCATGGGGCGGGATGATAGGGCGCGGCGGGAAGGGAAGAGAAGAGGAATGGTGGGTGGAGTGGGGGGTGGGGCTGGTGGAGTGGGGTGTAGCAGGTTGGACCGGAGCGGGGCGAGTTGGGATGGGACGGGGCTGGGCGGGGGAGGGAGGAGGCGATGCGGGGCGGGGCGGCGCGGGACGGGGCGGGGCGGCGCGGGGCGGCGCGGGGCGGCGCGGGGCGGCGCGGGGCGGCGCGGGGCGGCGCGGGGCGGCGCGGGGCGGCGCGGGGCGGCGCGTGGCGGTGCGTGGCGGCGGGGCGGGACGGGGTGGCGCGGCGCGGGGCGGGGCGGTACGGGGCGAAGCGAGGCGGGCGCGGTGCCAACGCCTGCCTGCATCGCTGCGGCGCGGCAACCGATGCGCCTCCGCAGTCCGTTCGCGCCCCCTCAACATGGGTTTGCAGGTTTAAAAGCCTGAAAGCAGTTCGTTGACGTCTGCTTCACATTGCATTAGAAGGTTGTTCGTTGACCGTGTCGATCTAACTTGAAAATCACTCGTGGGGAATTTTCGACAGCAGTTGGGAAGTTTCTGTTAGATTTCTTCTACACTCGATTTTCCCCCATCCCGTTGCCTATCCAATATCTCGATTGAAGCGTTTAATACACATTCTAAATGCCTTGCATTTCTAATGTTTGCTAAGGTTTTCGATGTTGTAGCAGTACATTCAGAATACTCTAAAAATACGGATTTCTGAAACTTTTAATATGGGTGTGTAATAAACTCAATAAATAGTAAGTAATGCAACTAATTTTTATGTTATGCTTCATTGCGTATGTACATGCTTTGAAAACGAGCGACGATGGAAGCAAGATGAGTGGTACGAGTTGAGGAAAGTAGATTTTTTTTCTCCCTAGATCGTCGCTCATCGATTATGTTCTCCCGGAACAAAGCATTTCCGTCCGTTTAATGAATGCGAGCATTTGAGCACCGATTCCGTTCTGGAAGCACACTGCCTATCCCTTTACGGCGGGGCTGGGAAGCGGTGTGGCCATTCATGTACTGCCCCTTGACAATTGGTAGTCCATATCGCCGGCAGCACTCCGGTGCAAGGGGGACTCCCCAACATGAACACAATAGCGAACGCTGGTACGCAGGGAATAGGGAGACCAAACTGGGAGAGATAGCTAGAGGATCGAAGTAAAGGGATCTACAAATGATCGCTAACGGGAAATGAAACTTCTCACGCAGTACCAACTGTTTATATACGATAAACAATATCACAAACACATTTTGTCCATTATTGAGAACAATCACAGACAATATTATACAATCACTCAAGCATCCGTTCCTTATAAAAGCGGTTCCCAATTAATTAAAAAAACTATTCAAGTTTGTAGCCATAGACATTTTGACCTAAATATTTTGCATTTCCTTTACCTTCATTTTATTTTCAGATCTATACTTTACATGAGTCGTGTAAAATCACAAAAATAGAAAAAAACAATTTGAATTGTTTACTAACTAATGTGAATACGATGTGGCTCTTTGTAATAAACGACAAACAGAAATGCGACTCTCGTTGACTTCATGTATGTTCACCCACGGCCCCTACAATACCTGGAGACGAGAATGAAGATTTCAAACGCGTGAGGCTGTGGAAGTCCGTAGGGCGAGTGTGATGGATGTCTGGCGTGTCCGAAGCGCGCTCCAATCAGACGGAGCGGACAGGTACACGGCTCGGCAGTGGACGCGAGTGCACGAGCAGGCGGTGGACAGGTCCACGCGACCGCGGAGCGGTCGGAGAGCGCGCGCGCGGCCTTGGGCGGCGCGACAGGGCGCGTCGCGGCGCCTGCAGCCGCCTCCGCTGCGCGTCTTCCCACGCCGGGGGACACCCATCAATAACCGCGCGGGGCGGGGCGGGGCGAGGCGAGGCGAGGCGGGGCGGGGCGGGGAGGGGCGGGGAGCGGAGCGGCGGCAACGGCCAGCGCGGCTAGCCTGGCGGCTGAGAGCTCGTCGGCGCGCGCTACCGCTCCCATTACATAACGTGACAAGCATCTACGTCCATCTCGCCTCGCCACTCCGCCGGGGACACCACCCACTAAGAGCTTCTCGTCCATTTGTGGTCAGTAGTTGCCATTGCAGATGGCACGGATAATGCCCGAATCTTGCTAATTTTGAATTAGTCGATTACAGTTTACATTTTTGACAATGGGTGGAGAATGTAGGAGAAACGGTTTCGCAGCATATTTCGGTCTTTAGCCGGATAAAGTAGCCGTTAGCCAACACGAGGTGACTAGGTGGTACGTAACGGCGACGAAGAATAATAGTTATAAGATAAGCAGAGTTCAGACTTCCGAAAGGACATTCCTAAGGCTAGTGGGAGATGAAGTATGTACTTCTGAGTGCCACTGCATTGCCGTTAAAATCTATTTATACGATACCACTAAAACTAACCTCTATAGAGCCTTCGCTACGCATTTTCGAGTGTGCGACAAGGCTCCTGCCTTTGGCCTTTGCAATTTACACACAAAAGTTTGAATCTGTGCAACGGATCATTTTCAAAGAATTAATACGCCAAAATACTTCTCGTGAACACATATGACAACTTATTTTAGACATCACCTTGAGGGTAACAGTCAACAGCAGTATGGAATCCGAAAAGACCCGTTTATAGTTCGTAGTTTCATTCACATTCTCTAGTTAATCCGCGAATCAACCCGCCACATTCACAATATTTCGGCCTTTAGTCGTACCATAGACAATAAAAGTCACTGACACACTATTCAAAATATAAGCATAGCTACTTTACTAAACTATGTTTGTTTTACTGCATCTGTAGAAATCAAAATTAAACCTGACGTAACAACAGAATAAATACTCCAATATACGAACACAGTCAATTAAAAAAAGGGAGAGTTACTTCTTCACTATGTCAGGGAGAATGCATGAGATTCTAAATAAATATAATTCACACAATAACGAACATACAACTTACTTTCATGGCTAACTTTCTTGAAAATAATCTTTATACATTCACACTTCTTGAAGTATCGAAATAATACTTACGAGTTTCAAAAATTTACAACGTGCTTTAAAATGTACCCTTTCCAGCAAGTAAATGACTATATGTCTTTTACAAACAGATTTTCACTCCAATTTTCTCCCCATGATGACAAAGTATATTGTCAAAGCCGCTGCCAATGTGAAGAAGCAATGTAACGGAAATTGCAGCGCATTTTACGAGACGAGCCGTCAGAGAGAAAGTTCTGACGCCTGACTGGCTGCCGCCCCTCCCCATATTTTGTCGATCACACAACGCTGCAAAAGGTTGGGAGCTTGCCGTCAGACACTTCGGCTGTCAGTATACTGAAGGCGTGTCTAGTGGGGGATGCAAAAGTGAAATAACACTAATGGGTCATTGGAGTATTCAGTGTCTCTGGACATAAAACAAATTGTGAAAACGATTAAACGGTTGGCAATAGCATTTGAAGTAAACAAGTCAGTTTCAATAGAATGGAAGGGAGTATGTACTCGAGACTGAATGCGCAAGCAATGTCATACGCAACTTCATTCCTACTCACATTTCAATTGAACTATAGGGGTGTGCAATGTTTGTTACTGCAAATTCCGAAAGAAGCACAACTATTTCATCCCTCTTCCTCTATGGTTCATTCTCAAGGGTATATTCTAATTTGAAATGATCTCTCGTAATATATGTCTTCTTTACAACATACTGATTAACACTCTGACTGATACAATGTTCGAGTATATACCTTAAAACCTGACTCCTTCATTGCCAAATATTCACTCAGTATTAAGGGACGGCTCAAGTTAACGTCGGTTACCTCGTTGAGTTGTAAAAGTATTATCACTTTTCAAAACAAATCTACAAAACTATTATTTTTTCAAATTATTTATTAACTTTTAAAGTGTAAACCCTAATTGGGGTCTTTTTCAAAAATTCTTGGGGCCAGGTTTGTTAATAATAGTAAAAAAACTGAAAACTGGTAGCATTTTATTTAAAAATTGTCGATATAAACACTACGGGTCCATAGATGCGAGGTGGTTAACATATCTGATTACAATTCACGCAATATGATTATTAAGAATAAGACAAGGGCGACACGAACGTATTCATAAGCCAGTAATTTTCTCGGTTATGTTATGCGCAGAAGTCCGGCCGACCATGTCAACACAAGCACTTTCCGTAGATCGGATTCTTTCGCTGTGACGTTTTGGTCACGTTCCATAATTTCTCAATCGCGCAGCTTAACAACAAATTAGGACTTGGAATATTTCCACAGATTTCGAAATCCAAATAAGTGCTGACACCAATAAAACCAAACGTAATGTCTTTAGTCTAATGTTATTGAGTTACCGTACTAATAATTAGAAAATATTCAATGTTTTTTTTACCGATTCTTCAAAAGTGACTACATTCGTTTCCAAAAGAATTTTGTCAAAATTGAAGCGTTGATCGACTAATGTAATTGTTCTTCAAATGTGAATGTGTGCCCTACATGGACTTTTATTTAAGTTTTATTTCAGTAATAAAATAACTTCCTTAACGTAATACAAGAATTGTTTAAAGAAATAAACACACAATATTCAATACGTGCAGCTCAAGTTCTACGAGGCTCGCGCCACAAGGTTGGACTTCAACGATCGTTGTGTCAACATTCTTTTATCGATCAGCCTGCTCAGTGTAAATAGTACACTTCCATTTCCGATGAGGTTTGCTTTAGATTCGTGAACCAGATATTCTAAACATACATATCATTTACTCGTTGGAGCCATCACATTCAGGAAAACATGCTTTCCGGATCATTTCCATACCGCTCTATGAAGCTTTATTGTCATAACAAAAAATAGAGAAACCTTTCTTAGAGTTATCGCCGTTTTTTAAACTGAAAAATTCGATTTACACAGAGCGATAAGAGAGCGTTAGTTCCCATTCCCGACACTTCAAAGGCGCAGCAAAACAAGTGAGTTGGCATCGCGCGGGAGAATCGGCTGGGAACTCAGGTTGCCCCAGTCGCCGGCGGGGCAGCGACGCAGCTCCAGAGCGGATAGACGAGCCTCGCGCAAAAAGCGGCTCCTGTCCCGCAGCCATCCCGCCGCGCTGACGCGACGCGACGCGACGCGGGCGCTCCCGGACACGACCGCCGGTGCAGGCTCCCGGACGAGGGGCAGGGGTGGGGAATCCTGAGTACAACACAGCTCCATAGAGAAACCATGCAAATAGTTTTTGATTGATTGATTTTTTCGTGTTTCCGGGCGCGTCAACTGCTTTGGTCGTTGGTCCCGTTAGTGTAGTGCATTTTTTTCTCGGGAGATGGTGATCGTCCCCCGCTAATTGGCGAGATCCGGCGCCGACCTACCGTCGGCTAGTGGGGTTTCCCTCTAACCAGCACTCTCCCACCACCCCAGCCGGGACAACCTCTAAGCTCCCGGCCGGTCTCCCGGAATATGTGGTAGTGTAGTGCATGTGAGTGTGTGTGTGTGTAAGGGGAGAGGATAGGACAACGAAGAGGAAGGACAGATCGCGCGCGGCCCGTGGCCCGTTTGTAGGGTACTGCTCCGGCATTCACCTGGTCTTGATTGGAGAAAACACGGAAAACTACCGATCAGAGCAGCCGGTCGCTAGAATTCTCCTCCAGTATCCAATCGGAAGAAAGTTTATTATTAAATCCAACAAAACAGTTGGAAATGTTGTCCTTTTCACAAAGCAAAATTTAAAAAAGTGATATCTATTTGAAATAACGGCATTTTACTGATTGTTGATGAAGACTTTACATCTTTGATGCAATTTTAATGTTGGGCGTTTTATAGTCTTTTATTGACATACACACAGTGACACCCCTTATGGAACACCTTTGTTTCCTCGAAAAGTATCCAATTTAGATAGAAACCAAAGATATGAGTTCCGAGGGTTTATGTCCGGTAAATTGTCCGGATGCAGTAAAAGTCGTTCAATACTCACAGGGGCGTCCGGAGGGTTCCGCAGTAATGAGGGACTTCGATTTACCATCCCGGAATAAATATATTCCCAAGAAAACACTAGCGACAAGAGACAGCGGGTTCTTGATGGCTTCGATATTCCTAGACGAAAACAATGATACGCGATGAATTGCAGACATAGACAAAAAGCGGAAATTCTGAAATTCCAATTAATGTACGAGAAGATATTGTTTTTTACACACCAATTCTTGCCAAAAACGCTCGTTGCCATCTGTATTCATTATTCACCTTAATACGAATGAGTTAGGACAGATAAAAGAGTTCAATAAACCGTGCACAAATTGCCGATTTCTGCCTCCTCGTAGTTTATCACAGTTTTGAACTGTTCTTGACGTTAAATTAAAAAAATCGCAGTTTTCTTCGCGCAGCATTACATAACTTTCTCAATACTATGTATATTACTCCGTGTATATGCACGTATACAAGAAAGTAAGTATAGATAAGTTCTAACAATGACGTTATCCCTACTGCACATTGCCTGGTAAAGACTTGCGGACATGGGGACAGTTGGTCGCAAAATAAATACTAGTACATTTTAAAAAACCATTACTAAACTATTAATCCGGTGCCAAAAACCGGAAATTTTTTTATCTACCCTGTAGTAGCGGGGACAGTGAGATGGGCTGTCAGGCAAGTTTACAATATCATTTTTAAATAGTTACATTTCCTCCAAATCATTACAAGATTCAAATTACGCATTTCACAAAAATAAGACAGCTTTGGTAACCCTTACTTCCCTCTTTTCCTGTGTTTTCCTTCCGAAGACCATTACCCCCGCCCCCTGCTGCACGTCGCGTTCCCAGGCCAACGGGCGAAATTCGTAGCGGTGGAGGAAAGTGCGACCACTTCTACCTCATACTATTTTTAAGATGGGAGTCTACATAAAAAACGCCAGGTTTCACAATGCAGAAAATTATTTTGGAAAAACACATTTAGACTTCCTGCAATGTGTTGCAGACATCGTCGCTCCGCAGTTTCATGCCAAATAGTTAACTCTTCTAGAGCAGAATGACGATGATACAACTCAACAACATTATTTGAAACTGGCAATAAAAATTACTTGCATTATATCACGAGTTTTAATGACAGGCGGATTATAAGCAAAAGCGCCTGAAATAAAGTTTCAACTATTAACAAAGGTACATTCAATAATGTTTATAATGTGTAATAACACGCGAAAATACTTTGTTCGCCGAATATTTAAGTAGCCGTCTGAGAAATCAGTCGATCAGTACAATGAACCACAATTGTTTCCACTTAGAAGACGCCGGCCCAAAGGCCAGAACCTAATCATCTCTCTCGGAAACAGGCTCTGTAGCAACAGTTGCTCCGATGCCAGAGAAGTGACGCTGTAGCTGCCGAGTGCACAGCGCCCACTGTCTTTCCCAGAATAGGACCCCAGTGAGGTTTGGCAATGAAGGAAATTATCTAAAAACATAGCCATTAAACATATTAGAAATGTTTTTAGAATACAGACGATTATCTAACGTTCTTTTTGTGCAAACCATTTTCTACTCGCGGAGTCATCGTAGTCATTTCCTTCAAGTGACAATAAACTGCAACATCGATTATTAAAAGCGGAGAAATATGTGACCGCCAAAAGAGAGTTCAATTTCAATTGAATTTTGTATTAGAAAACCGGCCAATAAAGAGAACATTTGTACACTTCGCTCTTCCAATATATCACACGCATATGGTTGATTGATTGAGTTTTTCGTGTTCCCGGGCGCGTCAACTGCTTTGGTCATTAGTCCCGTAAGCGTAGTGCATGTTTTTCCTCGGGAGATGGCGGTGATCTTCCCCCGATGGATGGCGAGATCCGGCGCCGACCTACGGTCGACTAGTGGGGTTTCCCCCGAACTAGGACTCTCCCAACAGCGAGGCACCGCCCCAGCCGGGACAAGCTCTAAGCTCCCGATCGGTCTCCCGGAATATGTGGTAGTGTAGTGCATGTTAGTGTAAGTGTGTGTGTAAGGGGAGAGAATAGGACAAGGAAGAGGAAGGACAGATCGCGTGCGGTCTGTGGCCCGTTTGGTAGGGTACTGCTCCGGCATTCGCCTGGTGTAGATCGGAGAAACCACGGAAAACTACCAATCAGAGCAGCCGGCCGCTAGAATTCTCCTCCAGACAGCGACTGAATTCGACCTCGCTGAAAAGCTAGTGTCGAAAATCCTGCTGCCGTCAGGACTCGAACCTAGGACCACCCGGTCAGAGGCGCTGCAGTGACATCAGGTGATGCACTGAGCTACCACTCCCGGTACACGCATATGAAACGCACCTTGAAAATACTGACCGACTTAGGTGCCTCACGACATCAGTTGATGCCATTGCAGAGCCTCTGAACGGGAGGTCCTAGGGTTGGAGTTCCGACGGTGGTCGGATTTTCGACACTGTCTACACGGCTAGGTGGAGTTGACCCGCTGTCTAGAGAATTCTAGCGGCCGGTTGCTCTGGTCGGTAGTTTTCCGAGGTTTCTCCGATCAACACCTGGCGCAGAACGGACCAGTACCCTAACGTAACTGACCACGGACCGCGCGCGATATTGAGATCTTTATCTCCTCTTGTCCTATCTTCCCCCTTACATACACTTACCTTACACACACACACACACACACACACACACACACACACACACACACAGACAGACAGACAAACACACAAACACACATGTCGGGATACGAGTCGAGTGCTTAGAGATTGTCCCGTCTGGGGCTGTGCCCCTTTGATGGAAGATACCTGGATAGGAAAACCCCCGCAAGCCGACGTGTAGACCAGCGCCGGATCTCACAATCCAGCGGGGAAAGATCACCGCCACCTCCCGCGATAAAATATGCGCTACACTTACGAGACAA
The DNA here is from genome assembly GCA_011170035.1 of Teleogryllus occipitalis. Classification (NCBI taxonomy): domain Eukaryota; kingdom Metazoa; phylum Arthropoda; class Insecta; order Orthoptera; family Gryllidae; genus Teleogryllus; species Teleogryllus occipitalis. Next base: position 294,913 of record BLKR01000736.1, read on the forward strand.
ATGATCTTAGAGTTGACGCGCCCAGAATCATCAATCAAAAAGATTAGTTCATGTCAAGCTACTGCCCAAAATGACTTTAAATAAAAACCCAATTAATACAATTAAAAAAATTTTCTAGTACATACGAGTTCATCAAAAAACATGCTTTTCCGACCACAATAAAGCAATGGAATTCTTAAAAGTTAGCGAGAGAAATTATTAAGGCGCTAGATTTTACTCGTCAGCAACATGCTTCCTAGACGTAATGGCCGAACGGAAAACTACGGGTTGCTTCTCTGTAGATTCATGAAAGTCATCTTCAGATGGACTGCAGCAAAGATATTATGATTCTTGGTTTCAAGGCATTATCGTGTGTACGGACAGCTTTAACACCAATTATGATGGTCCAAGGGCTGCAACAGCACAATATCCCCATTTTCCTAACAACGTTTTACACAACAACTATGCAAACGTATGAGGCATCCGAAATCCAAACTCTGCGACCCCAGTTTGGGCTAAGGAGTTCCCTGGTTGAAATATCATTTGAAACATTTTATAATAGGCCCTTTTTAACAGAAAATTAAAACGAGAGGAAGACCATCCCATTTTCCAAATTTCTCAAGACTCTTAGATAAAAGGATAACATTTTCTGGTTATAGCAAATGTAAAAGAAGTGTAATAAACCGTTTAACGAGAACGTAAAAGTGTAGAAGCACCTATTAAAAGTTCTGACGTCTCGTTACATAACTCTCAACTCTTTTAATTGAGGTCAACTTTACTTGCATAAACTCTATTAAAATTTTAATTAGCTCTTTGCGTGCGTCTGTTTCTCTTTTAAAGCATAACTACTTGACAGATTCCGTTTTAAGATAAGCATACACAGTACAATAATTAACAATAATTAACTTTATTAGATCCACATTGACCTAAGACACGGATGTCGAACTCTTGTAAGCTTCGCAAGAAACAACCAAAATTCACAACAGGTGCACAAAAGATGCTATTCCTTCAGATGAATGAATTCGAAGAAAAATAAATGAACTAAAACAATATTTTACTTTCATTTAATTACTGATTGTATAGTAATTTTACTAATAAATTCTAAATTAAAATATTAATCTGTCCGTTACTAAATTTATAAAATTCTAACTTCTTACAGGTTTTGGACAAAAACAGGCCATTGCCTGCATATATTTGTTCCCATTTAGTGATAATGATTGTGTGCCTTCAACAATCATTATAATGCATAAATAAGAAAAAATTGATTGTGAACTTTTGAACATTTCTCTATAATACCACTCGCTGGGGAAGAAAAGCTCACAATGATTATCTGAGGGACGCATGTTTGGATCTGGCCCAAGGCATTTTTACCATTTATGCACGTCTGACCCACCAACATTTTTTAGTTCGCTTTTCAACATCTTGGTCATATAGCGACCACTGTGAATTTTAAACTGTAGGGAGAACACGTAAGGACAACCCAAAATCCGCACCAGGGGCGGGATTTGAACCCGCGACCTTTCGAGCCAAGGCAGCTACGGCCCTTCAACCTTAACGACTTCGGCTATCCAGGTCGGCTAACCCGCCAACCTTATCAACCCTAAACAACAGCAATCTCACAGTCTCTCGCCAGGACAGATCTGCAAAGTCATCACGGGCCGTAGTTCGTGCGTCGAGGAAGTGGAGCCAAATTTGCCCTGTCTGCCAAGTGGCGCCGTTTTCCCGCACGCGCGGCGAACTACGGTCTCAGCGCAAGCTCACGAGAGACGTCCCACAAACGCCAAACACAGAAAACAGAGTGAGCTTATGTAATTGCAAAATGGCTGCACCCTGGCAGGGCCTCTTTTCGGTTCCCACTAGGCATCACACATACATAATAAACATAAGCAAAAAGCGACCACTGTTATCGCGCAGTTTACATTCTCACAAAGACTTTTCTGGATTCTCTCTACAACAGACTAAAATCCAATCATATCATTCTTCAATGAAAGAAAACAAGATAAGACGGAAAGAAAGAAAAACGTAAATCTAACTCAATGTAGAAAATCTGGAAATATCTAGTGGAAGGCCCAGGGGGCAAAATCTTGGCGAGGCGAATATTCCGAATTGTTATCATACAATGCGTCTTCTCAACAGCTATGCGGAGGTCTGCCAGTTATCGCCCAGGGATGGCTCCGCGCGGTCCCCGGCGGAGCGAGCCATTCCCGTGGGACACTTTTGTTTTCTTCGTGACAGAAACGTCTCTGTTTTCTTTCAATGCTCATTATCAGTATTTCCTCTTCCCCCACAGAAGTTAATACGAACGAATGGGATGTGTTCGGATTGAATTCACAAATCACAATGAAAATAGAACATTATCGCTTTGAAAGCGCATCACTTCGAAACAGTTTTTTAAGTCGTTTAGTGAACTCTCACAGATTCAAGAGAAAATAATAATTAGTCTGTGGCCGGCGAGATATCCCGATGTGGTGTCACCCATGCCTTTTGTGAGATGTGATGGAAGTACAGTGCACAAAAAACCGCAGGGTTTCAGAAATATACATTGAAAAAAAAAAAGTTTAACCCAGACAAGACATTTTTTAATAAACGAGCGTGTTTAGTAGGAGTATGAATTGTGGGCGGAAGTATTTTGAACATCCCGTGCGAGTGAAGTATTGTCGAAACGCGAAGCAAGCAGGGGCCGATGCGGGCAATTCCCGCGGAATCGAGGGCCCATCGCCCGGGAGCTCCAAGCGCCGCGTTCGCACAGTTCTTGAGTCGTCACAGTACTTCCCTAGCAGACGACTGCATCACGCAACACTACAGCAATACCCATTACAGTACGGAGATGGGAGAGCGGCGTGGTCCGAATGTGACATGGCCTATGTTGGCAGGAGCACTGAAGTTGGCTGCAGAAGGAGGGAAAAACACAACGTACACAATATTACAGACTAATTAAACGTTTCATCTCAAATTTTAGGTCTTTTCCATTTCTTTCAAAACGCTGGGGTCTCCTACCTTTATCAAAAGCAGGACTCACAAAAAAATTAAGTGTACACTAATAAAATAAAAATGAATTCCGTTATTTTAATAATAATTGAGTAAATTCCTGTTACGTTTCAAAAACTTCCAATTTTTTTCACACTTTCGTAATTATATCTCAGATTTGAATATTAAAATTACTATTCCAGCGTCATCTAATTCTGTTTTTGATTAGTACGGACCTGATTTTTTTCAGCTGCAAAATTTTTATTTCAGAGCCTCTAATTTGGCATACGGCGTCTTCTGCTAGCTTCATACTGCTGGGTGGGGGGTGGAGGGGTGCGGGGCGGGGCGGGGCGGACGTGCTCGAGGGCGAGAATCCGCGGGCACCGACGCAGACGTCTGTTTACACGTGCGTCGCCGCCCACGCCGGCGCGCGAGAGCGAGCGCGTTTATTTTCTCGTGGGCGGGGGGAGAGGGAGGGGGAGGGAGGAGGAATTTACGGCCTGTTTACACGCGCGACGGGGGCCTTCGCCCGTCAATGGCACGGCCCACGGGAGGCGCAGAAGCTAAAACGCGCGGCCGTCAGCGAGGTAATTGGGGGGGGGGCGCCTGTCTGAGCTGATTCACTTGGCGTGCAGGCAACGACTCGCCAATGGCTTTTAAGCGATAAGGCATTGGGTGGAGCGGCTGATTCACTTACGATGTATGATCAATAGATATGCTTAGGAAATAATTTAGAATTCACAATAGAAATACGGGAAACTTCTGAAGTAGTTTAACTTTCAATATCTGCATAGGAAAGAAACAATAAGCACGTAGAAATAGCATTGTCCTTCAATCAAGGACCAAAACCGGACTTCTTTAAAAGACGCTTACGTATGATCGACGAGTCGTGGAAGTTTCATTGAATGGCTTTCAACGTTTGATTGCAGACCGCAAACTTAAATGGGTAAACCATTGCTTGATGCAGCTTCTTTCGAATTCAAAGGAATATAAAATTTTCAAAATAAACAAATATTTTAGTTTTCTCACTGTTCGCGTTACATTGCATTTATACGTACAACATAAAATCGCCTATCCCAGCCCATGCTTAAAATGTCAACTTCGGTTTTCAATCATTATAATCCATTAATTGTTTAGAAGGCGGTGAGGGCAGGGATAAATTTACCAAGCCTATAGTGAAAACCGTAGCTCTCCTGCCATTGACGATCAAAAATTAAACAAAATATGTTTACCTCTAAGGGCTTTCAAAACTGTAGCCTTGAAACATTATTGAAGCAAAAGAAGTTCATGAAAATGCTGCTCTCTGCAGGAGCTTCGTAAGGACAATGTTATACATTTACTTATAATGGAACACCCAATTTACACGCCTTCGTAAGCCTTCGTCTTCGTCGACAGCAACCACTTAATTGCACGGAGTTAAGGGTGCGAACACGAGGACGTCGGCGCGGTCATTAGGAGCGAGGGCTAATTCAATTTGTTCACCGATAATGAAGGTTCCCAAGGGCAACCCGGGAGATGAGATAAACGGTAATCTCAGAGAGTGCGCCCTGGCTTTCCAGAGATACGAATCGTGCTATCAGTCAGAGCCCAAACCGCCGATGAGTCACTCCAGGCGCAGAGGCTACGGATGGCCGATATTACAAGATAATGTTTGACCGATTTCCGAGCGATTCTGTTGGCGGGAGCATAAACAAACCTCTCGGATAACGCAAAGATCAGAGAAGCGTAGGTTGTGAAGAAAAACCTACGATCAAATAAAATTTCTCTAAAAAAAATAAACTGCACTTTAATTATGGAAATTTATATTTATGACATTGAAACTCCAAAATATAGCTAATTATATATTCCGGTTAATTCGTACATTAGCATTACTGTCAAGCTGTCTGAATGACGATGAATAGATAATTTGGTTGACATTTGTCGCAGGATGGTGGCTGGAGTAAGGTGTTCGTCAGACGAGTGTGAGGCGAGTTCGCGAGAAGTACTTCCGCCAAAAACGCGCTGGGAAATACTTCACGTTGCATTGACTCAGGATTGTTTTAAGGTAAATCGCGAAGTCCGAAGGCCCGAGTCTCGCCGTCCCAAACACGGAAATGCGCAACGAAGCGTCAGCTGAGGTACTGGGGTTAGGTCAGCTTAGCTGGTAGCGTGTACATAGAAATTTACGACTGACGCAGTGGAACTAGAAACTACAATACTTATTTCCCATTAGCCTTAGAAACTTCCATCAGCAGTCAGATTCCTGTTTATCACATACTATCTGCTATTGCTCGACACCGTAACGTTCTTCACCTACTATAACAGCCTCATATTACCTAATATGCACTTCAGCCAGTTAAAATTCGAAGTTTGCTCCGAAACCGTTCCAATTTCGAAATCTATTTAATTTTCTATCCAATGTAAACATTAAATCGGCTCACAGGCGAATTTGCCCGATTCGGACATTACATAAATTACTCACCCATTACATAAATTAGCAATTCATCATCTTGCAAAGGTACCCACAAAATCTTTTAAACTAAATAAAACTACGAATTACATTTCACCGATTGAAAATGAATCCTTTATATCATTGCAAGTAATGTTTTCAGGCCTAAAGACGCTGCTTCCTTCACACATTATGAGAATTTCTCCTGATCAAAGTACTCAATAATAAATATCGTTCAGAAAGCGATAAAATATATAAAAAATTAAAAAGCATTCGAACTTTATTTTAAGAAGTTTGAAGAACTTAAATTCCTACGAACGTCAATTTCAACACTTAAATTCCGGCTGTTATAAAGTGAACTAGCATTACTTCAGAATCAATGCGAACGCAATCAAAAAGAGGACATCGCTCGGATGGTCGGTTCCCCTCGCGCCGAGGCCCGATGCACGTGGAGACAAATGAAGCGTCACTCCCCGCCTGGGCGCGCCGGAGTTTCCTCGCCATTCGCCGGGAAATCCGCCGTAATGCGAGCGGTTTGTTTCGCCACTCGCACTCCCACTCCGTCCGCCCCGCCCGCTCCGCGTCGGGCTTTACACCTGCGCTTCACACCCGGCGTGTAAATCCCCCGACTGCGCGAGCGAGCGCGCGGGCGCGGTCGCGTACGCGCAGCTGAATGTCAATTTCCGACGCTGGCGCTACGCGGCGCGGCGGTGCTCCGGTTTGTTTGCGAGCGCCGCCAACCACGCCCACTCGACCCGCGGACATCTGTTGCTGGCGCTGGCGCAGCGAGGCGCGGCCCTTCACCCGCCACCGCCACACGCGCTTTGCAACGGCACCCGCAGGGAAGGTATTACGTTCCCACAACGACCCGACACCGAACCGCCACGCGACCGGCACGTTCATCCTTTCTGCTGGCTCTTTGTTACCTACCATTGACTTCGTAAACGATTAATAAAATGCCCTTTTCCAGCACCCCCTCTCCGCGCACTAAAAGAAAACTGCAATCAATCTTGAAGTACTTTGGACCTTACGGAATCGCGTAACTCTTTGCCGTAAGGTCGGAAAGAATTTATTTCGAATGAACTCATACTACGAGCAGCGAAAAGCAGAGACAAACTTTAACGTAATAAGTAATAATTATAGTCCTTGTGATCTAGAAATAATCTGTAAATACCAACTAATAAAATAATGTAAATTCTTCAATACATATCTGGAATGTTATACTAGTGACTGAAAATGATATATTTTAATCATTTTTCGAGTCAAAAATTAATCAACAAAAGTGAAGAATCGAAAACAAAATCTTCACTTATGTAAGTATTACGCCAATGCTATTTTAACACCATTACTTACAGCACGCAAACGACAATGCCCATAAATATGCCAAGAGGCATGAGGGTAAAGCCTGTAAAATCCTGAACATCTGGCACACTTTAAACACATGTTGTAGTGAAATAGTTTTTGTAACGAGACATTTAAACGTACCAGCACAAGGGCTTTTACATACATAAACTCGGGTAATTCGCTTATGTCACCAGAAAATTGTTTTGGCCACATGTAGATGTTGCAACATCCATTTAATTATACACACTGCGGGAACAAGTACACATCTGCTGACAATCCTCACCGCTCTACGCCTAGGATGCATTTTTATTAACACATACTATTCAGAATGATATGGTCTTTGGAAACTTTTGCAGGCGCATACATGAAGTGCATCGTATCACCACCACTACTAGCACATCCCCACAATGACAACACTCGTGTGAAATGAAAGGAAATGTGACTCAGGCCCCCGAAGGGGCTCGTTGGCACATATTGCGAAATTTAACACGCGGCCGGACGTCAGAAGCACCAACGGTGTCGTATTCAAAGACGTTCGCAGAACACACATCGCAAACCTGATGAAACATGGAGCGAAGAACGCCTGTCACTTTTCCAGACATGGGGTAAACTTTCGCTACATACCCCCCCTCCCCCTTACTTACTCGGCAGATGCTAACAAGTGTGTTGCCACGACAACCGATAATTTCCGATTCAGTCCTACACATAACGTGCACATCTCCTTTTTTTATCCGCCAGGCAATGATCACTCATCGATGTCCAGCTGGCGATAAAACGCGCTGTTGGCCCAGAGGGAGATGAAGCTCGTGCGTGGTCGCTGGCCTTGGCGGCGACGCAGAGGAATGCGGCTGGACGGGGCGGGGCGGGGCGGGGCGTGGCGGGGAGGGCGTGGCGGGGCGGGCGCAACTAGGTCGTCGCGACGGGGACGGGAGCGGAGGGGAGGGGAGGGGCGGATGCGCCGGCGTCGGGCCACCGCAGCCGGAAGTAAACAAGCGGGAGGGCCAAGCGCCGGCCGGGGCGACCGCAGCGACAGCGAGGACCGCCGACCCCAACCCACGCTCCCGCAGCAGAGGCGATTAGAATCCACTCTCTCCAGTAACCTCCTCTTTAACCACTCCATTATTTCGGGAAAAGACATTTTATTGCAACGACAGAGCACAGAGACCAACACAGCTCATACTTTTCGGCCGCAAATCTACATCAATCGCTTCCACATTAACAATGTACGGACTTGCCACAATTTATACTCTCCCGTTGCTCCCTCCAATACACTATATCATCAAAATTAAAACGATTAAATCATAGCATTAATAATCCCTCGTGCGAAGCCAAGTTAGTTTTGGTAAAATAAACTTCCATTCTTGGTTTATGTTGAAATAATTGGCACGAGATGTTCACCAATCAACAAAATTACGAGACCTCTCACATACACTGGGAAAATATACTGGGCCATCACCAACCAGATTTTGCAAAGAATCACCTACGCGTTCAATGCTTTAAGCCCTGTTGTATTGTGGCGTAAGAGTAACTAAAAATATGACATCTTTTTATTACATACATTATGAGAGAATTTCACTTACAATCACAATAATTTAATACACTTTAATAATAAATATAATTTAAATTACTAACTGCAGATAAAATAATGAATTTCATAAGATAAATTATTCAGGGCTGGTTGCAAATACGCACGAGCGAAAATAGCCAAACCACAAAAACAACACTATGAACGGCAAGAATGCACCGATTATCATGGCTGGACTTTTAGACCTACGGTCCCCAGGCAATCAAAAGATTGAGACACTTCCTTTCTGTAACTGAACATGGGGGGGGGGGGGGAAATCAGACATGAGGATCAAGTTCGCACATCCTCGAAGATAACACAACACACAACATTGAAATTGTTTTCCGTCGATTCATGAGGATGTTGGCGCAGGAGACGAGCAACCTCCACACAATGCACGGCCACGTCTCTCAATGGCCCAAGAAATGCAATTATTTGATATTTAATTGTTACATAATTTCCACTATTTATAATCAGTTTTCCCAATAATCCAAGTATTTGAAAATTTGAATTAAATACATTAAGTACATAAAAAGTCGTACAAGCTAAAAAATTAAAAATTGCATCTACTATTTGTTAACTTAATAAAATGTTTGAATATTTATTGGAACTCCTTTTATATTTCATTACTATCACCTGCGCCTCCCACTTATGGTTGAGCCCGTAAAAACCTGCCTAGTTCGCCTAGACGGAAGTTTCCCCTTTCAGATCGTCATTCCCACGACAAAACGATAAAGCACAGCGGTCATTAACATTACACTTCTCATTGATCCGTCACAGTTTTTGGCGGTTTTCTGACATTCAATAATTAACTACTCACTCGTAGAAAATGAGAGAATTAAGCATTTCGTAATAGCATTATAATAAAAAAAGCTGCTGTTTAGGGTTTCGACAGAAGCGTGATCAACTCCCATGCTGAGAACGGTGGCGGAGCACACTGCTACCGCTACCCGCATCGTGAGCACAATCGCGCTTCGCAACTGCAAGGCGAGGTGAGGCGAGATCGGAGCACACGCGCTGGTCGGACCTGATAGGCGTCTCGCCTCGCCTGGCCACGCGTGCGGCCACCGCCGCCGGCTGCGTAACGTCACGCGCCCACGACCTCTTCCGCCTTCGCGAAACCCAGCAGGACCCCTGGAGAGGGGCCGCAGAACAGTTGTCATGTAATTCAATTTGTTCCCAAGGCCTAAGTATATTACCTCTGGATCAGTTGGTTTAACAGTGGGAACCAACGATTACCATTTCTTACAATACTGCTTCCGATTCAAGTTTTTCAAAAATGAGCCTTTGACATATTGAGGTCAAATTCCATCTGTGAAAGTCTTCGTAAACATCTGATGCTGTCAGGAAGATTTCCTGAAATGCTCATAAATTATTTAACTGTTGCATACGGAACAAATAAGTAGCAAATATGAAAGTCAAATTGTAATGAATTTCAATCGTATTCTACAATTTTAATTACAAGATACCATTTCAAAAATCCGTCTAAAAACAACAAAGAAATCAAATGAAGTCGTAGGCTTCCGCGGCCGGGGTCATTGGTCTGCCACCCCTGGCAGACCAGCCCTGAGGAAGACCACGAAAAGATGGTCGAAACGTTGGCAACACAGCCTTCGACGCGGCGTCACCCGGACAACCAAGATCATCCACAAAGAAAATCAAATGTTTTAAAATAACCACAATACTATCGGGAATGAGGTAACAGATATTACACATCAGTATCTTTTAACAAACAAAACAATAATATTTTTTATGAACATGAACAAATTAGTTGGGAGAGCAAATAAATGCAAGTTTCGGAATTAACATTTGTTGCTACACCAATGACTCAACCGTCGTACCTCTTTCGTTGCTTGTAATTGCCGCAAGAACCGTACGCGGAAGACGAAAGTGAACCGGACGGAGAATCTGATTCTGCAGCCTTTGTCCAAACAGAGGGGAACTGCTCATTGCGCAAGCTGTCGGGGAGCACATCTCCCCGAAAGCGCTCTCTCCCTCCGCGCGCGCGGCGCGACGCAACGCAAAGCACTACGCACTAGGAAGCAACGCGGCGGCCGCAAACCGCCCGCAGACGAATCTCCTCCGCAGCCTCCGACGAGCGAACCGCTCCGGGCAGGCGCTCGCCTTTGAGAACGGCGGCGATGGTGTAGCGGTTAGCGTTTTGGACTGCTATACCCAAGTTTGCGGGTTCAAACCCGATCGAAGCCGTGGATAAAAATCCTTCGTACGCCTTCCTTCGGAGGGGAAGTAAAGCCGGCTGTCCCATGTTAGTACATTTACGGCATGTAAAAGATCCTCAAGCCTAAATGATGCCTAGAAGCTAAATTTAAATCACCTGTTTCGTCGCCCAAGTAATACCTCCTTTCTCCCATGGTTGGTGAAAGGAGTGTAACGAAATTTGCGTGGTCAGACGGAAGAGCAGGCCTCATGGCCTGAGTCTCGCCGCGTAAAATAAGGCAAATTCAATTCAATTCAATTCAAGAACTACGCACCGCTCCCCGAGGCAGGGAAGCTGGCGGAGCTATTTATTAAAAGCACGTTAAATATCCCCACACCCTCGTTCCTTCATACAAAATCAGCCGGCTTTTGTTCAACAACGTTCCATCGTTTTAGAAACAATCTGAAGGGCATTTCCATAATCATTCCGAAAGTCTGTGCCTTGTTGCTACAACCACTCTTTATCTACGACCTATCGTTTCGTTATTACATACGAGACACAGCCCACATCCTCCTGTGGTAAAACAGACGTAGTCGTCCTTTCTCCCTCTTTCCTACAACTTTCTAATGAATTTCGTATTAACTTATACTGCCAAATGACAAGTCCCAGTAACTTTTGTTTCCTTCTTTACGGTACATTAACATGCTCCTCTTCCTCCAGAACCGACTCGTCCTTTTTCATTTCGTATGCACCAATATAACATTAGATTCGGGACTCAATATTGAGAAGATTCGAAAAAACAGACCTTGAAAACCTGTAAACAGAGCAAGAATAATCCTGACACAATTCTTTAACAATCCCTATCAATATAAGAAAAATACGAGCGGAAAACAAACCCTCAATTATAGTTCCGCTTCCAGATTGATTGATTGATTTTTACGTGTTTCCGGGCACCTCAACTGCTTTGGTCATTAGTCCCGTTAGTGTAGTGCATGTTTTTCTCATGAGACGGCTGTGATCTTCCCCCGCTGGATGGCGAGATCCGGCGCCGACCTACCGTCGGCTAGTGTAAGGATTTCCCCCTAACCAAGCTCCCACCAGCAGGGCACCGCCCCAGCCGCGACAAGCTCTAAGCTCCCGACCGGTCTCCCGGAATATATGGTAGTGTAAGGATGTGTGTAAGGGGAGAGGATAGGACAAGGAGGAGGAAGGACAGATCGCGCGCGGTCCGTGGCCCGTTTGGTAGGGTACTGCTCCGGCATTCGCCTGGTGTTGATCGGATAAACCACGGAAAACTACCAATCAGAGCAGCCGGCCGCTAGAATTCTCCTCCAGACAGCGACTGAATTCGACCTAGCTGAAAAGCTAGTGTCGAAAATCCTGCCGCCATCAGGACTCGAACCTAGGGCCTCCCGGTCAGAGGCGCTGCAATGACATCAGTTGATGCACTGAGCTCGCGCTCCCGCTACCGCTTCCAGTGGAAGGCAGAGTTTCAGTCCGACGCGGCGCCTCCCCGCCAGCCAGCCCGCCCGCAGCGGCAGCCCCGCTCCCTGGCGCGGTAGGGGGCGGGGCCGAGAAAAGCGGGAGCGTTGCGGAGGATTAAGCTGGATATTAAAACTGCACCGGCGCCCGTTACTGTCTGGCCATTAGGGGCCGTGTGCTGAATAATTTGGGCAACGACGCGTCTTCCGACGCCGGAAAACGTCGCGGCCCCGCGCCGCCCGGAGGAAATTACGTTTATCCAGCCCTCCTTTGTGTATGAATAATAGATGGCGGACGCGAGGCGCGGGAGACCGCGCGCGCCTCAGAGAAAAGATGCAGCGCCGTTTGCACATGACGTCCGCCCTCCCACAACACCGCTCAGCGGAAAATTTCCAGCAATTCCGCAAACGGACAGGCGAGAGATGCCGTCTAGAATCCACAAACAGGCACGCTGTGAACTAGGTTAACTTAAGTTTGTAGCGTCTCGGCATGATAATAAATTTTTAACTATGATGAAAATTACAATAGCACGCCAAATTACGAGACAGTCTAAAGTTACAATCATGTTAAATACTAATCATTATATATCTATCTACTATCAAACTATCATAAAAATTATTACCATAAAAAAGGCCATTCTATTAAATGGCCTTTTCAAAAATACATTTGTAATAGCTTTGCAGGAAAACATATTCATTTTACCGTACATAGACACACGTTCGTTAGTGTGAAAGTAATTTTTGAGAATTCATGAAATCTCGTAGATATTTCATGCGCTTCAAGTATTATTTACGTAATTATAACCATAGCATTGGTACCATGTCGTAATGATACTTCAAATATTAATCGGACTTGTATTGAAATATTACTCTACAGCCTATAGCGACCACTTTCTCCTATTATTAAAAAAATAAAATACAAAGGAAACGGCAGTGAAAAATACAGTGGGAATTGAATTTACTTCCAAATCCTTCAAAATGAATAAATAAGTAAAGGACAGTATAAACAACTGTGATCTGACAGAAGTAAATAAAGCCAAATGGATTGGTTTTACCAACTCAAGTCTCTCTAATATTCAATACAAAGTAAATTCGAACGTTCGATGCTCTTGGAAGTCATGGCTACATTTTACTAATAACTTGAACTTAATACTCAATAACTTTAAATAGCGAGCGAACCGTCATGTCGCTTTAGTGCGACATTACATTTTGCTCGTAACTAAAGCGATGGACGGAAAAAACTTGCAAGAAAACGACTGGAAAGATCGTAGCAAGTGGAAGCTAGGATGCGATAAGCGACTCTAAGTTGTAATAAATTCGCAAAAATAAATAAAAATAATATAACTTCATTTAACAGAGGCATAACTTCAAGCAATTTACTAATTTCATTGTTAAGGAAAATAATAAAATTTACCTTCAACTTTGCGAACTATTTATGAATTTTTTACTCACCACTGCCTTACGACGCTAAAACTCACCTGAAAAAGAAAAAAAAACGTTTATCAGTATAAGAGGCTATGGTACGTCAGGAATACAAATATAAGCCCAATGATTAAATAATACAAGGTATCAACTAAAATACTTTATTATTCTAATAATATTGTCCTTGAACTTGAGACAATATTATTAGAGTTTGATATCCTCAATGAATGAAACGTCAAATAATAATGTAATGAATTATCAATGTACACACAATTCGCGCATTGGTTATAATCTTTTATGGACTTTTTCTCTATAAAAAATGAACCAATGAAATACCTTTCAGTGATGAACATTCACGACCGCTGAAGAGTTGATAAAATTAATAAATTTGATTTCCATGCGTTCCTAAGACGTCCAATATAACTCGTAGTTTAATATGAATCACTATCATGTAACTCACAAATCTCAATACCAAACTGTCAATGGTCCGAAACGAACTCCTTAAATTTGATATTTACACAGGACACAGAAACACCTGGAATGGGAAATAGGATGTTCTTTCCCCCACTCTCGCGTAAGGGGCGTTCCGACGCACAGACGCGCTCACGTGACTTTCTCAGGGCTAAGCCCTTCGTGCCTTTCCGGAAAGGTAACGAGTTCACAGCCCCTACCATTACGTTCACAAGTAGGCAACCCGAGAAGCATCCATGGCTAACGAAATGTATCGCGATGAAACAAGGTCTGAAGATTCAGAAATATGTTCACGTAATTTATTTTTCGGAAGTCAGAATGTAAAATATTAATCTTCAAATTCATCTTATTACTATCCTTGGCATATGTATGATTAAGAGGATGCACCAAGTACTATCATCAACCTAAGTACAATCCGAATTAAATATTAAAACAAAATTTACCATCCTCAACCATTCTCTTTGGACGAGAATTAGACAGAATTCAGGAAGATGTTAAAACAACTGACCAACAATTCCTGTAACCACTTACGTAACTCTTCCTGCTCATACAATTTTCTTCTTGGTTAGAAACAACAGCCCCCCCCCATTAAAATGAAATTCCCAAAATATCATTTCCCTTCCTTTAAGACCTTGGGATCTCCCTCTCACTCGTCCCCCCACTACGTTCCCCTCTAAAACTATTAATAATTAATTAATATTCATAGAAGAAACCAATCTCTGCGGCCACGAACTAAAAATTCGATCTAATAATGAATTTGCTAATCCACGAAAAACGAATTTGTTCTATAACAGCAATAATTTTAATAAAGGAATTGTTTCAGAGACATAACTGAATACTCTTGAATAATACTCCTAACGTGCGACAAGTCGCTGTACAAAGTACAAAATACATTAATAAACTATAAATAAATAGGTATGCTTCCGCAGCTCGAGTCAATGGCTATAAATACGAGAATACCTCCAATACGGTGGCACACAGATCGACTAGCTTAATTTTGGAACTTTTACTGCCTATAGTTTAGTACCAGAGTACCTTCGGGTATTAAAGTGACGAAAAGTGGAACCAACGATCCTTTGATGTACTGAATGCAATACTGCAATACATTATCAGCAAATTTATCAAAAGCTTGACACTTTTTCTCGCTTAAAGAGGCCTTTTTATCGGTGGAGAAGAATGGCCTCAAAAAACTTGTATTACGACTACGCTGACGGAAAGTGATCACCGAAACAATAAGACATTCCTACTCGTACCAACATGACACCATGCGAACGCTGCCTCACAACGCGTGTTGCATGAACAAAAACTTCACAATATTGCGCTCCTGAATGGGACATTCATACGACCCATTTAAGCAATCAATTCGAGACGACAGAGTACATCGTAATTCAGGAGAGCTATTGTTTTCGTTGCTATTCCATTCATGGATTTTACAGAATAATCAAACAAAGTGCTTGTAGATTGTATAGACAAACATATACTCTTTGATAACAGGCGACAAAGTTAAGGTACACCTACTTTGGTTTAGGATTCAGAAAATGGATCATACAAGATTTAAGAATTATTATAATGAGGTTTCCGCCGGACTGATGGCGACGGGGCTTGGGGTATTTCACCCAAATAACTCGTTACATCAAGGCTGTGGGTTCGATCCCGCATAAAGACTTACAAGCCCTCAATTGAATGACGGGTCGCATCAGCGTGAAGGTTGTGGAGACTGAGTAAGCAACATCTCAGTCAGGATGAGGATGTCCATAGACATCGGACAGCTGGGGGAACAAAATGGGGAGTACAATACAATCCCACGTTGGCCAAGAAAGAGCATTTCAAGTTACAGAATTGTAGCACTAAATCTTCACAAATAGCTACGCCAATCTTTTTTACAATGACAATATACCTATGACGATTACACTCTGGAAACTCACTTTAACCTGCTTTCAGTCATAACGACAATTACGATGTAATACCAGTGCGATGTCACATAGGAAGATAAAAAATTACCCCCTTCCTGATCTAGAATAGAGACCACTGCATCGCTTATGCACCGAAAGAGAAGGGCCAACAAGAGTAACGTACTTTTTCACGAATGTCTCACCTGTTGCTTCAGCCATTCACGTAAATCCCGACGGCGAAGTGCGCAAGAGCATTATATATTCTCTTTCAAAAGAAAAACATCTAGACGGGAACGTTTACATTACCCTTTGTTTCTAGTCTGAAGTGTACTTTCACTCTTTCTGTTTAATCTATTCCCAGTCTTCTATTCGCATCTGTCAGCGAATAACTATGTATCTCATGAGGACAGGTAGAGAAACTCTTGCCTTAAGTGAACCATACGTTTATCGTGACGACAAATGGTAGCCGCCATAAGTCCAACCACCACGTTTTCTTCTACATCAGTGCCTGCAGCCATTCCATTTTCTATATTCTGCTCCCTTCCACTGTGAAGTAAAATACTTCTTGTCAGGGAGGAAATCTTTTAGTCAGTTATTCCATTTAATGCCATTCACTTTCAATTCAAATTTTATTACAAAAAAAAAAATCACCTAGTTTTCTGGTAATATTTGGACTTTATACGGATGTTCTTGACTTGAATTAAAAATAATTAAGGTTGTGATAAGTACCACTACATTGGAATACAATTTAACATTGAAAAGGTCAATAAAGGTAAGCAGAACTCCTTAGAAAACGATTTTCCAACTGAAACAACTGCTGCAGCCCTTTTTGCGTCGAATGAAACATTCAGACTCCAAAGCATTTTCCAACAACGGCTCAATGTACACCTTAAAAATAGCCAAAAGAATGGAAGCGTACGTGAGTTTCCCGCTTCTAGGTGCTGGAGGTTTAAATTCACTCCTTGAAGAATGAACGTGTGCATGTATTTGAGTAATCACGGTTGACTTCGTTTCCCTTACCTCTACTTCCGCCATAGCTCCATTATTCATTGGGGCGGCTTCGGTGGTGTAACGATTAGTATATCGGACTGCTGTAGTAAAGTTCACGGGTGCAAATCCGATCGAAACCGTAGATTTCTAAGGTCGAAAAAATCCTTCGTACGCCAAGTAAAGCCGGCTGTTCCATGGTCTAGACTTACCCCATGCAAAAGACCCTCAAGCCTAAAAGAAGCCTCTGGGCTAAATTGTAAGCACCTGTTTCGTCGCCCGACTGAGACCTTTCGCTGCTGGATGGCGACAGGTCCGTAGTGAAACTTTCGTGATCCCTCGGAGGAGAAGACCTGACGGCTTGAGTGTCGCCACGTAAAATAAGGCGTTATTGAAATAAATTGAAACTGAATTCATGTAATACGAACACCACCATCATCTACCCATCCCCGGTATGTCGACATTCCCAGTTTCCGGAGTCCTCCAAGTGGAGCCGTCCTGCTCTGGCCGGGTGTAGAGCCCCTGGATACAGAGAATAGCGCTTTCCTTTGCGCCACCGGTCATTTTATGTCCAGTTGAACTAAGCGGTATTGTGGGTGAGTTAGGAACCACCAATCTACCCAAAACCAATGATAATATATTCAAAATTCCTCATATTGTGTCCGATTGCTCTAGTTTCTCCGTAACTCCTGAATGCTGCCTGGCGGGGCTTTCGAGTGAAAGGATATTAAATGACGACAGGCGTTCAGGTTGCGCTACTCTCTGTATCTAGGGACTCTAGCCGGGGCAGGTCATCGCACCGCGCCTGCTGGGGCGCACGCCTGGGGGCGGGCGGCGGCGGCGCGCGCGACGTCCGGTTCCGCGGGGCGCGGCGCGCAGGGCGACGCGTCCGGACGTGCGGGGACCGCTGCGCGCGCAGACCAGCGCTTCCGCCTTCGCGACGCGGACGCCGCGTAAAGGCATGCCCACGGGGACCACACCAACTGCACAATCGCATCCATCCCACTACATTTGTTGGTGGATCGGATTTCAGATCATACAGCTACATTAGCGCTGTCGGCGCTTTCGGAAGGAAAATACTAATAAATGAAAACAGGCAGTCTTTTAAAAAATATTCATTATTGAGGGAAATTTTTGTTTAAGGTCATCGATGACTTTAAAAAAAAATCATTATTCGACCGAGATATGTATTCACTCTCAGGTCTTCGAGCCCCTATCCGGCGTACTTTGAAGCAGCGATATCTAGGCCTCACAACTTTATCAGCACAGCGGACAACAGAAGTCATTCAAATCGGTGGTCCTCCTTCGTTGATTAGCTTATTCACTGAATTCACTCTCTGCATTATAATCGTTGAAGTCACAATATCCATTGATTCCTATGGTTTTTTCTTCAGAATATTAAATGGTAGAATTCTATCTGTGTAGACAATCGATACACCAATTTCAAGATAAATAAATGATTGAAGGCAATATGTAATAATTGTACGTGGAAGCACGAGAACTAAAAGAAAACTTGCCGCAAAGCCTTTCGCCTAATACCACATCATTAACTGCCTTTGGCCATCACTCACTGTCTTCGGGCAGGAAATAGACTTCCTGCAATGTCTACATTCTACTCCGGAGCTTTTTCCTAACCTGAGAACCCAATTTCCGCTTTGATAAGACAATACTCTTAGCCTGCGATCTCTTGCCCAGACTTGAAATCTGTATCTTTGAATTACGACCAACGTAAGTCAGAAACAGTCTTTCGAAGGCTAAGAAGACGAACACTATTTGTGAAACGTGTCATTCCCCCACAAATGTCGAAAAATACAACACGTCTACGAAGTTGCCAAACTAATTTCTACAGACTATTAATTTCATTTGAAAATTTCCAAGCACTTAATACCCTACAAAATTATCACATTAGAAAGAAAACTATCCGAGATGCAAAATAAAATATTATAAACCTTTACTATATTCGCAGTCACGCAAAGTATGGGATCATTTTTAGGAAACAACTAACTGCAGAGGGAAATTTGGATTTATGATAGTTCATACGCGTCGCCAAAAAGCGTAGAGTGATTTCCTGTAACATTTACCCGACTATTTTCTTACTTTTCAAAACGTGGCGAAATCTCCGTCATTACATAATTTGTAATAACAACTCTCAAGGAACTTCCCTGTATTGTATTTTTCCACTTCTATGACAATGAACTATTTATTATTTATTTACCTCCACTTCAGCCTGTTCCTCCAACCGCCTTTCTCCAGGAGTATCTCGTTCCCTGGCGAGCCCCAACTTGTTCGGGATGCACCTCTCTCATCCAAGTTGCACAACGCGCGCCCCGTAGAGTTCAAGCGCCTCGTCCCGTCCCGCAGCACCCGCCCCACCCCCTCCCCTCCCCGCCCCGCCCCGCCCCTCGCTCTGCGCCAGGGCGGGCCCCGGCCTCATCAGATATGCGTCGATCGCCTGACACAGAAATCGGAGGCAGGCCCGCGCGGCGCTGCCGCCGGGGCCGAATTTCCCGGGCTTATCGATCGCCGCAGGGGGCCGGCGGCCACGACGAGGGCGACGGGACAGGCAGCGATTACAGTTATTGTACGAGTGGTCGCGGAGAAGCACTCAGAGCGTTCTACGTTATTTTCATTCGTTTTCTGGAAGTACTCCTGCAAAAAAATTCGGGCAAAACTTCACACAACTTTTTACAAGCTGAGAATAAGTTTAAAATACAGTAACGCTTGCTCAACGTGGAACGTGTACAATGCGGAAATCTGTAAGTGAACATAAATTGCGGTCCTGCCAAACATTCCACAGTATTACATTACATAATGTGGAATCCAATACCGACAAAAATACTGGTCCCTTGTGATTCCGTATTAAGCACGTTTTACTGTATTAATTTGACGTATTTCTTTTTTTAAACAATCTTAGGCTGATGTTGAGAACGTTAGTTTTCCAAGTGTAATTCTTTGGGGAATAATTCAACTAACTTTTATGAAGTAACCGAAGACGACATTTAGAACATTCAAATCCAAATTGCCTTGTGTTACATCTGCAACACTTAAAAGCAGCTAGACAGCTTCATTAAACACTTTTTCGTTGAATGACGTCGTCGAAGAATTCGCACTGGTACATAAGTAAGGTATCCTCAAACACCCACCAAAGACATCATTAGCATTCAACGCGAATATTTTATTACTTAAAAAATTCGACATCCCAAAAACATTAATCAGGTTTTCAACTACATTTACTACCATGGTAACATATCACAGGTTCAGTCGCAATCATGACACCCCCGCATGACGCTCCATTGTGCACAATGGAATTCCAATTCGAAACTATAGAAAAACACATCACACGTCTCTCCACACAGTTTTACCCACGTTTACCTCAAATCGCCAGAATACGTCTCCTCCGGTTAGGCAGAAATCTCACTCATGACACACGTATTGAAAATAGTTATCCCTTCTATACCTTCCTTACAAAGATTTCCGAATTGTAATTTCTCTGACGTCTCTCCGTAAAAGATTTCTCCGTCAAAAATGTAATTCTTGGAATTAAGTTATTAGAATGAAGTTAATATTAAGCCAACAATTCAAGCCAACGTATTATTAGAGTGTAACTGAACTTTTTAAAACCTGAAAATATTATAATAAAAAATTTAAAAAATGACGCCAGGAAGAGGAATTGAAGAGGAGGAATAGAATGGAAGAGGAATAGAAAATGGAGGCCAACCGCGGCGACGTGCGGCGCACTTTGTGCACCCGCGCGCGCGTGTGCGTGCGTGAGTGGTTGGTTTTCCTAGGAGGCCGATCGATGCAGACGCGTGCGACAAATGAAGGTGCACGCCCGCCTTCTTGCGCCCGGCGCCACCGCCTCCGGCACCTCCGCGGGGCCAACGCCGCAGGTCGAACCGTACAACAGGGACCAGTGATTGTCAACAAAGAAAAACAACGGAAACAAAACGTACGGCCCGCGTCATAAATAAAATTTCGAATCGATAAAGAACCCAACTGTTTTATGGCCTCGCGACGGTCGACGGCCCAGAAGCACCCCGTTGTGATGGGCTCTAAAACTCGGGTAATAAACAGTGAAGAAGTGGATTAACTGATCATTCTCTATTGAAATTTATTTTTTTCATTTATTTTTCCCTATTACTTCGATAAAATTAATATTTGAAAGGAGTACACAAGGAGATGCATATTACATGCCTTGCTGCGTATAAACCAGAGGTTTGTAGTTTTAATACGGCTGGAATGCACAAACCGAAAGGTCGTGAGCGACGAATCATGCATTAAATATGCAGACTTGCTTTTAGCCTTTCATTCTACTTACCACAAAGAATGTCCATAAGAATTATACGTTGCTTTCTAATTACAGTTTTGAATGATGACAAATGTGCGATCACGGAAAAATGCTTTCTAACAAGGGGTTTTAAACGTTGATAATAATCGGAATTACAAGCTCAAATAAATTATATTACTACAAGAGCAATTCAAAACATAAATTTCAAACAACAATAAATAATCACTACACGCTAGCTTTACAACCGAACTCGAAATGAAAAATGAACCAGAGAAATTCAAAGGCAAAACAATAGAGCCAAACAATACACAATGTGTACTAAAATAATGCACATTTGTCAAACTGTATGAAGTGTATGAAACAACGCGATGCTTGCAGAAGCGTACAGGGAACAATAGAATACAAACAACATAAGAATAGAGTGGAAGGGTCGGTATAAATGTTCCAAGATACGAGAGGACAATATTAATGTGTAGTAAGATGAGGTGAAACAAAAGCTGATGATAAAAAACTGGAACATGACTGTGGACAAGTAGGTCTTAGAGGAATCAATATAAGAATCGTCAGATATTTAGAACCATTTTTCTTTCCAATGAGGAGAATTCGTCCCCGAAATTGCAAGAAAAGTTTACGCTCTGATCACTGTTACTGTACGGCTTCCTCACAAAAAAGATCGATCGGCAATAATTACTTTACTTTGTACGTTCCCGTAGGCATTCTTACCTTTGATCTATAAAACGTGAAAAGAAAAAATAAGATGATCGCTTGCGTAAGAGCTCCATGCTACGAGAATTTCTTGTTGGTATGTCGCTACATCGGTAGCTGGCCACCGTTACATAGAAGTGACAGTTACAATTGCGTATCGGAATTTATTGCCATAAAAAAGCAAAATTTGTACATATATATTGATTTTTTCCAAAATATGTAAGAAAAATAGAATGAATGTAAAATAAAAATTCATTGTAGTGTTTAAAATTACGCTAAACAAGTATTTTCCGAGCATTGAACGTCAAACAGGCACTAAAATTGAGTCGTTGTGGCTGAATGAAAGATCTCTCTACACAGAAGTAATTGTAGACTGGTCTTCACACTACACATGTCTCTCACTACACATTAGTGGCGACCTGACGGAGGGAGGCGGGGAGGCAGCTGGGGCAACTTGCCTCGGGCCCCGACTTAATTGAGGGCCCGAATGTTTTTTTTTCATTCAAATGAAATCAAAATATATTTATCTCTAATCCAAATTTAACGCAGTAAGTTCTGATGCACGGAGAAATGAAATCTGCTTATGAGTTGGGAGAGGAGGGATTTTTTTTTGTTTGAAATGAGACGCCCCCGTGGATCAACAGTCCCAGCCCCCTGGATTTCTCTGAGCCCCCCTGCCACACACAAGATTTTTATGCGAAATATAAAATACGCCCGTATTATACAATGTTGAGGACCCGGTGCTCAAGTGTACCGTATCGCCAGTGATGGATCCTGGCGAGTAAGGAGGGGGAGGGGCGTAAAAGGGAGCATACCCTCCTTCACCACCATCCAAATAGAGATAAAAGAATGATCTGTAAAAATACATGGTGGTTTTCGATCGAATTACGGCATGGTCCGTATGAAATATTCTCTCATTCTTGGTTCTCCGTACGCCGTTTCTACGAATCAGTGGGGGGCGTCAGTTTGCCAATTTATGGCGAAGGTCCGGTGGTCTTAGAAGCGCAGTAGTATCACATTGCTTTGTAAGAAAGAAGATTCAAGTAACTCATATTACAAACTCACACCTGAAAAGTTCCGTATCGACGTAAAAATATACTAAAATGTAAAGAAAAAGCAATAAGTAAAATGAGAATAAATATCTAAATACACAAAATTTGTAAAAATATGTAGCATAAAAATGGTTCTAATTCTTGGAAAGTCTAAAAAATGGGAAAGTTGGAATATCTTGTAAACTCTAAAAAATCGAATGCAGGTATCTTGTTCCTGTAAAAATATGTCTTTACATGAAAATCTGTTCCCTAATTATAATCAACTGAAAAGTATGAGGCAAGTAAATTTCAAATAATGTATTGATAAAATATAACATGCATTTTAGTATATATTACATTTTTAAATGGTAAGGATATTTACATTCTTGCCAGAAACCTGCCGTTTTCTGACAGAGGTTAATTTCCTTTTGAGGAGAATTATCATGATGACAAGATTTTTTCAATCCATTGAATCACAGAGAGTCATCCCAGCGCACTTTATGGAGCAGATCCGGCCTACGTTGCGCCATGTTTCCTGCCCCGAAATTAACCGCCTAAGGGGAACCTGACACAACTTCAGCGCTGCCCCAACAGACCCCGAAGCGCGTTCCGGTGCTTCATAAAACGCTGGGCCTTCGTGTGAGAAAGGTTATGCTCGCATCGTATTACCAGGCAGGCAAGAATGGGAAACCTCATCCAAGGAACAACGTAAACGATTCCCGGAATATGCAACAAGAAAAGTAAAAAAAATCGATCTTCTGCAACATTATATTTGATTTTACATTTCAAATACTGTATGTGAATTTGCAAATGCAATTTGCATTGTGTTAATTGTTTCTCTAATACATATGCCTTTTTACATAATAAATAATTGTGGAGCGGAAATAATTATTCAATAAGATATCAATTTTGTCACAGTTGTGACATAAAGTACATGCTTAATCGGCAAGAGGCCATCTGGAACCTTAGTGTCAACCGCCGTACGTATATTTTATAGAACACATGCGTTCACCGCACTCCCTCAACCGCTTTGTAAGCAGCAACGGCGGCTGAGCGGTAACCCATTCCGTGGAACGAGCCCACGCGCCGTAGCTCGACTTGGGCGCGCGCCACACGGAGCCGCTTCCGCCGCGCCGAGGCGCCGCGCACCGCAGGGCGACGCGCCCACTCCGCCTAAGCCCTTCAGACTCGGCCTCCAGCCGGGCTTCTCCTCATACATAAAACACGCTCGGAGGCGGACGGAACGGGACGGCGCGGGATGGGTCCCCGGGACCCGGACACAAAAATTCATCGCCTCTTCCGGAGCCCTCTTTTGTTCCGCCTTCCCGGCCGGCGGGTGTCGGGCGGGCGCGCGGCGCGGGATTAAGGCCGAGAGGCGGAGACGCCCACGGAGGAGGAGAACTTTCTCGGCGCGGGCGTCTCCTCCGCCGTTATAAATAAATCAAAATAAGCTAAATCAATTTACCGCGCGTCGCTGCCGCCTCAGAAGTGGAGAAAGAGACGAGAAGAGAGCGGAGCGGGCGGGGCGCGACCCGACCCGGGCGGAAATAGAACGTCGCCGCGGGGCCTCACTCTACCTTGTTACTTGGGCGATTTACCGTTCGCGCCCGCCGGCGACGACGCTCAGGGAAGGGGGAACGGACTGCGGACAAATGAGCGGAGCGGCCGAGTGCGCGGGGGGGGGGGTGCAGGAGAGACCAGGGTACGCGCAGGTCAGAACATAAAAGTGCGATTCGGGAGTGGGGAGGGCGGTCGAGTGGAGAGCAGTGGGACGGGCAGGGGGCGGGGCAGCGGGCGGCGGAATGGGCGGGGGAGCGGGCGGGGGAGCGGGCGGGGGAACGGGCCGGGGAGCGGGCGGGCCGGGGAGCGGGCGGGCCGAGGAGCGGGCCGGCTGGGGAGAGGGCGGGCGGGCAGGCAGGGTGCGAACTGAGAAGTCGCTGGGACGGCGAGCGCCCGAGGGACGAGCTGCCTGCAGAGTTGCCAACTAGTTTTCGGAAGATTCCCCTAATCCCGTCAGCAAATTCGCACCACGCCACGCCTGCAAATTCCCCTTTGAGATGAACTTCCGAAGCTGGCTCGGTCGCAGGGAAAGCCCGAAGAGAAGCGCGCGGGAGAGAACTTAGCGAAGTGTTCCTGAAAATCAAGCACGGAAAATACATCCTTATTACAGTTCTCAAAGAATACCTTCTTAAAAACTCACAAATTCGTAGTAAGACCACCAAATAAGTGAATTCTTATATTTAAAATACTACTCGAATCCAACATACTTTAGAATTTCCTCACAATATATTTTGAAATGGACAAATATCCACATAAATATCTCGTGTACGTGCTCTGAAAATTTACAGCACTTTTGAACAAATAGTTTATCCTCGCGTAAAAGGGCTCGCTGGTAAAGATCTACGAGTGCGAATTTCCCAACAGCCTTGCCTCCGGTTTCGCAACGCCAGCGTTGGCAGCGCTCCCGCGCGGGTCGCCGGCCGGCGCGGCCACAACACAGGCCGCTGTCCCGTCCCGCGCCGATGGCAAGGGGGCTCCGGGGGGCGGGGCAGCCTCCGGGGAGGCGCGGCGCGGCGCATCGCGCACGGCCATC
Source organism: Teleogryllus occipitalis (assembly GCA_011170035.1). Taxonomy (NCBI): domain Eukaryota; kingdom Metazoa; phylum Arthropoda; class Insecta; order Orthoptera; family Gryllidae; genus Teleogryllus; species Teleogryllus occipitalis. The sequence goes on from BLKR01000736.1 coordinate 320,223, forward strand.
CCAAGATATTTTTATCCCGTTCCAGGAGACGGGGCGCGTCGGAGAGCGCGCGGCCAGACACGGCAGGTGCGTGCGTGCGCGTGAGCGGTGACGTGCGGTCGCGGGCCGACGCTCGTCACGGCTCCCGCGCTACGCGGCGGCCTGCCGCTGGGGCTGGGGCTGGGCGGAGGAGCCGCGCGGCCCATCATCTCGTTACGTGTCAGCTCCCGCACACTGGGCGAAGCCGCGACGAAACGGGATTGCGAGGCCGATGGGAAATAGATTACCGTCAGGACCGGCTTTTATTTGATGGATAACGTCTCTGAATAGGGGACGGTTTCGTTAACATTATAAACTTTACAAAACAAGGCTGTTATAGTGAAGTAAGAAGTATATTTAGCGGTCATTGATTTTATACGTCATTCAGAACGTATTCACTGAAAATGACAGGAACATGTTTCAGTACAACATTCGCATATTTCAAGAAAATTTGAATTAATAAATCAATGTTGAAGGGTTATTCTCTTTGACTTCTTTTCTTTTTTCAATCCTATTTTTTCTGTTCAATACGTTCTAACACGTATTAAAATGAAACTGTGGTACAATACCCTGAGTATACTTCAATATAATGCAGTATTTTTATTCAGCTTAAAAGCATGGTCATTACGGCATTTTTTAAAACTAGTATCCGTAGTTTCAAGAATGCTTATCACACAAGTAAAATTTTACAATGAAAAAAAGGCACCAATCACGTCGGATGTAATGCCTATCAGGTTAGTGGTAATTTTAACCGACAAATATTGATTGTTCCCAGAAGCGAATTGTTTTTAAACAGTATGTTTGACAGACAAAATAGAAATTTACAATGACAATATCAAATATAAGACTTGTTTCTTATTACTACAGCATACTACGTTTAACATGGAAATAAAAGTTGATACCGCTGCATTAACTGCAGGCAGAAACCCAACCTTCAAACCTTCCGCAAGTCCATTGTTCCCACACTATCACGCGAGTATGACAATCCCAGTATTGCTACAGAAAACACATTACGCACACACTTGCCCAGGGTAAACAAATAGAAATTTTAAAAAAATAGTGAAGGTGAAAATGCGACGCCGGTCAGTATTAGTATAAGTACACTTGCACTTTACTTCCACACTAATCCTTGTTACAGATGGGACGGTCCCCAGGAGGAAATGGATACCTGCAAGCGGAAATACGCCCCCTCTAACGTAAGCAGGCATTTAGGACGACGCCTGATCTCGCCAGGCATTGGAACACGCTCCCCTTCCGTAACATAACATGCACTATACTTACGGGACTAACCATATAAATTTGACGCGCCCGGAAACACTTTAAACAGCGTTTCCTGGGACACATTTCCCCGACAATCCCCTGTTTTTCAGTGGATATTTTAAAATCTCTTTCTGATTGGATTTTTTTATTTTAATCTATATAAACAAATATTAAAGCAAACCTGATACTAATTGATCAACTCTAATTTCGCCATGAACAAGTACGTACGTATTAACAATATTTTCTCAAGGAATAAAAGTTGGTCCAACATGTTGCAGTAAGGAATATTTAATTTTATAAGCCTCTGGACATTTTCCCGCCTCCCTCGGTGACTCGTTGATTAGCGTGCTCGCTTTCCAATGCGCAATCTCGGGTTCGATAACAGGCCGAGGCAAATTATATGTGTGCGCTTTCCTTACAAATGTCCCAGTATCCATGGCTTTGGTGACGATGAGAAAGCCCACCCTAAGATGATATTATGGTGAAAGGATCTCTTCGTGCTAACTACACAAACCTCTTACCCCATGGCCGAGAGGCTAGGTCACCCCTAGAGGGCTGTCAATCTATAAAACAGTAGCAGGACATTTCCCCTGACTTCTAACGATTCTATTACAAATTCCCAGATTTTTTCCAGACTTTTCCAGAGTAATTAAATTCCCAGATCATTCCCGATTTTCCAGAAAGTGTCCACCCCGCTTAAATTCCCTCCCGCAGCGTTTTGTGGCCGCGCAGATCCGCCCCCGCCCCCGCTGCGCGTCGCGCAACTCGTCGAGGGCCCATTACGTCCCATAAAGGCGTCCGCGCCGAGCCACTCGGGGTCGTTTGGGGCGGTGCGTCATCGCGCCCGCGTGGCGCGGGGCGGTGCGGGGACGTCTCGAGAGGAATCAATCACGGGCGGACGAGCGCGAAATTGGCCGCCGCCGCCGCCGCCGCCGCCGCCGCCGCCGCTCGCCCGCCCCGCCCCGCCCCGCCCCGCCCGCCCGCCCGCCCGCCCGCACGGCCGCCCAGCCCCGCCCGCCCCGCCCCGCCCCGCCCGCCGCCGCCGCCGCCGCCGCTGCCGCCGCTGCCGCCGCTGCCGCCGCTGCCGCCGCTGCCGCCGCTGCCGCCGCTGCCGCCGCTGCCGCCGCCGCCGCCGCTGCCGCCGCGCCGTGCTGGCCGCGCCAGCGCGACGCGGGGAGGGCAGCCCGGTTCACACGCCCTCATAGCCGCTGCCAGCAACTCATTACGCTCCCGCAAACGTGTTTGTTTGTGTATTAATGGAAGAAAGCTATTGGCCTTCAGACGTAGGTGTTATGCGGTAGTCGTAAGGCGGTCAATGCGACGAATACAACGGTTCTTGCTGGCTTACAAGTGTTATTTATAAGATAGATATTCGTATCTTATCAGACAACAGAAATTGTCTCTAAAGATGATGGAAAAATTCAACTCATAATGTCGCATCACGTTGAAAAGTAGTTCATTTCCTTTCACTATTGCATAATTAGAGTAAGATCTTCAAAAGGGATCCAAAGTTCGTTGAATAAATAAAAATGAAATAAAATCATGTTGAAACTTAATTCATAAGCAATGTGCAGCGCAGGTTCAAGCCTTCAAAATAGTATACATTTCATTTTCAGTAAGTTTGTGAATTCCATATCTTTTAAACTGTCGCAAACAAATTCTATACAATTATAACCAGCGCAAAATGCAATTTTCTTATGTAAGAAGATATTATTTCCTGCAATATTTATTTTAATTAATTCGAAACGAGGAAGTAAAACAATTCAAAGTGTGTATTATTTTGTTTCAATTTGTTCAACCATAACTTTTGTGTGTTGTTTTTTTGGCCTTATAGGATAAAATTCCATAGTAGTGCTCCGTTAATTTGATGGATATTGAATAATGCGGTCGAAGTACATCAAAATATGAAACGAAATGCTGCAACACAGCGACCATTCATACTCGACTCGGAATTTTCTACTGCTAGAAATTATCGTTTCTTTTTTAGATGTTTTGTATTTAGAAAACTATGTCGGTTTCACTTTTTAGTTAATTTAATTACTTCATGAAAGAGTACTATTTCTAAATATAAAATGCCCATTTATTTCATAACACATCAAAATATGATATAAGCTCTCGTTAGAACGTTCAACCACAGTAATCTGTAATCCGAATTTTACAGCACTCAAATCCAATGACTTTCGTATCTGTTTTCACCAATAACAGATAAAAACACGTCGAAATAACTTCCTCAAATTGCATCACAATTCAAAATCTCGTTTCCAAACAATACAAGGATTAACGTCAACTCGAAGCTTAACTCTTATCTTTAAACCTATCTGACAATGAGAGAAACACATTTATTTTCAACTTGAAATAGTATTGCGAAAGCCCTTGTCGTGATTGAAATAAAAGGAATGTACCTATCTTAGAGCCACACTTTTGCGTAAAATACACATTTTTGACAGCATCAAGACCCTCTTTCCGAAGCGACAAATTAAATGATTCCACAAATGACGAAAATTCTCGTTGAATTAAAATTCCATTTTAATGTGGAATTGAAACACAGCTCCCCTTCAGTAACACAACATGCACTATACTTACGGGACTAACCATATAAATTTGACGCGTCCGGAAACACTTTAAACAGCGTTTCCTGGGACACATTTCCTCGACAATCCTGTTTTTCGGTGGATATTTTAAAATCTCTTTCTGATAGGATTTTCTTAAATTTTACTCTATATAAACAAATATTAAAGCAAGCCCGATACTAATTGATCAACTCTAATTTCGCCATGAACAAGTACGTACGTATTAACAACACGACAAACTCAACTCCGACAAACGAATTAACATAATATTTAACATATCCTAACCCGTATGTTCGACACACATTATAATATTAGATGGGACTTTTTTACGGAAAACCATCCAAAGTAACCTATGCGGCAACGGACAACGTGGCAATGACATAACATCAAGGGATTTGTAAACAAATGACCAGGATTGCTAAGCGACTCGGATTTTAAGGAACTGCCCCTTCTTTGGAAGAAATGCCCCGCGTCCTGTAGCATTCTTTCTCGGAACGTTAAATTTCCCGCATTTCAAAACTACATCCTTTCTTCGGCGATATACACGTTTCAAAATAGCCGCTACACCGCGGAGGCGGAAATGAATAGTCATCTTTTCACAGGTGCAATACAACGCAGATTACAGCTACGGTTCCTCAACCGTTGGAACATACTTTCATGGCTTTGCGTTCTTTCTTCGTTAACTTACGAGCGAGTGTGATGAGAGGCCATTTGTGCAGGATAATTGATACAAGTTGAGTGCTAAGCGCGAACTAGAAGATTCTGATACGAAGAATTCTAACAGGATGTGCGTATTTCGCTAGTCATAGCTGGAAGATTTTCACCGGTGGCTTAAGACCAATACAACTAAATACAAAGCATTTTGCCAATATTGTAGCTAATCAGATTTGAGATTACTGTTAGAAGTAAAATTATACAATTTTCCGAACTTTTCTCGTATTTCATTGTTATCACACATGTACGCGACTTTATATACCATCGTATACTATCATTCCTTTCCTTCCAACTTCCGATTTAAAATATGAGTTTCTGGACGTTGGTCCCGTATTTTAATTTTGAATTACTGGCAACCTTGCAAATTACATTTATAAAGCACATACTTAAACACATTTATCTACAATATTCACAATTGAAAACAAATGCACTCGTTAGTTAAAAACCGTTCTCCCGCTCTGTACTTGGATTTTGTGCTAAAAGATACACGTGCACTAAACGCTACGAACAAAATTTTGAGTCGAACTCGAGCACAATGACGACGCAAAACGAGTGAATCAGAGCATAGAAAACATCAGGCGAGGTTGGCGACACTGAAAGGTGTAGTAATCTTGATGGTTCCTTGCTCCCGTTTTCGTGCCGCTCTAGAGCTCGCACGCGTTCGTAACAGACAGCGTAATATTTCCTCACGGGCTGTGGACACTGCCTCGGCCAGCACGAAGAGGGCCGACTAATCTCCGTGTGCTGTTGGATACTGCAGATTCAGAGATACATTACATTTCAGATCTCCTACTCGTTTCTACTATACGTAAATAATGTTGTTCTGAAGCATTTGTATGTTTGAAAAATTCCAACGGGCATACGGTCAGAAGTTAATAAACGAATGAGTGGGTGTCATAACTAATATGTTGCTAAACGCGTTATTATGATATATATTATGTACCATCCGTCGCCACAGGAACGTTTTGGATATTTGGACCACTCATTTGACAAGCACTTGCCCTTAAACTTGGTGAAGACAATCCACGAACAGGAAAGAACGTGTGGAAAAGCAGAAGATCCTCCTTGTGGTAGAAAGTTACCAAACCAGTATACGCCTACTGTCCAACGAAAGACGGTCCAAGTGAAATCTCCAGCACATCGGCTCGACGCGGAGATCGAACATGGGGTTCTCTCATTCCAATAACACGCCCAACTGGTCGCGTTCTCATTGGGTATTGTACTACGGCGAGTTTACAACTTGTTTCTACAAGCAAAAAGAGCTGAATGAAACAAAAACTTAGCTGTTAGAACTGGTAGCGATGGATTGCAATAAAAATGAATCCGTGTTATATACGGCTCCGTAATTCACGGTATAAACTAGAATTTAATAATGACGAGTAAGAAATATAGTACAAAACTAAGGGTGATATCGTCTCCCATTCATATTCACACACTGAAAGATAATTCTTTTAATAGATTAAAATAGTACTTTACGAAAAAAATCTTAAAAAGTTCTTCTGATGCTCATTATTAAAAAGTGTTGAAAACACGGAACAAGTTAATTGTTTTGTCATTTGTTATGAGGATTACAATACAAAACATTTCATATTATTAGCGATGTGTAATTTAAACGATAGCCTCTCCACCATAAGAAATGAGAAGCAAGCAGTACGTGCGCTTTTTCTTTTTCGCGACAAATTATTCGCGAATTTCAACATTCCAAAGAATACCGCTGGGTGGCGACTCGTGCTTAGGTTGCACGGTTGCACAATCCCCAGAAAACGAAAAAGATATCGTATCTTAAGAATATACATTTTTCTTTTAATGACATTCAACATGCAAGATATTGCAGCAATATCGATGTATAAGAAATGATTGTGAAACCAAAGAGCATCCAATTGGCACTCTCCTGTGTCTGGTGCCTTGTCAGAAATTGCACCATGATCTTGGCTGTATTAATGGGTTTACTGTTTTACTCTTTGGCACAACGACTTAACACGGGGAACATATGTCTTTTTGGTGCATCAACCAGACTAGTGGCGCTGTCTAGCGCTGCGCGGCCACGGAGGGAAACTTCGGGGAATGTCCATGTTCTGTCTTGTCTGACATTGCAACGTAGTTTTACGAATTTTGCTTGTTATTGAAAGTACACAAGTTTAGTCAATTATTGACGATATTCAATGCACTGTTTATGATATTTGGCGAATTTGTTTTCATTTGATATTAGATTAATTAATTCAAAACGTACATTTGATGAGTTCTTTGTGCAAAGGTGGTCGTTCTGGATGGAAGTCCCTTATAGTGTATCGCGGAAGCCAGTGTGGCTGCAGGTGGCCAGCGGTTTGCGAACGTTCTTGAGTTAAACGAATGAGTCGAAAATCTTTCATTGTTGCCAAATACACCAGGGTAGTGAAGTTTTCGAAACAAAATAATTTTATTTTTGTGAAACGTGTCGAAGCAATACTGCTTGTTGTAATGTGCTGGAGCCGAATGTAAGTGCGCGTGAGGTGTATATGCCCTTACGCATACAATTATGTAATTAGTGTTTCAATATAGACTTATTTAACTTAGTTTTAATTGATTTGAATTGCGTACATTTTAATTATATATTTGTATTTTGAATTTTGGGAATTACATTTCCGTCATTCGATGGAGGTGCAACCTCCAGTTTGATGAGGCACCAGCCGCCACTGCTCTACTTATCAACACCATACCCAGTGGGCAGCGTAGCTTCCGAGCGGGCGGGCGCCTAGTCCGCGACGACGCGACTCGGCGCGCGTCCCCTGCCCTCACCGCCTCCATTACTCACCGGCTGAATTATTAACGCGGCGCGGCGCGCCGCGGCCGCCGCTGGGGCTGAGCTAAGCGGGCGGAGTGCGCCGGGATTTATTCTTCGCTCCCGCCCCACAAAGGCCGCTTCCCTAATGAAAGAACCCGATGCGTCCCCGGCGAGCGCACGGCTCGGGTTGCGCGACGCCAACGGCCTGCTCGGCCCACGAGTCCCATGGCCCTACCTTAAATATTTGGGGATTTCGTGATACCGGGGCGGGTAAATGCTATGGTCACTAGTCCGAGAGTGTAGTTTGTTTTATATCCCGGAAGTGGCGGTGTTCCTCGCCACTTGACAGTGAGATCTGGCGCAGACTACGCGTAGGCTTGCGGGGTTGCCACATCCAGGTATCTCCGTAAACAGGGCACTGCCCCACGGGACAAGCTCTAAGCTTCTGATATGGGTGGGAGTTTAATCCGCTCGTAAGGGGGAAGAGGATAAGGATGAGAAAGGGGAGAACGTGCGCACTCCTGGGCCCGTTTCGGGGGTACTACTCTGACATTCGTCTGGTATTGTGAGTAGGAACCACGGAAAGCTACCAATGGACGCAGTTGGACACTAGAATTTTCTTCCGAAGAGCGGTTGAATCCACCCAGCTACCTTGCTAGTGCCGAAAATCTGACACCGTCAGGACATGAACCCAAGGACTTCTGTCAGAGACGCTGTGGCGGCAACAACGATTAAGGTGAGCCGCTTTATTTAGACTCAACCTTAGAAACAGAACCTTACTACTACAGATTTTATCATTTGCTCACTTCGATGGCTGCATATTTTGTCACTGAAATTCGTCGCCAACCGTAGCTCTGTCTACATTGGAAACTCGACCCGTTAGAAAACCAAGAGCCCACTACAATTATAAAGGTTCGGAAGTCGGTGCATCATTATATTAAAAAACTCAATTCGAGTGATCAGGCTAATTGGTGGAATTTAATTTCTAGGAAAATATCAAAGTTAAAAAGAATAAATCGGGCCCATCATTGTCTTCTATTCTCAATTGAAGACATTTTTTTTTATATTTTACTTCAGTGTGGGAGATATGACAATTAACTCTCTTCGCAGTTTAATTAGCGTTTAGAGGTTACACCGCGGCATTAATTTAACATCTATTTAATTACGCAGCTGGGCTCTTTCATGAAAACAAAACTACACGACGTCCACAGGAGCAAAAAGAGGGCGGCAGCAGCAGCGCGCTGAGCGGCCGAGTGGTCACGTGCGGGAGGATCTGGCAGAGGCGCCCGTGCCCCGCAGCCCGCTCATTACGTATGCCGCAACCAGTCACGCGGAGTGGCGCGGCGCGGCGCGGCGCGGCGCGGCGCGGCGCGGCGGCGAAACGTACGGGGCCCGTCGTCGGGAGCAGCGCCGCGCTGCCCAGGCATGTCACCGGCGACGAGTGCTCCTTATACGGCTCAACGGGGCTCGCGAGTCGCCCCTCCCCGCCCCGCCCCTCCACGCCAACAGCCCCGCCCCGCCCCGCCCCGCCCTGCCCCGGCACCCCCCGCTCCACCCCTCCCCGCCCCGCCGCGCCGCGCCCCGGCCACGCAACCGCTACCTCCGCGGCTCCACAGGTTCCACGATGCGAATGCGTACTACACAAGTCCTTCGCTAAAACCAATACTGCAGGTCTGCCATGGCAAATGCCAATAGCTGAAGAAGGATTCAAGGATATGATTTAGCACGTCACCCATCTACAAATATAACATGGGAGAACAGCTAACCATAATATGTTCGTTCTACCAAAGAGGGCTTTGGTGTAGGGCTGCGAAACTTGGGATATGCAATGTGGGATACAGGGCAACATAATTACTACTGAGGAATCACAAGTAAGATATACCGAGGAATCGACCATGAAATGCACAATAAAGTCTAATGAACAAATTAACGATTTTACGAAAGTTTCGTTCTTCAATAAGAGAGAGGATCTTTAAAGGTTCCAGAATAAAAAGAAGGAAAGTCCTGGATTATCCTGATTCATTTCTCGGGCGAACAACGATCTTTACAATTTTTTGCAAATTTCTCTCCCTTGGAATTCAAAACTCAAATTTGTGAAAAAGCCTAAAATTTATTCACAGATTCCTCAGTGTTCGTATGTCTAATAATACAGTAAAATTACAACCAGATACTTTAGCAAGACTAAAAATGTTCGTCTGGTATCACAAATGTTTTTATTGTGACTTTCTGTACCTGTTCTTCCAGTCATCAAAATAGCCGCCATACACACTTTCTCGACCTGCCGCCTATTAAGTATGTTTTGTAATTACCGCGCAAAGGTAAGGTCACGTCCCAGAATATACCCAGCCCGCACGGAGAGCTTTTACTGGAGGGGTCTGACATCATCAGTCGCCGCGGGGCCGGTGTGAATATTCGTAACTTAACATTTCTTTATGAATAATTATTCACGACTAATCTCAGTGATAATCTTAATTCTAAATTTCGTTCTAAAGATCTCGATGCCTTAAATGTTCATTGTTCTTATCTATTTTCTTACAGATGCGCAAAAAAAACCTCTAGATTACAAAAATCACATCAAATTGTAAAGCGGTCCCAAAATATCCATGGTAAAGTTAACTAAGATGCAGAAATAATAAGAAATGAATCATTTCATAATAATTATTTCCTAAAGTAACTCTGTCATGTCGAATCAACGATATATTCACGTTTCATATTGATTACTGCCAAACACCTCGACTTTTTAGTACATATTTTTACATATTTTAACCGAAAGAACATATATTTACATATTTTACCCAAAAGAACATACTTTTGCATATTACTGCATTTTTTAAAATTGAATTACTCGTTTTTTTCTACATGTTTTTGATAAGGAATATCTCAGACAAACAATTCAGCATTGCCAAACATTGTTCTGTAGCATCCTCTCTAAAATGCCGATATTGTATCGTGTTGAAATGTCAGTCCATAAATACCGACTATTGCAAATAAAAGAGCAAGGCGACGACACAATCAATAGCATCTCGTGTGTTTGTTTACAGCGCGACTAACGCAGAGAACAGAAAGGAAGTTTGGTTTGTGAAAATTATATATTTAGCAGGTGATATCGCGCAGCCACCTCTATTCTTTCAGGGGTCTCCCTTGACCTTCATACCCTTTACCAGAAACTACACGCACCAGCTCAAGAGGTCTGTCTTGTTACGGAGATAGCTGTAAATAATAGGATTATGAGGAGAATAATGTTTAATTTTGGTCTTTTTGCTAATGAAACAGAACAATATACACTAAGATAAAATAATGTTAATAAAATATAAATGATATAAGGATAATTTTTGTTATATATTTCTTACTTTTTAGTACATATTTCGCCCGCGGTCCACGTTGAAACATGGTTTACCATCATTTCAATCCCATAAAAGGACACCAACTCATCTCTCTACTCGTTAGATCCTCTAGAATTAATACACGCCGCTTCCGCCAGGTGTTCCGGGCGCGGGGTTCCCCAAGGACCCACCCGCCCGCCGCGCCGGCCGCCCGCAGCCCGCCGCCGCCGCCGCGCCGTAATCGCCACGGAACGCAAGCACGTCGTGGCCGCGGCTACGTGCGTCCTCGAACGCGGCTTTTTGAGCGCCAAGCCACGGCGGGTCGCGACCCGCAACTGGGTCACCGCATTGTTCCAGGGCCGCCGCGCCGTGATGCCCACGGGCCCGACGAGCGGACGGCGCGAACCCGCTGCGGATGCGCCTGCCGAAAGAACGGAGGGGGAATGAGAGGGAGGGGAGAGCGAATGGGATGGGGAGAGGGGAGCATGGGAAAGGATGGAGAAAAAAGAGGGAGGGACAAAAGGGGAATCAAGGAGGAAGGCGCGGGCGGGATGGGAAGAGAGGGTGCTTAGGTTGGGACGGTGGGGAGGGGAGTGAGGAAGAGGGGGAACGTGGGAAAGAGGACGGAGAGAGGATGCAGAGAAAAGAGAGGCAGGGAAGAGGGAAAAGGAGTGTGACGGAGGGACGAGGGAGGCAACGACAGAAGGGAAGAGAAAGGGAAACGCTGAGGGGAAAGAGTGCAAGGGGTCTAATTCGCCATTAAATTGGTACTTCTGTGCGCCTCACGACGTCTTTGTGCTCTCTTTTCTTTTCGGGCGAAAACTATTGTCTTCGTCCAACAATGCTTGGCACTATGCTCTAATTGCGCGATAAATTAGCCTGTTCGCCTCCCGCCGCGAAGAAGCGAGCACGCCCCCATCCACAGGCGGGCCAGCCGCCGAAAAGTGCTCGTTACGGCGCGGATCGGCTTTTTTCTTCTCCAACTGCGGGTACCAGATGCGCAGCAAACGGGGGAAACTTCCCAGGGCGTTGCAAGCCACGTGGTCCAAGCGACAGAGGTGCTTGTTGAGGCTTCGGGAGTACGAACGTGAGAAAATGCGAGGAGCAACAGTTCGGGCTATTAGCCCAACACGTAACTATAAGAAACTGTTGTAACAATGAAAAAGTTATTGAAGGTTTCGGATACACTAGCGTAGATCAGAGAGGAGTTAGCGAGTTAATTAGTGTCACACGCGCAATCGTGGGGCGGTATTTTTGCCGCCGACGAACGTCCTTATCTTTTCTCAATATTACAGAATCTCTTGATCGTCAGTCATGAGGAACTTATTAAATAACATCAACTGGGCACTCTGGTAAATTAAAAATTTATTGAAACAATTTTAGTTATTCTCAAGAAAGGAAATTTCTGCAAAATCTGCAAAATCAAGTATTCTACTTTGGCTTCGGAATACACTAATGATAAATACATACAATATAACAATGGCATAAAAAATCTAAATTAAAAGGCAATGAAGTAGGAAGGTAAGAATCTAATAAGTACGATGAAAATGGTAAAGAGGAGGAGAGAGAATATGTAGATAGATAAATATGCTATAATAAAACGAGAATAGTAATTATTATTAATCTAATTACTAAAATCCACTGAAATCACATACGTACAAATACACGTAAAGAATAATTCATTTAATTCACAAAATAATAAGCAGAAGAGGATTATTACGACATTTTTATTACAAAAATATATGAAAAATATTCTTACATATTGATCACACTCGTGAAAAAAACTGGAACAGGTGCGATCTCGTGGCTGTGTTTATGCAGCATAGAGAAAAGATTAATGGCGTAGGTCACTTTTGCGCGAATTTGGCACAAATGTGAGTGGGTCTTGGAGAAGACGTTACCACTATCTTGTGTTCTAATAGATAACTAGAGAATAGCAGACTTCCCACCATGAGATCAAACATCAACGCGCCGTGCAGTTTTATTTTCAAAGGCGACATTTCTACCGCCTGCGTGATCGCTCGAAGCATAAACTATCATCGTATGTGCCCACCACGACCCGTAGCATGTACTGAAGAAAGAAAGAAAGAAAGAAAGAAAGAAAGAAAGAAAGAAAGAAAGAAAGAAAAAAAACACGAAAAAAATCTAATATTCTGTTCGGAAAATTACGCTATGAAGTACACATCCAGATGATCCGTTTTCTTGCCATCTGAATGCTCTAAAAGGCTCAGTACAAGTGACTGTACAACATGACTATCCTTGCATATACATGGACACCCCGAAGGGACCAAACGATGAAATAGAATCACGCAAGTTACTTGAAAAAGATTGACAGACGTTTAATGATACGCCATCTGTAAAATATGCATTCGTTTTTATGGGTCGCGTGACAAGTGAGCATCGCTCGGTCGCCTCTCAAGCTGCATACATTCCTCAAATATTCTTTAGCCACGAACCGAACCGAGAGCGCCGAGCCGGTTAGTCGCCGTGCGACATATCAATTTATGTGCAAAGTTAGGTTGTAACTTTTGAAATCAAGAAATTTTACAAGAATTTCTTCAAACGCTGTTCAACGAATTTCATGTAGAAAATAGACACAACACTCTGTAAATGAAGAACACCTTTCAACCCAATCTAACACGGAAATTCAACATATCCACATTACAAGTAAACTTGTATGAGTAGCAGCTTAACAATGTCCGGGAGGTGAGGCAGAAGCATTGGCATAACTTCACGTCAAATATCGTGTTTGTGCGTGTATAAGGGAAAATGTAATTCAATCCACTAAACATGAAATGAAATTATTCTGTCAAAGTCCAAATGACATTTATTATATATAATTATTACAGAATATTCTGGAAGAATGCGTCGAATGCGACCACTCGCAACATTTGGCACAGAAAATTCCCAGAGGGATAAGAATAACTCATCAGAAGAATTTCAACATCCCACGAAGTTACCTCCTCGAAACGTGACGAGCGCTTTATCCCTGTGCGAGAACAATCGCTGGAGCCGAACTATCGACGCCCACAGGTCGAAACACTGACCTAAAGAAGCTGTCTTCGCAACTGCGCTGCCCTGGCTCCCATGACGCAGCGTCGAATGTGGAGCTCCCAAAAACTGTTGAAAGATAATTTCGAGGAACGGAAATGGGAATTATTCCTTCCTTCCTCTTTCGAATTATTCCTCTTTATAAAATTAAGCTTTCATATAATTCCAATGATTGCAATTGTTCGAGAGTAACACAGTGTTTTAACGTGCTTCATATTTCAGTTACACATGATTTTGAAAAATAAATGGAGCTACAAGCAAGGGTAAGGGGCAATGCCCAGCTCCGAAGTTACGCCCACGGTTGCTGGGTCTCTCTGCCCGCCAACGGCGAGAGAGGCGCGGACGCCCCGAGCAGGAAGCCCTGGCGCTGGCCCAGCGGCTCGCGGTCGATGGGTCGCTCTTCCGATTGGCGCCACCGACAAGCGCGCGCCGAGTGGACCATCGGCTGCCGTCGGAAGAGCAATAAAACAGCACGGCTCGCTGCTCGGACAGCGAAGGTTATGAGAAAATTCGTACACGCTTTATAAAACACTTCCGGCCCGCGCGGAGCGGCAAGGTTGGCTGGCTGGCGGACGGGAAAAGGACCATAGCCCAGCGACGCGGCAGCGGTAGCGGTGGAGGAAGTCAGCGAGGCGGGGAGAGGCAGTGAGGGGAGGGGCAGCGCGGAGCGAGACGGAGTCGCCGGCGGCGGCGGGGGAGGCGGGCGGCGCGGTCGAAGACCTCCGCGCACGCGACCGCGCGCCGCCGGGCACGCGCGCGCACGCGCTCGCTGCACCGCGCCAAAAGACGCGCGAATTTCAGAGGCGTCTTTGCACCTAGGACCCAATTTACCTTCAAACTTTTGACGAATTTTTCGGGCGATTTAGTGAATGCGCGAAGGCGTACAGCGGCTCTACCGTTTCGGAAGTCACAATGCGCATGCGCACGTTCGCTAAAACTCCCAAAGTTATTTGTAAAAAGAATAAGGTAAATCGGGTCTTACAGAGTCTCCGTTCTTTCGCATGCAATTTTTTTCTGTCGTTCTCTTCGTTCTACCTAGCGCTGTAGATTCTAGTCGTCTTTTATTTTCATCTCCAAATTCAAAGGCAGGCACTTCGTTGGTGAAGATGTCCCTATTATCTGCGGCAGAATGGTTGGTGAAGATGTCCCTATTTTGTGGCAGAATTGTTTGGAAAAATTGTTGCCACTGGTTAATACTAGTTAACCATGATATATTCTCAGTTCAACACCTCCCTCACTCGTATAGTTTTTTCCAAAAGAAATAGTTCCTTTTAGCAGTTATTTCTCTTTCCCTACCCTTTTACAAACAATTCCTTTATTACTTTATACAATTAGTTGATGTACAAAGGATACATTCAGTTTAGCATACACTCTAAGCTACGTAAATATGAGTTATCTTTACTAATATTATTACTATGTGGAACTAATCCTCCCAGTTTCAAAATCTTCACAGAAGCGTTTCATGCAAAATAGAGAAGTTTCATCTGAACGGCTACCAACTCTGTGGAAGAAGATATGCAAATGAAGTATACTTCATGCATGGTATTAAATATTCAAAGGAATGAAGTCGTCGCGGTGCGAAAGACGTAAGTGGTATGCCTTTTCAACGCGTTGATCATCGCCAGCTTTATGACTTCGATAAGAAATAACGCTTACACCTGGTTTACAGCACATGCAATATATCATCACTACAAGTCGCCGTGGATTCAACATCGACACTGCATGCATTAAAGTACGTCTGAATTATACTGATGTGGAAAACGTCTCTGTTGATTATGTTAAAATCACGTAGACAGTGGAACTTCTATAACTATTATAAGGAACATTGAAACTTCTAAAACTCAAAATAGCACAAATAAAATATTTACGCGTATATTTCATTTAATAAATAGAATAAGAACTTCCATTAGAAATTCCCCACATTAAGATTTCAAACTTTTTAAAAATATACTTTTTATCCATTTACTTGAATATTTTTGGCACTGAAATAATATTGAGTACTCGTGCCTGAAGATGGATCCATGCGAGAACAATGTGTATCGAAATTAAACGCCCTGAAGACCATGAGCCGCTCAAAAGAATTTTAAAAAAATATTTTCTTTCTTTCAAAATCAACACGTGAATTACGACCTACAAATTCCTAATTCCTCTTCCTAACAATACTCTCGCCAGCGACTTGATCGACGACCCAGCTGCAACCGAACGCACAGCTTCCGCCTCCACTTTCCGCGCGAGCCGCTGGCCGCGCGTTTTACTCTCGCCCGCTCCCGCCGCTCCGCCCCGCCCCTCGCCCACCCCGCGACGCCACTCACTCTCGTCGGGACGCGACACCACAAGACACGGCACAGCGGCGCGCGGCGCGGGGGAAAACGCAATCCCGCCAGCGAAGGCAAACAAATGGGCGTGATTCAGCGCCGCGGAGCGTCGATCTCGGCGGGGGGCGAGATAGGGCGAGGCGGGGCGAGGCGGGGCGAGGCGACGCGAGGCGGGGCGAGGCGACGCGACGCGAGGCGAGGCGGGGCGAGGCAAGGCGGGGCGAGGCGAGGCGGGGCGAGGCGGGGCTAGGCGAGGCGAGGCGGGGCGGGCGCGAGGCGGGGCGAGGCGAGGCGGGGTGAGACGGGGACGAGGCGGGGCAAGGCGGGGAGAGGCGGGCTAGGCGGGGCGAGGCGAGGGAGGCGAGGCGAGGGCGAGGCGGGGGCGAGGCGAGGCGGGGAGGGCGTGAGGCGGGGCGAGGCGGGGCAGAGGCAGGGCGGGGCGAGGCGGGGCGAGGCGGGGCGAAGCGACGGGGCCACAGCGACATTTCACACGCTTCGACAGCGCTGCCGCCGGCTGGGCTACGAAGAAAGAAAGAAAAAAGGAAAAAAGATACCAGCAGTGTCGGAGACGCGCGGTGAGCGCCGCGTCGGAACCCGCATAAAAGACGCTTAATAGCTACAACACGGCGCGCTTTACCAACGGATTTAAGGCTGTGACGCCGGCGGCGCTGCTGAGTCGGCCGCGCGAACTGGCGCCGAAGTGGGGAGCTCTCACACACGAGCAACACGAGTTCACACACACACACACACACACACACACACACACACACACACACACACACACACACGCATCCACACACACAGTGCAATCTATAAATCTTGGCGTACCGAAAAAAACACAAGTGCTTTTCTAACAGCTAAATAAGGTCACGATGCTAACGTCATTTAACAATAAATATCCAAAACCATATAAAAATCATAGCAGTGTTGAAAACTATAGACCCATAAGTTTACTAAACACACTTTCAAAAATCCTCGAGAAACTAATTCTAAAAAGGTTAAATAGCTACCTTCAATCAACCCAAATTATACCATTACACCAGTTTGGCTTTATAAGTCATGTATCAACTGCACACCAACTACTCAAACTCTCCGAAAATATCCACACAGCGTTTCAAAACAAACATCACACAATAGTTTCATTTCTTGACATTTCACAGGCGTTTGATCGAGTATGGCACGAAGGACTGTTATACAAGCTCCGAACAATGGGAACACCAATCTATTTAGTAAATTTCATCAAAAGTTTTCTAACTGATAGATCCTTTACAGTTTCCGTAGAAAATCACATCTCCAACCCCCGAAAAATAATAGCAGGCCTTCCACAAGGTTCACCACTCTCATCCACACTATTCAACATATACACAGCTGACATACCCACTACAATACACACCCAATTAGCACAATTCGCCGACGATACCGCAATCTACAAATCCAGCCACTCACTTAAGACCATTACCGATAGGATACAAAATCATTTAAATGAAATAGACCAGTGGTCAACATTGTGGAAAATCAAATTCAACCCAACTAAATCAACTGCCAAAATATTCTCACTAAGACCATTTTCTCACCCACCACCACTACATATTAATAAACACACAATTCCATGGACACCAAAAAACCAACCATGCGCAAGTTGGATTCAATAGAAATTCATCAATCATTAACTGTTGTCGACTTCGCCCCTGATACCGAAATAATTTCCTTGGTGTTTCTATCAAGGCCCTCTATCAACTCTATAAATGTTGCCGATGTTAATAGAATTACCCAGTACCCTCATCATTTCAAAATTTCAAATTATAAAATACTGGACAAAACATTAAACATTTATTTATTCTTCTATTTTTAGCTAAAGCTTTTAATACGAGCAAATAACATGTTACAAAGGAATCAACAGCTGATATTCGTTACAGTTCAACGTATTTTATTTCACGAGTTCCAGAGTCTAATGAGGCGTCTAATTGTTTTAATTGGCAATCGCGGTCTCGCTTCGTGTTGCGCGGGTGCCTCGAGTTTTCCGGCGTATTCCACGGACTACTTCGATCTCCGTCTTGCCGGCGCGCGGCCTGCTGCACAGCCACTCTCGCCAGGCGTGGGAGCTGGTGACGTAATGCGCGCCTAAGTGAGTTGTCAATGTTTGGAGAGCGAGAGGAATTATAAACTTTTCACACTTGCGTACGCCTCAGTAGTCATCTAGGGCGGAGTGTACACACGTGACGTTATACATTGTTTCTCATGCCCATTTGTAACCTTTTCAGAAGAGATTTATGAGTAGAAAATATTGGTCCAAGTAATTTTAGCAACGGCCGTCATGTTTGTAATACGTTCAAAAAAATAGAAAAATATAAACAAAGAAACATCTCTGCTTCATTTGTACGTTTTAAACACAGTTTTCGAACTACAAAAGAATTGAATTACGGCTAAAATTCTCAACACGCATTCACGACTAAAATAGAACGCTGATATTACGTCATATGAAGAACGTCAGCCGCAAACCACACATGTGTGAGAGCACGCGAGTCACAAAGCCCTCGAACAAAGAAGTACTGTCACCAGGTTCACGAAGAAATGGATCTAAATACTAAATTTCGTTCGAAATTCTCTAGCGAATCTATCCACATCCAATGACCAAAGATAATTCAGACAAGGAGTGACGAAACAGAACACGTATTCAGCACTGAATTATTCACCATCAGAAACACTGCAGATTTTGGGTGGGAACTTTTCAAAAGAATGCCGTTCATTTGTAAATACTGCAGGTGGACGAATATCATGGTATTGCCTCGTATTCAGATGTCATTTACTTTCTTCAACCTGCAAAAGCTTATGATCATTAATGTATAATGTATCTATCATAAAAAAGTTTTACAGTGAAAATGTAGAACTGGATCACTGTATCACTTCTGTGTAATCACTTCTTGGGTTGCAACTCAAGACTCTAGAACACTCGCTTCCCGCGTCTTTACGACATCCATCAAGTTTCTCCTCTGTCACAATGAGACCGCAACTAACCAAACATTATCCCAGAATTTAGGCGAAAATACTATTTCGACATTGCTTCATTATGTAAATAAAAATACTAGCTAAAAGACATTCCTTAAGCCACGTGGAGTCACTCATGAACCTTACCGCTGGGAGGGAAAGTGGTAAGCGTCCAACTAATATTTTTGGGTACATTGGACAGGACTCCGCACCCCATCTCGTCTGCCCTAATAATTCGGTATCGGTGAAACTTTTCGTCTCCAATGTTCTATCTTATGTCAACGGGATATAATATCGAGATGTAGAACGTGCAACCCCACCCCTCTTCTCCAAACACGGCGCAGTCTTCCAAGAACGATCCTTCCACTCACACACAACCTCCCCGTTCCAGAATCATCCCTTCACACACACCGCACGGACAAACTGTTTCCCATTTAGCTCACAGCCACCATTGCCATTGACTCAGAAGGTGCTAGGGTTCAAATCCCGATTTTGGAGGATTTTCGACACGACTACATGGCAAGATCGAATTTAGCCGTTGTCTGGAGAATTCTAGTGGCCGGTTGCTTCCCTGGTTCTCCGATCAATACCAGACGATTGCCGGCACGGTATTCTAACAAACGGGCCACGCACCGCGCGCGATAATTCCTTCCTCTTCATTGCTGTCATCTCTCCTCCCACACTTACATGTACTACTCTACAACTTATGTCGGAGTGAAATCCCGCCAAGTCGGCGTGTAAGTCGTCGCCGGATCCCATTCAGCCTGGGAGGAACAGTTACCGTTAGGGATAAAATAACATTCACTACACTAACGTGACTGATTATCGTAGCAGTTGACGTTGGCGTAAACTTCAATCAATCAAACCAATTGCCCGCTTTCCAACCCAAACTTCAATACTTTCCTGTTCCCCGAGCAGTAAGAGTGAGCAGTGACACTCTGAGAAGGAAAGGTGGAAGAGCGAGGAGGTCAAACTACGGAGGCGTTTTCGTGTTCTTTCCTGCGAAACACGGATCTAGCGAGAAGACTCGATAGAAAAGTAGCGCAGCTAGAACTGGTGCCAACTAGTTAAACTAAATAAACTAAACACGTTGAATCGCAACGAGCACGGCAACCTTCATGCGGTTCACACTTTCCCTGCCTCTCAACTCCGCTTCTTTTGCTTTTATTCTCTCGTTTTGTTTGTTCAGTAGCAGACTTGAACTTGCCCAAGACGGCGCCTCGCGGGGCGGCGCAGTTCATAGATCGCCGCCCGCACCTTCGCTTTCTGCGCCCGGGGCCACGCCCGCGGCGGCGTGGCGAGGCGCGCGCCTGCGTCTGCGACCCGGTTCCTCCGGAGACCGCGGCCTCCGCCTCCGCCTGCGCCTCGCAGCGCTAATGGGCGGCCTTTCCAACGAGGCCAGGGGCACACACACGCGGCGCACGCCGGCCACAGTGCGCGGGACGCCGGCGCCACGGCGCAAAACCCACCTCGCCCACTCCCTCCGACACGAGTCTTTTGGGGAGACTCACTGATTGATTGATTATTAGTGACTCCGAGAGCGTCAAATGCTAAGGTCATTAGTCCTGTACGGTGTAGTGCTTTTTTCCTCGGGAAACGGCGGAGATCTTCTCCCGCTGGATGGCAAGATCCGCCGCCGACCTACCGTCGACTAGCGGGGTTTTCGCCAACCAGGTATCTCCCATTAGCGTGGCACCACCCAGCCGGGACAAGCTCTTAACCCCTCGACCGGCCTCCCGGCATGTGTGGTAGTGCAGTGCATGTTAGTATATATGTGTATGTAAGTAAGGGATAAGGATAGGACAAGAATAAGGAAGGAAAGAGCGCGCGCGGTCCGTGGCCCGTTTGTTAGAGTACTGCTCCGGCATGCGCCTGGTGTTGATCGGAGAAACTACCGATCAGAGCAGCCTGCTGCTAGAATTTTCCTCCAGTCCGGCACTAGCTATGTAGCTAGTGTCAAAAATGCTGTCACCGTGAGGAGTGGAACCCTAGGATCTCCCGGTCAGACGCAGCAGTGACAAAAGTTTGATGCACTGAGCCACCTCTCCCGATGGGACAACTCGAGAGAAAAAAAAAAGGCTTTTCCACTACTGTGAAGAGGAATGTTAAGTAAACTCATTTCCAAATACGTGAAAACACACTAGTGTTAAGTCACAAACACAAGAAAATAGAGGATTAAAAACAAAGTGGGAACTAAAAGACGAGTGATAAAGCTCTCGTTAAGCTACTTAACAATTTCCACCAAGAACTTTAAACTGAGAAAAATTTAAGGTTCTTGTAACATTGGTCACATATTACGTTTTTTCTAGCAAATGTGAGCAATCGTCCATCGTCCCTTCGGTCCTACACGAGAGGTTTTATACATTCCTGTCCTTCAAGCTTCACAAAGTTGTGCATCTCTAATTTCGATGATAGCGAGGAACATTCAGGTGTCATTCGATAGTGAAATGTTCACGCCTTGGTGGGACCGAAACGGCCCACTGGGCTGGGCGGCGCGGCGAGGGGTGACGTAAAGGCGGGGAGAGCGTGAATCAGCTGACGGAGGGCGGTGATTCACGGGATGAAAGCGCTCCCCCGCCCCGGCCGGAGACGCTCTGCCGCCGCGCCGCGCCGCGCCGGCGAGAAGCAACGGCCAGCCGCGGCTTGGGCCGCCACTGCAGACACACGGGCTCCTGACCGCAGGCCCAGACCGACGCTCGGGAAGCACAAAAGCTGCGGGGAAAAACCCGTGGAAAACCACCGCCAAATATGCAATACCGCCTCAGCGACAGATCAATAACGCACTACACAGCACCATCAAACTTAACATTTTTGGCTTTCAGAACTTCGAAAATTTACCTTTTATTCGTTTCAGACTTGCTATTTACAATGGTTTATCTAATTCGGGAACTCTTCCATGAACTTTGAGAAGGGCTGAGCACGGCATCCTCCACGCGGTGACGACTGTTTATATCGCAGGAACTGCAGCGATAGTACAATGGAGAGATGAATGTAGGCTCTTTCTCAAGATGTCACCCCCAAAACTTGCTAACAAAAAATGTTTATTTTATAGTCTCGAAATTTTTTGTAATATCTACACTGCGTCGTTTATCTGTGATTTAATAAATAATCTGCCAATTCATCGCAGTCCTCGATGTAGGGCTATATTATGAATCTTTGGATTTGTTTTTGATACCGAATAAAGAAATAATCGGAATGCAAGATACATTAAATTCGCGCGTTTCGAATTACATTAAAAAATGTTGCTTTTTTAGCACAAAATGGCGAATAAAGAGGACTGTTCTGTACAGTACACCTTCGTCGTTAATACACTTTCTAGTACAAAAAAAAATTAATAATAAAAAATATTTTAAAATAGGGCCTCCGTTTGGAGATGTCTTAATTATCCATGGGATTGTTTCAGATTTCATTCATTCATTCATTCACTCACCCAAATCCATGTTAGAATAAGAAAATATTGTCTACAGGTCTTCAACATATTCCATAACTATTTCCAAACGCTCCTCAATAAATGAGAATGGAAAAAAACATCTTTAATCATTTTAGATTTGCTCTTTACAATGAATCTAAATCGGGAGCTCTTTGGCGGTCTTAGTCGAGAGCTGAGCGCTGCATCCTCCATGCAGTGACGACTGTTTATATCGCAGGAAATGCAGCGATGGCACAATGGGATAATGACTAAATGTAGGCTCTTGCACAAGATACCATCCCAAGGATTTCATTCCGGAAGATACAACCAACATATAAACAGAGCCGCTTACAAAGCAGGAAATGACATCTCTCGGTTGTGATTCTCTCACTGAAATGGCGTACACAAAAAAAAAGCTATAAATTTCAGAGAGCAGAAAATTTGTCGGAAACTATTCTCCCTTTTTAATCAGCACATTAATCATCTTTAGTAACTCCACAATTTTGCTAATTTTATGCTCTAAAGAGCACGCGATGAGATATCAAACGTTCGAGTCAAACGCCATGCATCACTCTCTCTCAGTTCACTGCGTTTGCTTCTTTGTGTGACTGGTACAGATGGATCGCACACTGGAAAAACATTATTCCCACTTCACAGCAATAACACGTATCAAAAAGAGACTATAAACAACCGATTTAGAAGAAAATTATACACGTCCATTTGCATCCAAATATCACAAGCTACACAAAGCTCACAACTATTACGAGAAAAAAAAAAAAGATCGTATCATTCGTTGGGATATTACAGTACAAAAGCGATTTTACAGAACCAAACACGGTGCAAAAACCTGCACATTTCCTCGCGATAAACTCCGTTGCGTTTTCAATCACTAATTGAAGAAAACTTTGAAAATATATTATTTTAATTCAGAAATTAAATGAGGTCATGAAAATTAAATGAGGAGACGAAAGAAAACAACCACGAGTTTCATACACCGTTTATGAAAGACCTCATCTGAATCTACTAATGAAGTACGTTTTTCACTGAGTGACGACCTTGGCGCATAAACTGGGGGAGTCCCCATTCTTCAATCACAACAAAAGTATTTTCGCTTGAGAAAGCGAAGTCTATGCACATTCCTAAAGCTCTTCCTAAGAAAAGTACTATTTAAACGGTTCAAGGACAATCTGGACGTGATCGAAGATAAGACGAACTCCCGTACTATCTGAAGACAAAGATGACCTCATATCACTCGTCTCTGCAGGCCTGCTTGTTATCTGCTCATTCAAACAAATGCTATCGGTACAAACGTAATAAGGATAATACTCCTTCAATTCCTCTTGGCTCGCGTGAGCAATTCCCAACACTAACAAATGCATACGATTTGAATACCTCCAGATCATTATTTTACAAATATATGTCTTTCCTTTTCTGTAAAAACAATTTAAAAATCAATAGAAAAAAGAAAAATTTGCTACAACTGCACAATTTGGTTTACTGGAATTCAATTTCTTAATTGTGACGAGCAAGTACTACGCGAGGAACTTACGGACTCCACGATCAATGTCAGTAACATTCCTTGAAAATACAATCTGGCACATTCATGTCCATATTTTCGCGTTTCATGGAAAATTAAGGCCGATATTTTACACGCACACACACAACTGTACAGTCGACAGGCTCCAAGCATCTGCTCTACGTTCATACGAGTGTACATAACAAAGGCGTCCCTGATTCCGACCACAGCCCATCGCTTCATTGTATTTAATGGCGGACCATCTGTTCATCCAGATGGGCGCGACGTAAATGTCAAAGCCCCGCCCGCAAGGAGCCACAGCGGTCGGGCACGAACACATCCCACAGCGGAGACACTCATTGGACACTCTGGTGAATAAAACACACATAGGAATCCTCATTCCAGTAAGCACGACGGCTCCCTCTAGGAGTTGGGATTATTTACAATTATTTCAAGAATGTATATTTGATTACAGTGAACAATATTTAACATCATTCAAATTATGTCTACGATTTTATAGCCTCTGCAATTCTCGTCAACTGGAATTAGAATGAATTACGAAAAAACGCAATAAGACACGTGACATTATCTCCAGCCGTATAAAAAAATAATAAGGAAACGTCGTTCGTAGCTGAGGCTAACTTTACACAACTCGTAAGTAACATATCTTATCAAATCCAGCCCACTACCCACCAGTCTCTCGGGATACCAGATACATTCTGTGCAACTAGACGGAAAAAAGACATTTTCCGGGTACTACCATGACATTCTCTGACATATGTTTGTGGCGTCACTTTTTTTAAGTGGTATGGCTTGAAAATATATTTTCAATAACCATGTAATTTGAAAAGGAAACAATTTTTTTGTATTTTTTCTTTAAAAGTGATTTTTTTCTTCATGAGTAGAAAGGTTTTAAAAAGAAAAATGTATAACTTATCATAAAAATGTAAGGCAGCAAACATGTACACAGTTCCCCAATTTTTTCCAAAATAACAAAGTTCCTGTTTCGTTGTCTCCGTGGTCACATTCCACTGGCACAATCAAGGAAACAACAGATCATAAGCACTGCATACGTAAATGCTCTCTCAAGCAAAGACGGCAGGTGTTATTCACGCATCATAATAAATCTCAAATTGAGGCGTTTCTATCCCCAACGAATTCAGGACGCCTTCTTATCTCCTAATTACTATCCTGCGGTCTTTTTTGATCCCACCGCCTGTGTTTTAAACACATTATTTCGTGATTGCGTTTTTCTCGCCTCTTGCTTTCTGTAGTCTCTTACTTATAAGTAGGGGCAGATTTCGATGTAATGTCATTTATTTTATTTTCACTTTAGAACAATGCCGTTTGGTATAGAAATTCATTTTATGTTATGACAAAAAGAAATAACTCATAGGTCATTATTTTGCTTTTTTTGTCGATTTTGACTAATAAGTCTTTTTTACCTTCTTCCGTAATTTTTAATGCATTTTTTGCTGATTTCATCCATTGTCATGTCATTGTTAATGATACTTCCTTCAAATAATATTTACGAAATACAATAAATGTTCTTCACAGAATTACCCAGTTCGATTCGATTTGTTCGCTCAGGAATTGTTTTGGCTGCCCTTGTGAGTATGTAATTCTTGTGACGTATATCAGCGCTATTGCCAGTTCGGCCAATTTCAGGATAATTAAAGACAGAGATTTCCTGGTAAAGAATCGTCTAAACCATAAGTTTGCAGATTTTGATAAGTTTTTTTACGTCATTTTTCTTTGGTTTTAGGGCATTTTTAAAGCATTTTATTGATCATTTTGGCGATGTTTTAGGTCATTAAAATACGCCCCTACTTATAAGCTTACAAGTATTCAGATAGTGCGGAAACTGCTAGTGAACATTGTGGTGCGAAATCGACAATCGAGATCAAAAAAGATCCCACGACACAAATTCTGTGAGAATGTTTTGGGTGGAGTCACTTGTAAGGACCAGCACGCGCACTCTTCTATCCCCCGGCGCCAGCTCGCGGGAATAAGTTGAAACAACCCGAATGAGGCGACGTTGCTGCTCGAAGTTTGCGGGCGCCATCCCCGGGAGATAAGGGCCGCTCTCGGTGGCGGGTTGAGACAGTCATTTATCCACGGCAGCGGCAAGCGCGTGGCGAGGAAACTTACTTCGAAACGCGCCAGCCCCGATTTCCCTGAAGAAGGTTTGTGAAATACAACGGGCGAAACGCTAAACATGAAACAGGAGCACTACAAGGTTCAACACCTAGCAAAACTTTACGGCTCAAATGCAATGTGTTAAGGATATTTCATTCGTGCATGAAGGAAAAAAATACTCGATGCCCTTTGAATCAAATAACATACTGTTTTACCAACAGTCTTCCCATCAATTTGAAAATATTTCTAATCTGAAAAGGTAAGAGGAATTTCATGCTCCGCGAAAAATAAACCCTGAGCATCGTCCCTATCTACTCAATTAGTAATACCAATCGCCTTGTAATAACAATTTTCCATTACACTAAGGGAAAGTGCTTTAGTTTGTGCTTTCGGGCTTCTGAATCTCTGAGCCTCGGTGCGCAGCGCCAGGAGAAGCAGGAGATGGCACTTAACGCCGCGATGACGCCATGGACCGCGCCGGCCACAAAACAACGGCAGGCGTGATGTCACTGCGGTCGCGAGGGGCACCAGGGCCAGCGGTGGTCAGCGCCGCTAATGGAGCGCTACATATCAACAGTTGGGATTGCGAGCACATCCAACGAAACACACTTTCGTGCATGATTCATATCTTCAGGTAGCACCACACAAAACAAACACAGGAACAAAGTCCTAAAGAGAAATAAAGGAAGTCAACTATTCTGTATTACGTAGCCAACACATTAAAGGATTCGATTTTTGTTTGTTTGTTTTACAGAACGAATTAATCAGATTCCAAAAAAATGTACGGTAAACTAGTTAACAAACAATTCGGATAGCGAACATCGTTCGTTTTTAATATATAGCGATCACCCACATTATTTCTTGTTGGGGGGGGGGGGCACTCTCTTTGGTTTATGGAGCTCTTGGGTGCAAACGCAGATTATCAATCGTGGGAACGGATCTTGTGATTTGTTTTACAGTAAAACCTACTCCTTAATTATACGAATCTATTCCAGAGAGATCACTTCCCAGCACCAAGTTTTGTTTGTATCTTTCTAAGAAACATGGTCGCCAATACGAAAAAATCTAACTTCCAAAATCACGAAACTTCCCATCATTTCTTTTTATAGTTAATTATTATAATCCTTAAGGCAAATAAGTTTGGGGGAAGATAGTTACAGAAATTGAATTCTCAGAATATAGCAACACCAAGTCAGCTTTCCTAAACAGATATCGTTTGGCGTCTTGGTACAAAAAATTTCAACATTACTATAATTATTGCATGGCGGTCTCTTCACAACTTGTTAAATTGCTTTTTGACTTAAACATGTACCCTAAAAACTACTTTAGTAAAACAGTTTGGCTAATTTTTGGAAACATGAGATACAGAAATAATACAAACTACAAATAATCACGAGCCAATAGTTACTTCACAAAACTCGAAAGGAGTCTGCAAACACAGTGGACCTTATTATTCGATACACTCTGCTGGATTCCAAGAACCTAGTGTGTCTGAACGACTATCATCATCGTATAGTATCATCGGTATGGCAAGTAATAAACGTTTGCTATTTTAATACAATCATAAGCGTGCGCAGCCGAGAACAAGACGGGGGTCTGCATCTCTAGACCTTTTTCATTAAACGTTTTCGTTTACATGTTTTACTAGTAAACAGATAAAACATACAAGGATAATTAAATTATAACGTTAATGACACGATTAAAAAATACAATTAATTTTACACTGAACCATTTACAGGGTTGTCAGATAGCTTAAAGAACCTCTTCCCCAAACGTCCCGAAACAATTCCCCACATAGGTTTTAAAAAGAGAGAAATTTACGAATTGAGTAACTTTCATGGGGGCACGCCCTCCTTAGCGCACGCGTGTCTGTAATGCTATGAAATGCATGCAAGTAACACTATGATTAACACAACTCTAGAATATGCATACAAACGTATTCATAAAGGTGTTTGATCAACGTGGACGCTTACTTTAATCCCGATAACCTAAGCGTCCATTAGAAAGACGTTCCTTTACTCTTGCGGTAAAGTTCTGAGAAATATCCAGTGTTTTCCTTAAGATATTTCACTAAAATCACTGACAGAAAAGAGGGGAAAACTTCATGGGTTCTTAGCAGATTGAAAAGTTGAAAGTGAGAATATGTATTCCACAAATAGTCATGTGATCAACCAACAAAAAAAAATTCCGGAACAGCTTTCAAGAAGCGAAATCCAATTATACAAACCTCAGGCAACACTCAAACGCACGCAATTTGAGCTATTCGATAGCTTTAATTTATCATTCATTCAATTTCCGTGTAGAACTTTTAATCTAGACTACAGGGATAGTCGAAAATAATTAAATTATCCAAATTTCGGGCTAATCTTCTAGGGATTCATTTCATAAGTTACCAATTTTAATAAATTTACTATTAGGAAATATATTATTTCCTTCATAACTACTGCTCTGTTTCCCAATATGAAAAAATATGCGAAACGATCTCTTTATCATCCGTAATGCTGAACGATGGATTTTCACTGTTTCACACCATGTTGACCACGTTATACATTTCCAATTTTGACTGTCTGATCGCGGAATGCCTCAATGCTCTCTACCTCTATCGTATGTCAGAATGCATGCTTAATGAAGCTTCGGAGCTTCTCGACGTTGTCTTCGTTGACAAATTCTACGCCCGGTCGCTTTTTCGATTCAAAAACAATTTGGGCCATTTTTAAAATTCGAGTTTCCCCCTCTTGCAAATCTGTAAAATCCAGCCTCATTAATTAAATATTAAAATTAAGTAGCTTGTATGCACAACTTCCTGAAATACAGTAAATTAAGAAAAATGAAGAAACAATTCGTTACATAAAAGCAATGAATTTAATAAAAATAAGCGTTACTAAATGTTGACATCAGTCCGTAAGATGATATACGGTTGAAGGTATATAATTCAGATCCAACGACTTAAACAGTTATCTTTCCTTTTCATACAATAGAGATTCTGACCACCTATGCTGCGGAGTGAGTTTCCCAGAAGGGCTAAATCTTAAAATAGAGAAATTTAAGATCTAAAACGTTCCACCGTGTAGATTACAGCCTCAGAAACAAAATCCATACTCCCTAGGGATCACGAAAGCAATTTGTTCCGGGCTTAGGTAGCAGAGTTTTTGAGTTATATAGATGTTGGTAATATATAAAAGTAACGTATGTCACAGCGTTACGCGTGATGCGGGTTGCATGTGCGCCTTCTGATTTCTAGGCAACATTGTACATTTACTGCTATTTGAAGCACTCCTAACTATTCCCTATCCAACAGTTGCACATGTACGGGGTTTTCTATTGACAATTAACAGAACAAAACCGTTGGCATTTCTTGCCATAGTATACTATAAAAGAATTGTGCTACTTAGATATTATGTAACATCTATTCATAAGATGAACTCCGTACAGAAGCCTGTCAACACGGTCATTTCAGAAAGAAACGAAATTGTTCTCTAAGCTTCCATTTGAACCATCAACATCCCCTCTTGGTGGTCTGAGGGCTTCACAACCGGTACCAAGGGGACATAGAGAATCCCACCTCAGATCTTGCGGGCGGGGGAGAATTTGAAGTTTGACAAGCATCTAAAGCTTTTAAATAAGGTCTCCTATTCAAGTGGTCTCGGAGCTTCACAATCGACCAGAAAGCGCTTAAATCTTTATTAACGATTTTCATTAGGTTTAAGATTTCTGTAAATCGATGCTGATGCAACCCGTCAATTCAATATGCTTCCCCTACATCACAGATATTTCTGAACGTTGAGGGGGATTACTAACCAAGAATTTTAGTGTCACGTACTACGTACGTAACTTGAAATCGTCGATAGTCCGATACATCATATTAAATTCGCATTTGACATACTATCTTGAAAATAAAATAATGTAATTCTATAATTCCTTTTTCTGGGCAATAGTGTAAAAACCATGCAGTCTTTGCTTCCCTATTGCTTCGAGATGAAAATTAATTCTGCAATCTTAACCACATGGGGATAATACCAGAGTTGTTTACATTACAAGCAACTTCAGGGAAGAGGTACGTATTTGCCGTACACTTAAAGGGATATTATTGTCATAGCATATTGCATTAAATTTCACATGGCAAGAAATAAAATAATCACTAAACATAATGCAAAAATCTTATGAAATTGAACAAATACATTTTCGGATCATATATTGCTGAAGCTAATCTGAATATATATATATATATATATATATATATATATATATATATATATATATATATATATATATATATATACAAATATAAATGTGTGTGTGTGTGTGTGTCCCCGCACGGGCGTGAATGGAAAACAGAATTTCCACAACGCTCAGCTCCCAATGAAAATAAACTGTAAATGATAGCCTGGGCATTTATCAAGAAACTGATTTTTGTACTTTTCTTCTTAGTTATTTGCAGAAAACTGTCAGATACAAATAATTCCATATTAGTTGATATACAATCTGAGCCCACGAATCGAATATGACGCCCGGTATAACGGAATAATCCTCGGTCGTTGACAACCACGCTCTGACAATAACCACAGTCACATGAATCACGTGACGTAATGATTGTCATTCATGCATTGTTGACACCTTCCAATCTATTGTTGCATATCGGCAATACAACTTCTGTAGCCAATATTACACAAACAATAAAAATAAGTGTATACACAAAAGAAAGGAAAGAATTACCCGGCTAAACTATTCCTCCAAAGTAACTTTTGAGAGTACTAAAACAAAGTTCGTTCCAAGTTGAATTCCTGGGAACAAATCTTTCACCGCATTTGAAGCACTTCAGTCAAGCTGTCAAGTCTCGCAAAACGGAAGTACGGTGAAACACTGATCCAGCATGTATTTTTCAAATTTATTACGCGGGAATTCATAATGTAAACCCACAATAACTAACCAATATTTTGGAAAATTTGGACGAGCAATTGATCACACATTAATAAAGTCAATATTTAATTCATATAAAAGATAAGTCACAAAGTTACCTAATATTTTCAGGTAGAATTGCAATCTGTACGAACGTCACTGCTTTCCTAACAGCTAAATTATGAGAGAAAATGAAACGAACTCAAATGAATTAAAGAAAAAAACTATATCGCATTAAATAACATTTCGAATAACTAATATATTCTAAACAAAAACAATTTTAAAAATATTCTTACCTTTGACTTAGGTATTGCAGGGTCCAGTCAACAGTTTCTCC
Organism: Teleogryllus occipitalis; assembly: GCA_011170035.1. Taxonomy (NCBI): domain Eukaryota; kingdom Metazoa; phylum Arthropoda; class Insecta; order Orthoptera; family Gryllidae; genus Teleogryllus; species Teleogryllus occipitalis. Next base: position 351,517 of record BLKR01000736.1, read on the forward strand.
AACAATTTCGTTATCCCATAGCCGATACCCAGCGACTCGAACTGGAAGCTGGTCATCAGGATCCACAGTTTTCGCAAAGTTGTCGAAAAATCGCTTGTAAACAGTCAGATAATCTTTCGTATCTGCCATCGCTCACACACGCAGCTGACACTCTTATCCTGACAGATTACTCGCACGAAAACAATTGCCAAATGAGCTTGATGCGTTCAGAATATTTATATTTCACATTTGCACTGGACAGTGACACAAAACGGCAACGATAAACACCTAATTCAGCAACCCACACAATTCCATTACTTCCACTCGTCAAATAACTACCAATACTAACTGAATCACAAGTGTTTATATGTGGTATCACCAACATTTCCCCGTGAAATTCGTTTATTAACAAATTAAAGTTTATACTTTATATAATGTAAAAATTATACATGAAATCACAAAACGTGTATATTATTCTCATTTAAAAATTGATAATAGTCAAAATAAACATGTGACATTGATTATTGCTATTACACGAAATACACTAACTCTCGATTAAGTTGGCGACATTGCTTTTGGTATGCAGCGCTGCATGTGAAACAAACTGAAAACAACCTTATATTCTTCTTTCACCAGAAGATAGTGCCACATTACGCAACTAGATTGGAGGGCTTCTCCCGCGTCATATAAAATACAATCGCATGCTAACTATTTGCTTGGAAATAAACTTTTTTTAGCCTTCGAAAAATGTGTATCTTAATTATACAATTAGTTAAAAGGTTAAAGGTGTATAGGAAACACCATATCCCTTAAGAAGCTTTTTGTTTTATATCTAACACTCGAAAATGAATTCTTTTAGTACAACACAATGAAAAACTTGCAATTAACTCGATTTACTTCATAATTTATTTCATACACTTCCTAATCATAAACTACTATTAACACGTCAAATACACAGAAATCAATTACAATATTGTACAAAGAGTTCGTTCCTCAGTTCCTGTCCCTTTTTTAAATTCCACTGATTTAAAATCTAAGTATGTTCCTTGGTAGTTCTTTTGCATCCACTCTGGTAAAGGTTTATTCCAATCTTCTGGAGGTTCTGATCTTTTCTCCCAGACATCATTGCGATAATGTGCTCGCATTCGATCATTAAATCTCTTCTTTTCACTTTCTGTAAGTTCTTTCTGCAATAAATTAATATCAAAAATTAGAATTTAAGTAAATACCGACACTATTATGCACTTTTAAGCAATTTAAAATGTAGATTTCCAAAAATAACTTACACAGGCTTTTACATTTTTATCATTTGTCCACCGGTTACAGTTATCATAGTCCTTCTTCCATTGAGTGCAATCAAGGGTTTCCCCATAAATGAAATATTGATGAAATCGAGCTCGGAAGCTTGTACAATCTTTGTACTCTTCTTTATACATTTCACAAGGTCGAATCTGCAATTTTAAGAAAGTTTCCCCTAAAGAGGTTGCTTAATTTGTTAGTTCTTAATGCAAGACACAGTCTTTCATGAATGTCTTAGTAAAAGTCTTGCCATTTGATGTATTATGCTAAAATTTCGTCATATATGTATGAAAAGAATTTTACCGGCCAATCTGGTTCGTGTTGATCGTGGTCATTGGTAGCTTCAGACATGTTCACAGAATGTTATTACAAATAATAATCATGCATACATTAAATTCTTCTATCAACTAAAATAACATAACTATACAAAACAACTGTAAGCTAAAAGCATAAAAATTAAGTCCCATAACTACATTCCTTTTTCACAACATAACCCCAAATCACTCCAGCTCTCCTGAATTGACACTCTGCCAGAGAGTCTCTGGCAGAGAGTATATAGAACTATTACCAACTACTACTGAGCAAAATCTCCAAAGATACTGCATAATTCTCACGTTACTGTTTGCGACCATGGACTGCTAGACTGCAACCTATAGGTTCACTATTTGATATTTGTAGCAAAACATGAAGTAGGCGTGAAATGGTTGTCTCTTCGCAAAATAAATATGCAGTCTAGATAGTTAACTATAACTTCTCTGCAATTCTTTTCATATCCACGCAGTAATATCCGATTTCCCTGATGATGCTTTGAGGTAATATCTAGGTAAGGCAATATTGATCATCTTTCCGTCACCTTATCCTACTAATTAGCCTTAAATTATAGTTGCCATTATTATTTATTATGTTCATACGCATGCGTAGAAGCCCCTCCCCCTGAAAATTTTGAAACTTTTGAAACCAATTTTTTTAATGCTCTAATTGTTTAGAAACAGCTATGCAGCAGAACATATTTTACTTGACACTGAAACTTGTGAATCGATGTTATAGTTTAATGACATCTAGCAGCGAGTTTTAAGATAATAAACAAGTATTGTGATTTTTTTTGTAGTGAATTCTTGATACTGACCCCTAATGAATATGATTAATATGACGAGAGTTAGATTTATAGACATCTCTATTGGTTGGAAATATGTCCCCGCCCACGAGTAAATTATTAAGTGTATTACACAACATTTGCATTAACTATTTCACAAAGATATGAAATAGTATTCTTAAATTTTCCCAAAACTACGAAAAAATTGGAAATAGTGTGTATTGGGTCCTAAACCATCTACTGTAACGTACGAATTCGAGGAAAAAACTTGAAGAAACTTTCGAATCTACTTTTGAATAGTGGCCAATTTAGAATATATTCTTCCAAAAAAACCCTTCAAATTCGCCGAAGATAGCAAAAAAATTGAAAAATATCTTAAACTTCCGAAAAGTACTGGCCTGAGTCGATACCTCCTACATCCCCCCTCCCAATACACTTCGAAAATACTATCCTGAAAATTGTTAAATGGTTAAAGGACCCCAGAAATGTTTTGCCCCCCCCTTCTTGTTTTAGGCTGCGCACAGAGGCGGAACTAGCCGATCATTTTGGAGGGGGCCATCATAAATTTTTGTTAAATAATAAACGTGTGTTATTATATCGTATATTATTTTTATAGTGTAAATACAATACTATTATATAATATAATTTGTCTTGGGACATGCCCCCCCCCTGGATCACCATTGACTACGCACGCCCATTATTGAGGTGGAAAAGTCCTTTAAATATATAACTACATTAATTTTGTTTGATTAAAATTTACTTTTCGCCTGTCTGTAACTATAAATTAGGTAGGCTTATAGATTTCTTCGTATTATAATAGAACACCCAAAGCTGAGTCTGTCAAGAACATCTATTCCCTTTGTGAAGTTTATCCGATAATATTTGTGTTATTCTATCATTTTGTCCTATTTTTTGGAAGCATATTGAAATGAAGGCATTCTTCGCTAACGGTGTTATTTTTTTCGCATAATAATACAGTTTAGGATGATTAGCGGATGCTGTTTTTATGGGTTTATTCAAGTTCTAAAATAAAAATTGTGAAGGTATAATACATGGCACGACCCTGGAGGTAAAATTAATTATGTATTTCCTCACGTAACCATTGACTTGTTCTGCTAGACCTTTCTAAACAAAAAGAGCATGGAACTTTGAACCTCGGTCTTCATGCTGCGAAGGAGCGAATTTGCCAGAATTGGCGCCTTGATGTTTATTTTGCAATTCTGCTGAACCATCCGAGTCAACACATTTTCGTCTTTGGTGATGCCTTGGGACTGGGCGGTTTTTCAACTTATAAATCGAGCGAGTAATAAAGTGCCATCACTTCTAGTTTGGGCGTCCTTCAGTTATATAAATTTTCAGATTAGATAGATTCCAAAGTTCACGTTAGAAAACAGGGTCTTGAACATAATTGGTGAAAAATTAGGGAATAAATTTATAGTATATATTTTATAGGGCCTGTTTCTGATCTTGGGAGATTGTCTTATTGGTAGTAGTGGTTATCACAGGAGTGTGGATTCTAGTGTGTAAAAGATTTTGGATGAAGGAAAGATGTATACATGTACATTAATTTTCTTTCGCGGTGAATGATTTGCCACATTTTCTTATGTACCGTTTCATAGAGTTGCCGGAATAACAAGTGGCGGAAGAGGGTTAGCGAAGTTGGAATTTATACACAACACCTATTGTCATACTTTGCAAATGCAAATTATGATGAATTTGCACTTTTAACGTGTGATCGCCGATACAGATACTGCTCAATGTCAAGATAGTCCTGAACATCACATGTATGTGATACAGCTTATATCAATCGGCATTCGGTATCAGCCCAGGCATCTACGCGGCTGTTTCAGGTTAGTCATTGCAGTTTAAGGTATTAAGGGAATATTTTTAATTTGATGACTCGACTGTGATCATCAGAAAATTCTTAATATGGTATCATTATGGCATAATTTCAAAAATTCGTGCCTAAAAATAAATAAAACATGATAAAGATTACTGATTCTTGATTTTTTTGTCAGATTTTTCAGTTCCATCATGACAGATGAATTACTCCCAGATTTTCCCCCTGGACCTCTTGATAGATATAGAAGACAAGCAAGTTTTGATTGGAAGAAACTTAAACTTCATGTAGAGAATGAAGAATTATTGAAGTTCAAAGTAAGTAAAACCAAAAAATTGATTCCTTAAAAAAATACTCAGACATTTCGTGTATTTTTTAATAACAAAATAACAGTTTGTATACTTTTATAATGTTTTTTTAATAAACCCTCTCTAACTATGAAGCAGCCCTGCATTTATTTTATTAGTTGTCCATTAAAATGCCTTTTTTAAATAGAAATTCAAGGTAAAACTATTACCGAAGTGCTAAAAGAGTACTTTTAAAACGCTTCATTAATTTTCCCAGATGAAAATATGGAAGATGTTGGAAAGTGATCCATTATTTCATCCGCCATCCCGTTCATTCAGTCTGGAAGAAGAACGTGAGATAACTACAAAACGTATTTACAAATTGAGAGAGAATGAAATTCTTCCAATTGAAGACATTATTGCAAATCCAAGCTTGGTAAATCTTATTTTTGTTTGATTAATTTAATTAAATTTTTATTGTATGTTAAGAATTATGATAAATGTCATCTAAGTGAAGTTATCTTTTTTGAATTTTTTAGTAACTAGAAGAACTCTTGTATTTATTTTTGATTAATTAATTCTGAACTTTTCTTGTGCACAAATTTCTTGTTGTATGTTGAATACATACTGATGTAAGCTTAAATTGATGTCTTTCTTTTCAGATTTATGCAAAAACTTCTGCATTTATACAATACAATCCTTCTTTAGCTGTAAAAGATGCAGTGGCATTTGATTTATTCATGAATACCATACGAGGTATGGGATCAGGACGGCATTATGACTTCATTGAGGAATGTGCAAATAGAAAGGTGAAAAGAGAAATATGCTAGAACTTATTTTGATTATCAAAATTATTTGTAGTGTGCATAAAAACTAAAAATTATTGGAGAATGAATTATTATAACAGAAATCAAAACTTAATCTACCTAGTCTTTTATAAATTAATTATATCTAAGTTTTGATAAAGTGAGGTGTATAACCATTATCACTTTACATTTCAATTGGAGACGAGAACATAGAAATAAAACGAATAATAATTTCAGATTTGTGGTTGTTTTGCTTTAACTGAAATTAGCCATGGAACAAATACAAAAGGAATGAGAACAACAGCAACATATGATCCACAAACACAAGAATTTGTACTTAACTCCCCAGATTTTGAGGCAGCAAAATGTTGGGTTGGAGGTCTAGGTATGTCAATTAATCAAATGGAAATAACAATCCATTAAATACTGTGAAATATTTTAAATTAAAAATATTATACTAATTGCTTTCTGTTTCTAGGTAAAAATTCTACCCATGCTGTAGTGTTTGCAAAATTAATTACTGAAGGTGTGGACCATGGATTGCATGCTTTCGTGGTTCCTATTAGGAATCCGACTACATTTTTAGCATTTAGTGGCGTCATAGTTGGAGACTTAGGTGCAAAAGTTGGTCTTAATGGAGTGGATAATGGATTTGTTTTGTTTAATAACTACAGGATTCCCCGTGAAAATCTTTTAAACAAAATTGGTGATGTCATTCCTGAGGGGAAGTACACAACTCCTATTAAAGATCCTAATAAACGATTTGGTGAGTGTGGATTAACATTTTTTGTAAGTTTTCAGTTGTTATATTTACCTTGTACATACATACATCTTCAAACCTCAAAAAGAATTAAAACCGTTTTTAAAAATTCAAGAATTTTTCTGCTGAGTGTCAAGTGAATTTTTATTCAGAAAAGTACAGCTTTACCACATTTAAGAATGTGTGTTTGTATATCTCAGTATTGTCAATACATAATCATTGACTGAGTAAAAATCCATCATTTCTTATTAAGTATTAAATAAGTTTCACTGTTTTTATATATCCTTTTGGTACAATGAAATACAGTAAAATCTGTGTAAACCAGAACCTGTACAAGACGGAAACCAGCCTTAACTGGAAAATTTCTCATGCCTATGAAGTTAAAGGCATTTTACACAGCTTAAAATGAAACCTGTCCAATGTGGAATTGGAACGGTTTTTCATGTCCTACCGAAAAAAAAACACTTTTTTTTCTCGAATTTTCTTATTGCTTGGCCCTGGTAACGAACAAGTGGTTGAAGCTAGTTCCTATATTTAGAAGGAAAAAATAATGTAATGTATAATGTAGCCAGAATCCATGTTTTGTGGGTTCTTGATACTGAAAAATCAAATGACGACATTACGTCTGTCCGTCTCAGAACAACACTAGTGGCTAAACTGTTCAGCCGATTTTCTTCGAAATTGATATTCTCCAATCGATCTGGATGATGTCACGGCCTTTAATTTGAAACCCATATTTTAATTTTGGTGGGTACTTTACATGAAGCCCCAGGAACAATTTCAAAATTTTGACAAAAAAAAAAATGACTTCAGATTATTTGATTACATTTTGTTGTCAGTAATAGATGCTTACCATTACTAAGTGCAAGAAAATGTGTGTTTTTTTTTTATCACTGTTAGTTTTTACTTTACCGTTTTGGATTTTATCCTTAAATCTGTCTGCCGTGAACTGTAATATCTAGTATGTATTAAAATTATTATAATAGTCACGGTTGAAGAAAATAACTTTGAGAACACAAAATTAACTGTACTGTGTATTAATGTTCACCAGAAGATAGATTTAAATAGTAAAATCTGAAATTTGTAAAGTAAAACAAAACTATGCTATATACACTTTTAAAATCCTTGTTTAAGAACATTGGTGATCTGATTAAAGGAATGTAAGATTAATTCATTGAAAATAGATAAAATTGAAGATACTATTACAGCAATTATTTTTCATTATTAATATTTTTACAAAGAAACATTAAATGAGGATTAGGTTTTCATTGTTTCAAAAGTTTTTCTGTCAAAATTTGGCAACTACTAATATTTTTAAGATTGAAATTTAAATTATTATATTGATTGTTTTGGTCATAATCATCATCATCATCATCATCGTGACTTCAATTTATAACTTTATAGTAAGTCAATATTATTTTTTCACATTTGCAGGTGCATCACTTGGAGCTCTCTCTGGTGGCAGAGTATCGATTGTGCACATTGCACTAGCTTACCTCACAAAGGCAATTCCAATAGCTGTCCGTTATTCGGCAACAAGAAAGCAGTTTGGTACAAGTGACGAGGAGCTTCCAGTTCTAGAATATCAACTGCAGGTATTTTAAAAATTATTCTTATCGTTTATATTTAATCTTGAGGAAATGCTGAACTTTTATTATTCATTTGCAGCAATGCAGATTGTTCCCATACTTAGCTGCGGCATTTGCTATAAAACATTTTGGTGATTACCTGGGAAAAATTTATGGTGACTCCCAAATTCTATCAATTCTTGGAGAACCAGCTGAAAATGCTGTAAGTAAACCCAACTTTCCTATTAGAAAATTATGTCTGGATAAATTATAGTTAGGATGTATTTTCGTTTGGCAATGTTTTTAAATACTTCTTATTAAAAGGAAAAATGATTTAAGTTTCAAGAAAATTCAATTAAAATTATTATTTTTACTTTCTCGTGTTTAAGAAGGAACTTCTTCAGAATATAAAGTCGTGTAAAGCCAGAATCCCTGTTTTGTGGGTCCCTTGATGCTGAAAAATTGATTGACGTCAAAACATCTGTCTGTCTGTGAACAATGCTAGCGGCTAAACCGTTCAGCTGAATTTGTTCAAAATTGATATTTCTCAATCGATCTGGCTGAAATTGTGGCCCCTTGAATTTGAAACCAATATTTTAATTTTGGGGGATACTTCACGTGAAGCCTCTGGGACATTTTCAAAATTTTAAAAAGATGGTGCCATTGATTTTGAGTAAATTATGTTGTTGGATAGTCTGAAGGATGCTTAAGAGAATGGCGTAGGTCTCATGTTGGATGAAAACCCTGATTTTTCGAAAATTGAAAAAAATCCAAAATTTTTTCTGCATTTTCCTACAACTACAATCGATGGGCACAATAGAAAAAGGAGCTATTCCACTTTTTTTTTTTTTGAAATTGAGTGTTTAGCATTATACAAAACTTCAAATATTATTCTTTTAGTGTAATATGTTATTTAAAACCACTATGCATTTACAAGCAAGTGTACTGTGTTTAAAGGTTTAAAACAGTATTGAGTAATATGAGAGATGATCGGGCAAAACCCTCATTATCTCAGAACTATATCAGTGTGGGATAGTCCCTTATTCTACTGAGCACTTCAATTATGAAGATACAATTTTTTAAAATGAAATGTGTTCATCAAAAACAGATCTTCAAAAAAGGTCATGTTGAATTTTTCGAGAATATGAGTATTTTTTGAGTAATTGGGCATCAAACTTAATCGCCAGCTCTGAAACTCCTGTGCTTCGTGATCGTAATTTTAGATGTTTCGAGGCAGTTGGATACTATGCGAGTTAGAATGTGTATATTATTTCATATATCTTTGTTTCTTACATTGGAGCTTTTGTTATTCGTTTACAAATTAATCTTTTAGAAATTATTTTAAACCTATTTGAAATAAATATGAAATAAAGATTGCTAGCCTCAGTTGTCCGCTCCCAATTTATGCTGTTATTGTTGTTGTTGTTGTTGTTATTATTATTATTATTATCATTATTATTATTATTATTATTATTATTATTATTATTATTATTATTATTATTAATTATATTAATATTATATTTATTTTATTTCATTTTAAATTGTGTTAAATGTGAAAATGAATAGATATAGCGGTCATTGTTGGTTGTTGTAAAGCTGCACTGATAACAGAAGGCAACTATGATGACTGCCTTTCGATTGTGGTATTATAAACTAATACTTTTATATATTTGTAGAATATTACCATACCAGAGTGTTTAATAATTATTGTTGTATATATTTTATCTATTTGCATTTGTTTGCCAATGCCATCAGTATCGTATTATTTATTAACTATCGTTTTACTTTCTCGCATACTGCTTATGAAGGGTATTGTAGGACCAAAAAGCTCATCTGATCGTGAATACACTGCATACCTTTTACAATATATTCAATGCCAAAAATATATTTTCTTCTTAAGTTTTGAATAAAATATATATTGCTTGAAACTATTTAATTTTTACACCAAATGTTCTCCGATTTCAAATGAGTTTTGCAAAAAATGATGACTGAGATGTGTAAATTCAGAGAGATTGTGGTGTAAATAGTATTACATAACCATTACTAATGGCGAGAAAGTACATGCTGTTTTAGCAACACTAGTTTTACGATAAAAATTGTTATTATTGTTTTAGTTCTGATTTTTAAAAAATATGTTGCCTGTCCAATAAGGTGAAAGGTGATGACACTTGAACATGATTATAACAATATTAATTGTATAAAATATTAATAATTATAATTATTATTATCTTATTATTAAGAAAATAATTTTAACAACTTGGATTATAATGTAGGTATAATACTTCAGATGCTTATGTTTTTATAATAGGCGGAGTTAGGAATAGAAATTCATGCAGTGTCATCAGCAGGGAAGCCCATAGCTGGATGGATTACCCGTGATGCCATTCAAGAGTGTCGAGAAGCATGTGGAGGACATGGATATTTAAAAGGTAAAAATCTCACTAATGAAAAAGAAGTGTTTCACAACAACACAAGTAAAATATTTTCTTTTATTACACATTCACAGAGATGTGGCATACAAGAAATATACCCAAAATGTGTATATCTATTGCAATATTCCTCCTTCTATTTATTATTTTATTTTATTTGGTCTAACTTGTTATTCTTTTTTTTTTTTTTCCAGCTTACATATGTACCATTAATTGCCTATGGTTGATATGTTTTGACTAGCTCAATTATATTTTTTAAACCAATTCTATCTCAGGGTTGTTCCTTTTGTGTGGGCTTGAAAATTCATTGCTCTAGAAGATTTCTATTGACAACTTTTATGTGGGGAAATTATTTTTGGAAAGTAATATTCTAACCAATGAATAAATATTCAGAATGTATAAAGTGCAATAATACTTTGCTGGACTGCTTTATTATAATTTGCATGAGCTTCAGATCTGTTGAGCAAGATTTTCTTACAACTGCAATTGCCACAACTATTTTAATTTCAGCTAGTAATTTGGGTGACCTACGAAATGATAATGATGCTAATTGCACATACGAAGGAGAAAATAATGTGCTTTTGCAACAGACAAGTAACTGGCTCCTTCAACTTTGGTCTCAGAAAAAGAAAGGTTCAATTATCAAGACTCCTCTTGGATCAGCAGATTTTCTATCGAATTCAGATTCGATATTTACATCTAAGCTCATTATCCACTCCTCTGATGTAGCAACTCATCCAGACAGTAAGTTGTTTTGATTGGGATGAAATCTTATGAAACTCTGGGAATTTTAAAATATTGACACGTTTTGTAAATCTAGCAATTATTGCGGCATATAAATGGCTTGTATGCTGGTTACTTGAAGAAACTGAAAAGCGAATTGAGCAACAAATCAAATTGGGTAAAGATGCATTTACTGCTAAAAATAATGCTCAAGTGTTCTTTGCAAAAACACTTTCTATTGCCTTTATTGAGGTAAGTGTGGCTCTGAAAGTCATTTGAGTTTAACCCGGGAATGCTCGCAATAGGTCTGTGAGATTCAAGCCATGGCAATTTTATGTTCCTGATATTTCGTGTATTCTTTCATTGTACTTCTCTGAGATCAGCTGGCCTTTCATTTTTATCATCCGCTGAATCATTTCCCGTGAGCATGTTCAAACGTAATTGCAGTGCTGCATGATATGTCATATATGTTGGGTGCAATGGTGCCAGTGCATTGTGAATTCTTGGCCTGAGCAGTATGTATCATGGCATTATTTTGAGCCATTTCTATGATAAAAGCCTATTCAGAAAATGTAATAATTTGCCTCCTCTACAATCGACTGTCACATTTTCTTACCGAAAGAAAAGAAGATGTGCTGGAGACATCTGTAGGAAAATGAAAAAAAATGGGAACCTTACAAAATAGAAAAAACAATAAAGACTTTCTAAGTATTTTTGTGAAAAAGTTAAATATATATTTGTTTAGAACCTTTCAAAATAAGGTGAGCAAATTGTATTTAATAGGATAATATGATACATAATGATTTTTTCATGTACTTTGTCAATTTTTACCTTTCTCACCATTACTATTCAGACAAGAATTCTGCAGTGTAAGATTCATTAACAATAGCATTGAGGGACATATACAAACCGAATAATATATGTATTTCAGTAAATGGACCTTCAGATCATTTGCATTTACAAAATGTTGCAGTTATATGTGAGAGATACATGGCAGGCACTGGCATGAGTCTACCTATTGCGGACACTCCCGGGATAACATGGTCAAATGTATATGTTCAATAAGATTTTTCTTTTCTAGCATTTTATTTTATCTCTTTTTTGGACATCTATTCAGTCTAATAAAGATGAGCAGCAACGTTCTATCCTTAAAACACTGTGCTCCTTATATGGAACTTGGAGCTTGGAAAAACATCTAGCTATTTTATACCAAGGTAACTTGATCTCTAATTTTTTAATAAATTACAACTGAAAAAGTGTAAAATAATGAATGAAATAACTTACTTTGTCAAATTTAATAGACTTGTTTTCAACCCTTTACAATATTTATACTGCATGGCCTTAGTGGCTGCTGGTTCCCCCTAACAAACTAGGTTGCAGCTCCATTGAATAACTGGAAAGTAATTTCCAAATTCATGTCTTTCTTTTGTGTGTTTCAATTGCATGGGTTCAGATAGTTGTAGTTGTTTTATTAGCTTGTACACGAAGTCTTAAATTGAGTAGTAATCAGTACACATTTAAAAATACAAAATATTTCTGAACATTTTTTTGTTTTGATTGTAGGTGGAATTGTATCTGGGCCTAATGCTGCACGGTATATAAGAGAAGGAATCGTGGAGTTGTGCCAAAAAATAAAGAACGATGCAGTTTCTTTGGCAGATGTTTTAGCTCCTCCAGACTTCATTCTCAATTCTGTATTAGGAATGTCAGATGGGAAAGTGTATGAAAATTTGCAGTCATTCTTATATCAAACACCAGAAACTTTTGAAAGGCCTAGCTGGTGGAAAGAAGTTGCAGCCACTCCATCTTCAAAACTGTAGATGAAACTGATTTAAATTTTATGTGCAACAGTATTAAATTTCATAGGATACATACTGGGGATGGTACTAATACAAGATATATGAAGACTTCTTTTTATTATTGAAATAAGAAAATATATTTCATTACACATATTTTTATATAAAAATATTTTAAAATATTTTTCTATTAATTGTGGATGTACATGTTATTGGAACTGTGATTTTAAATAATTTTATATATTGTAAAAAAATATAAACTGTTGAAAAATATATACATTTATAATTTGTTGTTAGTAAGATTTGTTATTTATAGCACCAAGTCACCTTCCCCCTTAAAATTAGCACAATCCCATTACAAAAATTTGCAGATTTTAATACTGGATCTGTCTGAACTACATGACCTTCTGGCAAGTACACCTACGTTTTAACCTTTAGCTTATGAAAAAGCCCATTCATTTACAACTTTCAGAGGAGCCACATAACACACTTGAAAGAATTCACAAATTGTATTCATGTAATATTTGGTTAGATCACCCTCACTTTTTCAAGTTGTACAATTACTCAATTCAACCATCTACTTCCTTGAACATTTGTAGAAGAATTGAAAGAGAGCTAATTGTATGATAAAACATACTGTAACATTAATTTAAGAACATCAAGGGTCTGGGTTTGTTGACTAAATTTAGCCCTGTAACTCTGAGATTCTGATGTTAAAACCACAGGTTAAGTAAGCCTTTAATACAAATGAAGGTGTGATCTAGCACATAGAAATTGTACAATTATATCATCTCTCATAAAATTAATTCTCATTCCATAAAAATATTACAATTTTGAGCGATATGCCTTTACCATTTCTTTCCACCACTTGGGTCGTTCCATTACACCAGGTGTTTGAAGCATATGGGACTGGAGGTGTTTATAAACCTGTTAAGAAAAGCAATTGTCAAGTACTTTTTCACTTTATATTAATAAGAGGAAAATAATAATAATAATAATAATAAAAATAAAACAAAAAACACCACCATTTATACAGGTAAAACGAAAATAAATAATAAATATATAATACTACGCACTTATAATAACTGTACAAATACTTAATTCTTTTCATATTAATCAGTATCAGTGTTTTGCCCATTAAATGATGTGATCCTTTTTTACTGTTCCTTTTACTAACATTTGAATTAATACTTTAAGACATAAACCAATTCATCCATTTATAGTAAAAACCATATCCTTTTATTATAAACCATTAAATGCACACCTAGATATTTCAGTGAAATGATCTCTAAAAGCTTTACAGACGATAAGAGTCACACAACATTTATTTCAAATTAGGAATGGGTGAACATGCAGATCTTTTATATCCCAACACATGACCTGTTGTCTAACCCCCAGGTTGTACATTTTTTTTTCAGAGGTCTCTGTACTCTATAAGGGTGTGGGAAAAATAATTATCAATGTAGGTCCCATAACAGTGGTAGACAATAGTTAAGAACATTTTTGTGGTTTTTAAAATCCTTGGGATACAGTATTAAATTTGTTATGAGAAACTCAGTGAAAAATTAGCATACTTCTTTGCAAATAGATCCAATGCTTAAAAACGGACAATCTTCAATTTATTGTATTTTTTCAAAAACATTAATTTTCAAACCTCAATTTCATTCCAGTGTCACTTATAATTACAAAATTTGATTAGAAACTTGGATTGGGTAATGGCGATATGATATTCTATTCCCTGAACTGTTAGAAAAAAAAACCACCAGTTCATGTTACTTTTTGCAATGTCAGTATTAATGTAACAACAAATACCCCTCATCCTACTACATACATCCTACATCACTAGAAGTCATAAGTTCCATATACAAGTTTGAAGCAATGGATCTCAAGCGGTGGGAAAATGGAAACTTTCAGTCACCCTAGCCAGAGAGGTCAATGTTCAAGACAAAGTTTCATAATGTAGGGCAGGGAAGATTCTTAGGCAAGTGGAAAGTGGATCTGTTAAGGAGAGGTGAATTCTGAGTAAATATCATACACTACAGTCATTAGTACAGAGCAACCTTGTCATCTTATTTAACCATTGAGATGTTGGTAATATTTCATGGAATTGTGTTCTAGATTGAAAAATATATCTTTGATGCAAGGTATCAAGAGCTTAAGTAAAAAATTGTGATTTTTATTATTTACTACTTCTGATCAGAAAACAAATATTTTTGGATGTTATAAAAGGCCTAAGTCAATAGTTATTAGTTATGAAACATGCAAATAATTTTCTTTTGACCTGTACATTTTTGACTGAAGCCTTACTACCTGGTGTCAGAGGCATAGTGTATAGTAATCAGCAATATCACATACCTGACCATCTGACATTCCCAAAACAGAGTTCAGAATGAAGTCAGGTGGAGCCAATACATCAACCAAAGTTATTACTTCTGGTTTTAGTTCTTCACAGAGCTGCAATACACCCTGCTTTAAGAGTTTGGATGTCATATTTCCTTCTATTATTCTTGCTGTGACAGAAAAATTAATAATAATTTAAAATTCATACATTTATGCCCCCAAAAGTTAGCATTAAATTTATACCTTCGTATAATGTTCCAAGGTGATTCTGCAAACTCCAAAGCCCATAAAGGGAGCACAATTTTCTTAGAATTAGACGAATATTTGTGTCTTCAATTTCATGAAGGAATTTCAAAAACAGTTGAATAACAGCAAGCTAGAGGATGAAAAAATAAACAGCAATTCTAATTAAGAATCTTTAGCTCAAATAAACGGGACAAAATGTCTCTCTTTTACCTCAATATATGCAATAGAAAGATCTCTTGCATAAAACACTTGTGAATCATTTTTGGCAGTGAAGGTGTCTTTTCCTTTCTGTTTCTGTGTTTCAACAACCTCATGAGTATTTCTTAGTAGGCACTTCACTAATGCCTTGTAGATGGCCAATATTCCTAGAAAATTGAGCAAATATTAATACAGAATATTGATCTACATTTTCTGAAATTCTCATTATGAGATTGCCTACCTTGGGGTTCAATCAGTTCCTTGTAATTCTGTGCAATGGCATTTATACTACTTTCATCAATATCCAAGAAACTAAGTGAACCTAGGGGTGAGTTAACTTTAACATTTTTTCTGTGCTTCTCCCATACTTGCAATAACCAATTGCTTGCCTGTTGAATTAAGACATTATTATCTCCTTCATAGGTACAATTTGCATCATTGTCATTCCTCAGATTACCAAAGCCAGCACCTTAAAAACAAAAGAAAGAAACAAATATTTTATGTATGTATTAAAGGTATACTAACAAAATCTTTTACTCATTTCATCATCTAATGCTTCAGGATGAATGGGTCGTGCTCTCGGATTTCTAAAGGGGGAATTCGAGTTGTTTAAATCATCAATAACTTCATGTTTCCAAGATATTAATATTCTTTTTGTAGTAATAAAAACATACCATAAAGAAATGTGTTCAATACATTCACAAGAGTTAGCTTACAAACTTCAACAACACTTCAAAGAATTTTGGTATTTATCCTTTTTATTAAATATTCTTTTTTATGTAACTGATAAACTTTATTTATTTACAACTAAAAAATGAATAATATATTCACTAGCAAAAGAGCATTGGTTACTAGTTCCTAAAGTGGATGTGTTCAACAGAATGAATAATGATATTGTATTTGCATTTAGAAAATTTAAATATTATGTAAGGTTCACGTTAGCACTGTGTGTTTTTATTAATAATACCAACAAAAAATTGATACACAGTTGTCTGTGACACTGTGTGCTACCTATCCGATATGTGTTGCTACCTATTAAATTTCTGCACTCACAAGGTTCTTATGGCCTCATTCACATAACTTGGCTTACTATCCTTATCAGCTCCAACCCATGAATTCTTTTACACAACCACCTCATGGCAATAGAATTTAATTCAAAGTGAATAATAGCGAAATGAGGACAACCACAAACCCTGGCACTTACTTCCATTACCACACTTATTACAACAAATCTACACTTGAATAAGATAATAAATTATAAATTATGTTTTGATTGTTCAAACAATTGACTGCCCCAGCTGAAATTCAAAACCCAGAGCTCAATGTATAGGCCTACTTCCTCTAATTAATTGAGCTACTAAACTCTTTAAACAGCCTTAAGGAGATAAGAACCCCTGACTGACATTCTATACATTTCACCACCTAGGCCCAGTTGGATGTTTAAACTACTTAGTAGTGGTGTTGCAATGGTAGTTGTCAAACAGGAAACATATTCCCAAACAATTGTTTCACTTCCAATGGTGGTAAAATGTATAATAAACTATGTTTAATGACTGTTTCATTATTAATACAGCATCTTTGTTCTATTCCCTATTTCATGGTAGCAAAAATATACAATTAGATTGTGAATGATTTTGAAAACTTATGATGAATACATCTGTCACTGAATAGGTTTATAAATAATGAAACTTCCACATTCCTTTGTCTTAATGGCATGTATATTATACAAATATTATTGTACTAAATATAAATGGAACGAATGAGGGGTAATGGCAGCAATGAATGAGGTACATAAATAAGGTCAGACATCAACAGAACATTTTAAGTTCCATTACTAGGTAAATATCAAACAACTGTTAATATTCATAGAAAAATAGGATATTAACAGTATAGTCTATCTACCAATTGAAAGGGGGGAGGGAGGTCGAAGCACTTTTTTCTCCAAAAACCTGTGAATTTGGTGAGCTCAAGCCAGTAAAAATATATAACAAGCATAAACTGTTTTTGAGAGTGATTACTAAGTCAATTCCTTATCAAAATAGCCTAAAGTAATACATTTTAAATATCCATGTCCTCCACAAGCTTCTCGACATTCTTGAATACCACGTTGAGCCAGCCAACTTGCTAAAGGTTTTCCCGCAGACAATAAAGCATGCATTTCAGCACTGAAGTCAACCTGGAAGAATTGTAGTAGATTTTAAGAGTACAAATATTCAACATTGTGTTAATTTGTAATTCAAATTAACTTTTCACTACAATAAAGAAAATTATTATTACATGCATTAATGAAAACAAAACAAAAATATATGTATACATACTACTTGCAGTTGATTGCCTCCTGAAGCTAACATGAACACCATTTCTACTAACCATTCATACACATATTTAGAAAATATCTTCATGACAAATGCTGCTGCTAAGTAAGGGAACAACCGCCATTGCTGTATATACATAAAAAAGAGAGAGAGATAGATTGTAGTTACAATTCTCCCTAGATAATGCTGTGTTTTGAATGCTGAATATATTTTAAATGTTTGAAAATGTATTGTACCTGAACTTGATATTCTATTACAGGCAGCTCTTCTTCAGTTGGCCCAAACTGTTTTCGTACAGCAGAATAGCGTACAGCAATACACACAGCTTTAAGTAAAGCTGCATGACTGATATTGATAACTTGTGAACGACCCCCAGACAATGTTGATAGAGAAATTCCTTTAAAAATTGCCAAATATTATATTTGATTCTATTTTATGCAAATCTACCCTTCACCATGCAAAATTTCAAATATTCTTACCAAATCTTTTTCTGGGGTCCTTGATAGATGAGTGATATTTCCCTGATGGTGAAACATCACCCAGTCGGTTAAGTAGACTGTGTTTTGGCACTCTGTAGTTCTCAAACACAGCAAACCTGGCAAAATTCATATGTGAAAATATAATTAATAATAATAAAATAATAATAATAATTAATAATAATAATAATAATAATAATAATAATAATAATAATAATAATAATAATAATAATAATAATAATAATAATAATAATAATAATAATAATAAACAAGGTACAAAACAAATAGAAATCTAATGGTATTATTTAAATATCACATATTGACTTTGCCATTATGAATTGTTAGATGAACAATCACAAAGATTACCCATTGTCCATTCCATTCAATCCTAATTTTTCTCCCATATCACCTATTGTAACACCAGGAAAAGTTAGCATTGTCCGAGGATCTCTGAGAGGCACAAAAAAGCCATGTAATCCTTGATTTTCACCATTGGGTGTTATTAATTGTGCAAATACTGTGGCAAAAGTAGCTGACTGTCCTAAAATAAGAATAAAAAAAAAGTGCAATATTAGTGCAAAAGAGGGACAGAGGCGGACAGAGAGAGACAGACAGAGACAGAGAGAGAGAGACAGACAGACAGACATACAGAAAGAAAGACACAGACACACACTGAGGGAAATATCATCATATGAGTAATCCCAATATTTTAAGGCGAGTCGACGCTTCGCTACGCGTGTCCAATTTCATATCAAGTCTTTGGCTTAAGCCTTTGCTATTAACATATAACATCCTTAAGTCTATCGAGCCCATAAATTCCAACATATTTTATTCCAAAGCAATTCGCCGATCACATACGGCGCCGTTGACGTTTTGCGATGCGTGTCAGTCACGACGCGGCTTGGCCTACACGATTAACGTAAAATATTCGCCATTGAAAGAGAGCGCGAGTGTAAAATGTTCGCCTTGAGTCTGTCCAACTCATAATTTTCAACGCATTTTATGTCAAAATCATTTTTTTATTAATTAAAATGCGCCTTTCTCATTTGAATAACGAAGCAGAATGCCTTCCTTCATGCTACTCATCCTTCGCTGTTATTCACCGAACTCGCGCCTTCGGCTCCGTTATGGTACCAATATGGGATAAGACACTGCCAGATTTTTTCCCTAAGGTTTTATCCAGCCAACAGTCAATTATCCTTTAGACCGTTCCGATGGGACGCATATTAGACCATACACTATACTGCGGTTTTTTCACAGTTGAACTTGACGTTTCTACAGCTGTTCGGCCAGTTGTGAAAAAAACAGCAGTATAGGTACCAACACACTTGCGGGCTCCTGTTCTGGTGTCAGCAGAACGCGAGGTCTTCCGCGACAACACATACGAGTACATGAGAGACAAGGGATTGTGATTGATTGATTGTTAGTGATTCCGGGCGCGTCACCTACTGAGGTCATTAGTCCCGTAGGTGTAGAGCATGTTTTGTCATCGGGAGGTGGCGGTGATCTTCCCCCAGTGGATGGCGAGATCCGGCGCCGACTAGCGGGGTTTTCCCCAACCAGGCACCAGCGAGGCATCTCCCAGCAGCGTGGCACTGCCCCAGCCGGGACAAGTTCTAAGTCTCCGACCGGTCTCCCGGCATGTGTGGTAGTGTAGTGCAAGTGTGTGTGAGCGGTGAGGATAGGACAAGGAAGAGGAAGGAAAGATCGCGCGCGGTCCGTGGTCCGTTAGGATACTGCTCCGGCATTCGCCTGGTGTTGATCGGAGAAACCACAGAAAACTACCGATCAGAGCAGCCGGCCGCTAGAATTCTCCTCCAGACAGCGAATGAATTCGACCAAGCTGAAAAGCTAGTCGAAAATCATGGCACCTTCAGGATTCGAACCAAGGACCTCCCGGTCAGAGGCGCTGCAGTGACATCGGTTGATGCACTGAGCTACCGCTCCCTTTCACCCACAGTCATGTTTATTTTGGCTCATGGCAGCCAATTTTTTCGTGTGTCATCCTGTTTGTGAGAAACAAACTGTCACTGCCACGTACTACAGATCATTCCTTCTGCACACTGCGTCGTACACTGCGGAGGAAACGGCCAGGGCTTCTCAACAGTGCAATTCTCTTCCATGATAATGCAACAAGCCACATTGCAGCCTGTATCCAGAACCTTGTGCGGCGGTGGGGGGTAGGAGATCAAGGATCACCCTCCGTACTTCCCTGATCACAGTTCGTGTGACTTTCATATCATTCCAAAAATGAAGACGCCGCAGCTTGGGAAGCGGTTTGCTAACAAGGCATCGACGAGAGCTGGTGCGCATAGACGTATCATACACAGCTGATAGTATTCAGCACCTTCCTCATCGTTGGCAAAAATGTGTGGACGCCTTGGGAGATTATTTTGAAGGTTGTTACCTCGTAAGAGTACGTGTTTTTTTTATTCAACAATTTTCTGATACAGCGTACATAGCCACTTTACAGAATTGTTTGGTTATACAATGTATACAATAATATACCGACAAAATAAGGAGGATGACCTCACTGGGCTCCTCAATGGGATCAGGTTGGGGTGCTGGGGAATTATTGCGGTGGTTTATGAAATTGATTAGAAAAGGGGGTTATGATGTGGGGAAACCTAGGAGTTACGAAGGACGGAATTTATCTTTGGGGAATCTGGACGGGATGCGGTTTAGATGAGGATGAGTGGTTTTTCGTAGTGAGAAAGTCGCTTGGAAGGGGAGATTATGGAGCTTGTTGTAGAATCTTTCGGAGAGGCGGGCGATGTGCTGTAGTGAATTTTAAATCATTGTGAATTTGAGTATTAGATATGTACCATGGGGCAGTGCGGAGGACTTTATTTTGTAGGGTTTGGATGTGATTTATTGTTGAAGGGGCGGCACCTCCCCAGATCGGTGTAGCGTACGTGATTGCGGGGCGGACTAGCGATTTACATAAGTGTATGGTGGTTTTTAGGTTAAGGGATGACCTTCTATTAATAAGAGAATTCGACTTTCAATCGTATATCCTGATTTTTGTGTCCTGTAGATTTATTGGCTCAAACAAAACATTGCCATGACTTCTGAAATGACCCTCGTATAATATGGGATTTTGGCATCAGATGAGAGTGGAGGGTCTGGGCGGCTCCCTGTTACGAACAGGTCTCAGAATTGTTATTACTTTAGAAAGTTTCGCCCGAAAACCTTCGCGTTGCACTCAGGTATGGAAATTTAACACACTACCTTTCATGTTAAATATATAGTATTTAGAATAAATTAAAAGCTAGCGCCGAAAATCCTGCCGCCGTCGACTCGAACGTAGGACCTCCCGGTCAGAGACACTGCAGTGACATCAGCTAATGCACTGAGCCACCGCTCCCGGTAGAGACAAGGGACAAACAACCATGCCCAAGGTGGGCCTCGAACCTGCGACCCTTCGGTACACACTTTTAGCCACCTCGGCCATCCAGGTCGGCACCCTACGCAACCTTTTACGGTACCCTGTGCTTCAGGTTATCCCTCCGAATCGACTCCGTCGCCAAATGGACGAAAGAAAGCGAACAAATTGCGGGAACGACGGCATTCTATATCTTAGTTCAACTGAGAATGGTGCGTTTCAATTAATTAAACAAGAACATTGGTGTAAAGTCGATTGGAAATTATGAGTTGCACAGGCCCACGGATGTTTTATGCTAATCGCATAAGCCGAAGGCAAGAGCCTTGCCATGAACTACGACACGCCTAGCGAAGCGTCAACTCGCCTTAAAAACTTGAGGTAATAAATATGAGTTATGGACTCGTTGTCGTTCACCATGTCCTAGCGGAGGAGAGCAGATTTCTTCACGCTAGTTACGGTGAAATTGTTTAGGCGCTAGTGGTGTTCACGGACGGACGGACAGCCAGACAGACAGACAGGTGTTTTTCCGGTATCAAGAACCCATAAAACATGGATTCTGACTACGCAACCTATTAGATGAAATAATTTTCTACACACAATGAACAAGATTTATCCACTTTTTCCAGGTCAAGACCATCTTCAATACTCAATTCAATACAGAATTGAAGATGGTCGTGGTTCAGCAGTAATAGTTTTGGGGTCGCAAATTCGCCTTTTTCCGGTGCATGTGTACAATACTTTCTCTTATGTACGTAAGGGCGAGAAAATAAAATTAATAATTAAAAGTATTCAAATTTTAATTCTAACTCTAACATTTACATCAACACTTACATGGAAGGAAATTATCTTTTCTTTGCAATCTTGATTGAATCACACAATAGTGTGTTAACAACGAATCTGTTTGTCTCTACTGAATGCTATTATAGACTACATTTTGAATCTTGGAATATCACTAGTGAAAACGTGTTTTTCGTTTTTCGCCACCAGCACTGAGAAGGACCGTATTGTACCGAGAGGTCTGTCTTCAAAAGGGATCGTAGGCTATGGACAAATGTAGGATGGGATTCCTCATGAGAAAAAAAGGAAAATAATGACGAAAAAGGAAGAAAAGGACAAAATACTAAAAATAGACAACAGAAGCTAAAAGGGGCAAAATTAAAATCTACTGAAATAACTGCAGAAATACAATTAAGTGATTCCTACTGCTAAAAGTCTAAAAAAGTAACAATAATTAGTGGTGCTACCACAGCACTTACGTTCTCGCATTATTTGTAACAACTAAGCAATAGTATACTTCCACGTGAACCTGCAAAAGTGTTTTCAACTACCAACATGTTATCCGCATCGAGACTCGAATTCAGTTCCTCCAAATTAACTTGCCGTTGCGCCTGTCTATGCCATGGAAACAGTCAGACTTACGAGCAGACGTTGAAAAATCTAATTGCCTCAACCCACTATTTTTCCAACCCAAATATATCCAACACGCAATTTTCTAAAACTCAGAGAGATCAATGAAAATGAGACATACCCATTTCTTTCGTTTTACATATGGAAAAAAATTTCAGAAAACAATTGGAGCAGTAATAGAGAAATTATCTTTTTATAATTTGCATTACTTTCAACTAGAAATTACGTTAAAACTACTTTTAAAAACTGTACCTGACCTTTTTTAGAGAGCTGAGTTTTTAGAACGGATTTTGTTGAAGGCAAAAAAAACCTTATCTTCAATTTTGTAGTTTTGAAATGTTAGCTTTTTGCAATTTTCATAATAACGTAGAGTTCGCCGAAAATAGAACTAGATCATTTTTTACCGTCCATTGATACATATAAGGGAAAATTTAAAGAAAAACTTGGTGCGGTTTTTGAAAAATTTGTTTTTAATGCATATTTTCAAGCATGAATTACGGGAAAACTCTTTAAAAAAGGTTCATATTTTTTTTAAAGAGCTGTTTTTTTAGAACAGGTTTTGTTTAAGGCAAAGATTCATTCTTCAATTTTGTAGTGTCGAACTGTACACTTTTTGCAGTTTTCAAAAATACAGTGTTTGCTGGAAATGAGAATAGCGCAACGTTTTTACAACTTTAATACATTTGTGGAGCAAATTTAAGGAAAAAATTGGAGCCGTTTTTGAGAAAAAAATGTTTAAACAAATTTAAAAACTACCTATTACGTACGTAAGGGAGAAAAGTAAAAAATACATTAAAATATAAATAAATTAGAAAGTTATGATGCGTAAATTAATTGGAAATATTTTTCATCAATAGTATATATTTATTGAATCTGTTAGATTACAAGAAAGTATTGAAAATGATCTATAATATACTATTCTAGAATCCAATTAAATTGGCGTAGTAGTGTTGGTCTACTCCGTGTGCCAGCCACAACGGCGTGTGTACGTCTCGTCAATTTTCTCGTCAATATCCCTCTTTCCTTCATTTAAAAAAATGTCCCCAAGCTTATTCTTAGGCGCGGTCCGCATCGCGAACTAATTCTGACTTTAATTACCATACATTTTAATACACAATAAATAAAATTAATACTACTTGAAGTCACTGCTTTACAATTTATCTTTACTTGTAAATGGGGAGGGAGAGGCCAGTCGAAAGCATAACGCAATTATTTAGGAAGGGTTGAAGCACGCGTTTCAGGTGCTTTACAGTAGGGACGGGATATTCAAAATACCCCAAGTTTGCGTTACGTAATTTATGGACGGATCCTTATCACCATGCAGATATACGACACGAAGAGGCATCACGGTGGATGAGCCACCGTGAGCGGCAGCAAGTTCGCGTCGATTCGACACAATAATATTGGCGAATCATTTACGTGCTTCTCGTTGTTTTATGGCTATTTCTTAGCTGTTTTTACTATTGACATTAAAATATCTGTAGATTTTTCACTAATATTCAATTCTTCTCCAAAATATTGAAAATTTATTTTTATATTTTTGTTTGGTCATTGCCGTATCGATGACCGAGCCCCTCGCCACAGCCTGGCACACTTCGCAAAACCAAATCTGTGTAAACAACTTAATTAGTTTCTTAATCACAATGCATTTCCTAAGATTAACCCGGCAGAGCTCGCGGCGAAGTTCAGAACGGGAATGCTCGCATTGGGTCTGCGAGACCCAGCGATTTCTTTTTATGTCAATGGGAAACCGTGGGGTACGTGACCTTGACGTTGATGGTGGAGCTTGAGTACCCCTCGGGATTCTGAGAGCTATGCCGGCGGTTGTGTAGCTACTGGCAGGGCCTACCTTGTCGGACAGGTCATAGAGAAGGGGTCAGGAGGGCACTGGGGCACAAAAAGAGAACTTCCGGTACACTGCGCTGAAGAGGATCTCGAAACGACGATGACCACCTCGAAGATTTAGGCAGAAATCCTAGTCTGCATTTCTACCTAGGGATGAAGGATAGGGAATGATCTCGGGAACGGAACTAGAAAATTCCTATAGCGGAGATCTCAAAGGCACAGAGAAGCCAGCCTCCTAGGGAGTAAACCCGTAAAAAAAACCTGCCCCTGCTGTTAGAGAGTTAGGATGATGGGCCAGCTCCTCGTCATCCATGTGAAAACTATGAAATGCTAAAAGGCCTAATCATCAGAAAACCGTAGGAATTGTATTTGATATAAATGAAAACATATCATTTATGTAGTATTCGCAGGGCTGGATTTAAGGCAGGGCCGAAGAGGCTGTAGTCCAGGGATGCCCACACAGCGCCCTCACAAAAAAAAGAGCCCCTTAGAGCCGTCACAAAAAAAAATTTCACTGATATCATTGAAAAAAGTTTTCAAGAAAAAGTGCCAATAGTTCATATTGCATAGATTGTTACATTTATTTGTAAACTATTTGATTTAAGCAATTATTAAGTATAATTTTTTTTTACTACCTACAGGGCCACCATGTTTTGTTAGTCTGGGAGCTCCCCCTTTTTTCTAATCTATCTCTGTGTATTCAGAGTGCATTTATTACATACAAAAACAGAGAAAATACATATAAATTGAAGATAATTTCAGTGAAAGTATTAGTGTGTAAAATTAGTAGTGAAGTAAAATATTTTCACAAATCAGTGTAAAAAGTATTTAACGCAACAACTTTCTTATGGAAATATATTCTTAAACTAATTCTGAAAGTATAAACAAAGTAATTTTTTATTAATATTTGTTACAGACACATTATAAATATTTGCAAGTACCCCTGACTAATAACAGGAACGTCCTCTTAGGAAAGAAATTTGAGCAAAAATATTGAGTGTTTCTGTGTTTCCTTCAAATTATTGAAACCAGACTCTTCACCCTATCTCTGGAATGTGTAAAATTGCAACACCAGTAAATATTGACTGTCTCACTTGGAATGTTGCTTAGTGGTCAGCTCATTTCTGACAAGTTCAAGTCCAAATTCTTGAAAAATAGTGGCATATAAATTTCCAAGTAATTTAATGCAATTAGAGATTCTGAAAGAATACAAGTAAATAACATTCATCTTAATGTAGTTTATGTCTTGAATTTCTAGTGCAACTAGTACACATTTCAAAATGTCTTTCTTCTTCTTCTTCTTCTTCTTCTTCTTCTTCATTCCTGCCATTTTTAGTGAATATTACCATTCCATCTTCTCTTTCTTATAAATCATCTTCACCTATTCAAAGATTACTCCATGTATTAAATTCCCACCCCGAAAAAAATTAACATTCCATTTGCATCCTCTTCTAACATGTGACAAAGATTCAATTTCATGAAATAATATGCATATTTTTTACTTAATAAAAATGTAACTCAGAATGTGATGAAGTTATTACAACAGCTGATATGGCTAAACCTTGATTTAATAGCAAGTACTCACTTGGAACTTTGTCCACATTTTGTTACACCAATGCTCGCAGCGTGTCTACAGGACTCAGCACGTCTCAAAACATTTATACCTCAAAACCCGTTTGGAATATGTCATCATTTATAATCCAATAATAGCTAGAGATATTGTAGGAAGGTACAGGGAACAACAGATCTCCAAAGTGCAGCTTTGTACCATAAAAACAATTAATACATTGATCTGGACCTCACAGACCTAGTGTGAGCTCAGCTGGATTAAGCATTAGGCAATATGAAATCTACTAACCAAAATATTAATTTTTCATAAACCCTACATCTTATTATTTAATAACTTACCTAATCCTCCAATCCAGCATTTAGCAGCTTCAAAATCAGGGGTATTTAAGATAAACTCCTGAGTTTGGGGATCAAATGTTGCTGTAGTTCGCATCTGTTTTGCATTTGTTCCATGAGATACTTCGGTTAATGCAAAACATCCACATACCTACAAAAATTGGTCAAATTATTTGCAAGTACAAAATATAAATATACAGATATATCAATTCATATTTTAAAAAAATTTAAAATCCATACATCCTGAGTCATAGCCTTCTGGTAAATCAATTGTTGTTCCTGATTTCCAAGTCCTTGAATGCTTAGTGGGAAAAATCCCAAAGGCACAGTAAATTTCAATAACAAGCTAGGATCGTACATAAATAAAGCTTCATTTTCTGCGAGTGTCTGAAATAGAAACCAAACAGATTAGTGAACAGTCAGAATACTTATTTAATTCATACAAAAATTGATCCAATGAATTTTTAAAAGATGTATTACTCTCAAATAATTCATAAAATCCAGTTGGAAATTGTGAGATTGTTTGTAAGTAGGGCTTGTCTAATTCAATAGAAATATAACAAAATTTGACCAAACATGTGTGGATATGTATGGCTGATTTCTTATTGGGAGAAGGTAAGTAGCCTATCACATCCTCTCACTACATTTAAATATTAAAGCCAAATTCCACATTACCTCATTTACTACTAGTATTTATTTACGTAATGTCAAAAACAGTGAAAAACTGTATGACGTGTTTTGGGGAGAAGTATATTCTGTGGACATTTTCTGAAATTCTGAGATCCTTAGCCCATGTACAAGTTGAATTCTGAATACAGTATGTTTACTTGTAGTATGACAACATCTACCTTTACCCAATTAATCTTAAAATTACATGTGTATCTATGAAAAATAAAAATCTATTAGGTACCTCTTCAGTACTTGGTTCTCCATTTCTTCGATCTGTGAAATTATAATCATAGACTCTCTGAGCACGAAGTGTAGTTAATCGTCGTACTTCATCGAGTGGTGGAGTTTCAGGTAGATGTTCAAACAGAGGATCAGATTCCAAGGTCTTCCATATTTTGAACTAAAAGTAGAATAATAAAATTATTTGGTAGCCATTCTGAATTTGTTCTTCAACTTTGTCATGTAAAAAATACTAATGACATATCTATTAACCTTATGCCTCACGATATTTTCTCCTTCAATAACTAATTTCATTTTCTTCCAATCAAATGTTGCTTGCTTTCGATACTGGTCAAGAGGACCCTGTGGTGGATCAACAAGAAATTCCATTTTTGTAAACTTTCACCAGTTATGTTCTTCCTGGAAAAAAAAGAAGAAGAAAAAAAAAATTATTAAATTCTTCAGAGAAATTCTTTGATAAATTTCACAGGGCTATGGAATTTTTCATTTATGCATCAAGTTTATGAAACCTAATACAAAATAATGAAGAATCATTTTTACTAATTGGTTAATCATGTAACACTTAAATATTGTTGGGAAAATCTTTAGAAGATAGATTTGTCCCTTCAGAAATAAATTATTTCAGAAAAACTCAATTGATATAAATGATATAAATAATTGATATAAATGTAATTACAAATACAATGATTCCATAACTAGTGGATTTGAGGAAAGAAAGAATATTGTGAGCAGGCAGGAAAGCAGGCCTAAGGCCTGAGCTTCCCCATTAATAAAAACACCTTTATTATTTTTAACTTTAAAACAATTAATGATTTTGTTATAATTTTGATAATTGTATTATTTAATTATAATATTACTCAACATATCTTATGGAATTAGAATCTTCATAAACTGAAAATCACAAATTTTATGAGACTGAGAAAGAAAATTACTATCACAAACCATAAAACCATTTTTATGACTTATAAAATTAAGTAAATTTGATTTATCCAAGAATTTTCCATAATTCCATTGGAAGTTCATAATTTTTAAGCAAACTTTGAGTGAAAATCTGTCAATGCAAAAATTATTGCAGAAATAAACTAATAAAAATAATAAAACCCAAATAAATTAATTTGTAATTGATAAAGTAACTAATGAAATAAAAAATATACATATTTCTTCTATTCCTAATTTTATGTTATTCTTAGCATTTTAGTTCTAATTAACGTAATACATTTTTATACAAAATTGAATTTTAAAAATAATATAAAAACATAAGTGGTAAATGTTCTTCAATAACTAATGTTTGCTATTATTTTCTATTTGTTTTGTTTAAAATATGAATGGAACATATAATTGCAAATATTCGAACAGATAAATTAAAATATTTCAAATTTGTCAATAGTATAAAAAATCGGAAAGAACAACAATCTTGAATGAAAAAACGGGAAGAAATGTAAATCTGATTTTCACTGAACCCAGCACGACCTTTACGATCCCATTCTTACAAGTTTCCACAAACCCAGATCTTATACTACGATGTAACATCTGTTTACATACCAACAATTGTACTTCGCAAAAATACTACCTTCAGCGGCCTTCTATGTCGAACTGTCATAATCACCGATAGATCAGCTGTAATCTTGCGACGTGCTGCGAAGTCATTCCTAACCGTTGGACTTGCGGATGTGTTTTCAGGGTTGAGTATCAATCGGGCAAAGTACCGTTTACACTTCACGCTCACGACACCTAACTAGTTTTATTACATATTCTTGTGTCAACAGATGAAACGAAAAACATACGTTCAAGGAAAACGAAAAAATTACTAAATATTTTTCTCAGCAGCAATATGTGGATGAGACACTGAATGAACAACTGTAATTAATTAGATTCCCCATTCTGAACAGTCTTTATATATTGTTAATGAACTGCAGTACCGACAGCAAACGTGTCACTAGTCGTTCATTTATTCCTCTTCAAACCTTAAATTAGTCATTCAACTCATTATCAGGCATCCAAGAGGGCCCGGGAAGTGAGTCGGGAGTTCTTTAACTTTTCATTAAATTGGATTTTCATTTACATTTTATTGCAAGTTGGGAATAGTTTTCGCATTCCAATCGTCACACCTTAATACAACTGTTGTTTCACGAGAAGTTCAATGACCTGTAACAGGATTATTCTAAACATACATCGCGCCATAGACAAATAATGCTCTGAGCACCGCGCATTGCGATCGCGAGTTCTCATAGATAACATTAGTACAATTTTCTACTTTCATGAAATGTTAATTTTTTTAATTAAAAAATATGTCGGGTGTTTTTAGACTGTGCTTTTTGAAGTGTTTTAGTATTAAAATATAATAACAATAAACCCAGGGAACGTTTTTCCAGTTTTTCCCCATAACACGCGATCCTGCTGGACAAAATTATAACTTGGTATTCAGTTTAACTCGAGTCAAAAGCGTTGTAGTGTGATATTTCGCCAACAGATGGTTCTGTAATGTAGAATTCGCAGGTGGAGCTTGCAGTCGCAGAGTTGTCGAGGTATTTTTTTTTTGTTTTTGTTTTGTTTCAATTTGGCGTTTGTTTCGTGTTAAGGCGCAGAGTGCCTAATGGTTTGTGTTTTGTGGGGCGTTAACTTACCAGAAAAAACTGTAAATGTTTTGTATGCTTGGATTTATCAATAAAAGAAAACTGGTTTAATCACGTGAAGCCATGAATGAAAGCTGTGTGTCCTACGTCTTTTGACGAAGTCGGTATATAGGAGTGTTGGATTTTATAGGATGATTGCGGCATGCGTCGAAGGACTTGAAACAAATGTCAGGACTAGGTAATGTAAATATTCATCTATGAAAAGCTTTCTTCTCATTTGGTTTTCTGCTTGAGAGCAAATAATATTGCTGGGTATGTAAGCAATAGTGTGCACATTAATGGCATGTTAGGTTATGACTGTTCCTAGAACATGCCTTTAGAAAGAAAACAACATACTATTTTACTTGTTGTCACTGTATTGAAACTGCGTCCACTTCTTATTTATCTTCTGTCATTAGTAGGGTCTGTATGAAAAAGTCACATTTAATTTAACTTGCTCTATTTAGTGAGAGGAGTATTGCCGAACTCCAAAATTAATCATAGCATTTACAATCCACCTTATTTCATTAATTTATTTATAAGAATAAGATATCTTGCAAATCACTTTTCGTTTCAATTATTTCGCGACGAAATGTGAATATTTTTCAAGAAACTTATCGTGCTAATTTAGCTATTAGTATTTATTGAATTTTAAAAGAAGTTATTTCTTTTATTTTCAAAATATCCAATAATGAATTTCGTCCCATAAGCGCAGTTTCACCCTCCGATCTGCCATCCGCGAGGAGACAGGAGGCCTCGTTTGAGAATTTAGTCCATTAATGGCCTGGGAGAGGGGGTTCTTTCTCAATTACTTCTTGAGATGTAATTGACTTTATATCTCATTATGTTGAATTTGTGACTCGTACACATCCAAAAATTGGAAATACATATGACCCGAAAAACTGCCAGTTGTGACCATAATTTATCGTACCATTACTTACATAGGCACACAAAGGGGGGGGGGGACTTGGGGGCCGTGCACCCCTGAAAATTTTGAAAGAGGTCCCTTGTGTAATTATACATTTTATTTCCTTCAATATGTTAATTCCTAATTTCCCCCTTGACTATTTGGGGAAAAGTTAATTTGAGGGAAGAGAATTTCCAATCTATCTAGTAATCACTAGATCCAGGGGAAGGGGAATGGGGGCCATTCCCCCCCCCCCAAAAAAGGAATTTTCGATTACCTTCCTTTTTTTGGCAAAATTGTTTTAAATGTTTATTTATGTTCGAATTATGTAATTAAATAATACTATTGTATAGTATTATATCTACAGTACATAATATACAATGTAATAAATATATTTATTATTTAACAAAAATTTTACGATCCCCCCCCCCCCAAATGGTCGGCTGCAACCGCCCCTGCTAGTAACCCTGTAAATAGTTCAGTCTATTTCTTAATTGCATAACTCAAGTTATAATTTCACTCTCCGTGTAGGTGTTTTATTTATTTTCTAATAAAATAGGGAATCGCATATAAATAAAAAAATTAATAGAAAAGTGGGCCCATATACGTACGTAGTTTACACAGCCTTCTTGTTTTAGACTGCGCACGACTCTGATTACTTACAAATTAGGAACAAAAATGTTATCTTGGCCATTTGGAATTTTCGTATTCTATTTCATACACCTTATTTTACGTTTTATTATTTGCCCTTATTTTAAGTTAAATGGGCCCATTCCCCCGTCCCTCCCCGGCTCCCACGGTATCAATGCATCATTGTTGTATTATTGTTTCCCGTATCAAGCCCTTTGGGAGTAACTAAATTTGGAGCCATGTGCGGTGTTCCAACATTCCACGTTTTGGAACAAATGAAATGCCATTCAATGCAGCTCGGTCTATTTCCGTGGTACTGACAGTTTCTCCTCGGATCGTTCGAGAACTTTCTAAGAGAATTCTTGAAATATTTCGACAAGACACACCGTTTGACTATTTTTAGACGGATATTTGTAGAATATACAGAAAAACCCTCAAATAAAATTTTTGCGTGGGGGGATTTCGAGGCACTTGCAATGGTGAAACGTTGAGAATTACTGTACTGACTTTCCGACCTACCATGGATCAATTACCTCGTGAGTTATCATATTGACGATAATTAAACCTAATTTAATAAAGAAACAAAAATTAATTAAAATCTGTCGATACTTTTTCATGTATCTTTCTACCCCTAACCATGGACGAGTCAGGTAAATAATAATTACAATTTATTTTTATTATGTACATGCACAGCGCTAACATTGTTATCATAAAAAAATCCGTGAGAGTAGCCACATTAAGCTAGTCCAAGATTAGTTACGCTTGATCATCTGCTGTAATATTATTTTAACATTCTAAATGTATTAAAATGAAACAAAATATGAACTGGTTGAATCCAAAAACTATGATAACGCACAATTAAGTAAATAGCCATAAGTCTGTCTAATTTAAAACAACCATCATTCACTTTGCAATTTTCCAATCACCTCTGAGTGCACCAAGATGTAATTGAAAGAATGAACTTCACACTTCCCCACGGGAGGTCCCAGAGAAAAGGAGGCCTGGGGCAGTGGATCCACGGGGGCTCCAGTAGTATATTATTCGATGTTTGAAAGAGTGAGATAGCCTCTGTAAACGATCAAAAATCAATCGTGGTCTGTTTAGGCTATGACGCTGTTCAGTCTGGATGATTTATATAGAGAACTCGACACGTTTACGTAATGCAACATCACACAGCAATTAACTCGACACTTACAACGACACAGTAGCTTCAAAGATAATTCAACTCCCCAAGCCACAGAAATAAATTATAGCGGTTGATATTAGCTAGAAATAGATACATTTGTATATGTTTTGTATTTAAAAAAGGATTTCGGGGCACCAATTGGTCGGGTGGGGCGTGGTGCAAGATGCCCCAGCTCATCTGGATGCTCATCTGGACGCCACTGTGCGTATGGAGAAACAAACGTCGACTCTCGTACCTGACGCCATGGTGGAAATACCTGGCGGCCTGACGCCAACATATTAGAGACGCGACGTCGATGTCGATGGTTTATCGATGCTTTAAACATCGATACATTAAAGCCCATGTTGTTTTCAACACCGATGATTTGTGGTCGATGTTTTGACGTTTTAGACATCTTTGTGAATGAAAAATTCCCCCAGTAATTTGAATTATGAAATATAAGTAATGGTACCACTGCCAGTTTATGCGATCAAATCATAGGAATGCTCTTTGCACTACCTTCATTGTGCAGACTTCAGTTTCGCCCGAGGTGACCCCGATGTCCTCCTAGTGTTTCCTACGTCTTTTCTTGTATTTCACGCAAGGAGAAGGGGTCATCGCTTGCGCAGCGGGCGTAGCACCTCCCCACTTCCCCGTATCCTTTGGCGAACTGAAGACTGACCCTTTGAGATGATTCTAGGCGATCAGGCTTCGTTTTGTGCATTGCTATTTTTGGCTTTGTTTTCAGTTATATCTAAATTATAAATTAATTAACTCAGACACACAAAATGAATTTTTTGTGCATGAATTTAATATTAGAGATTACTAAACCACCTTTGAAACGTCGAGTTTTAAAAACGTCGATGGTTTTTGTTCGATGTATTATTAACATCGATAAATTTTGAACAGCGATGTTTTGTTATCGATGTCTCATCACATTAAAACATCGATGTTTAAAAACGTCGATGGTTTTTGTTCGATGTATGAACATCGATGTTTTAATTTTGAACAACCATGTTTTGTTATTGATGTCTCATCATTTCAACGTTCAATATGTTCGTTTATTTATTTTACGTCAAAAAAACAGTTAGAAACTGCGTATGACGTGCTATGGGGAAAGTGAATTGTGTGCACATTTTCAAAATTCTGTGATCCCTACACTAAGTCATATACTACTTAAATTTTGAATTTTTGAAAGGGAGAAAAAAAAAAACTCCCATGTAATAAAATCTATTTTCAAGGATAAACAAGCAATAAATTTTGAATTTTGAAAGGGAGAAAAAAAACAAAAAAACTCCCATGTAAAAAAAATCTATTTTCAAGGGTGAATAAGCAATAAATTTTGAATTTTGAAAGGGAGAAAAAAACAACAAAAAAAACTCCCATGTAATAAAATCTATTTTCAACATAAATAAGCAATAAATTTTGGCTCTTATTACTTCCTGCCGCGACAACATGGACACGATAATTTGAATAATTGTATTTCCCACTGAATTCTAGAAGACGTGCACAGAAAATGAAGTTACATTTATTTCCAGAAGCAAAACAAGGGGCCATCTCAGCATTTGCTCAATGGATCAGGGAAACTGGACGAAAAACCTGATCGAGATGGGGGTCATTGACCCGGAAGCTGTTGTACAATAGTTGTTACAGGTTGTTTATACTCATTTATACAGTCCAAATGGTAAATAATGCATTATGTATCATTGTTAAAATTAATGTTACTTTTCTTGTGATGCTCAGTATAGTCTCTAATTGTATAGAAACAGTTATGCAGCAGAAACAATTTCACTTGGGATTTAAACTTTTCTATTGAATTTAATCGTTTAATGTCATCTGGCAAAGTGTTGTAAAATAATGTACATGTATTGTATGTGAATTTTTTGTAATAAGCTGTTGATACTGTCACCTGATGAATATGATTTCTACGTCGAGTGTTATAGTAATAGACTTCGGCATTTTCTGAAAAATATTCCCGCCCTTGAGCAAGTCATTTTTTACAAAAACCACTGATTCGTAAATAAAAAGACACGGTAATGGTAGAATTCCTAGATTAATGAAGAGAGGCTTACATGAATCACGTGGGTGGGATTTGGTTATTATTCGTACAATTCGTTTTTGTAATCTAAAAGTCTGGGAGCTATAAGATGTATTTCCCCAGAATATTATGCCATATCTCAGGCGGGAATGAACATTCGCGAAGTATACACAACGAGCAGAATGAAGGCTGACTGAATTTGCAAGAATTCTGAACGCGTAGCATAATGAACTTAATTTTGTGTTCAATTCATTTAAATGGACGTTCCATTTAAGGTTTGACTGAATTGAGAGACCTAAAAATTTTGTTGCCTTAACATCAGTCAATGGTACACCGTTCATTTTCAATGGAGCACAGAATTGTTTATTTGAAATGGAAAACTGCATTAAAACCGTTTTCTTTTCGTTTACTATTAATTTGTTATTTCGGAACCAATTTGAAACATCTGATATTGTACTATTTACGGTTTCTTTATTGCAAAGGATGTTCGTATCATCCGCAAAGAGAACCGTTCTTCCGTTTCGAATCGCCGAGGGCATATCGTTTACGTAAAGTAGGAACAGAATAGGGCCTAAAATCGATCCTTGAGGAACTCCACATGGAATGGGCAAAGAGTGGGAAAGGTGCGTACGTAATGTTCCATCATTCCAGTAAGGTATTTCAACTCTCTGAGATCGTTGTTTAAGGTACGAACATAACCAATCTAGAGCAATACCACGAATTCCATATGAAGGTAATTTGGAAAGTAAAATGTCATGATCAATGACGTCAAAAGCTTTTGAGAGATCTAAAAATAATCCAATAGGTGCCTCGTTTTGATCCAATGATGAGGCGACATCTTTAAGAAAAGAAAATATAGCTGTTTCTGTTGATTTTGATTTTCTAAATCCATGTTGGCAATCTGAAAGCGCGTCGTGTTTAGTGAGAAAGGTTTCCATTCGTACGTAAAAAAGTCTCTCTAATATTTTTGAAAAAACTGATAGAAGAGAAATGGGCCGATAATTTTGAATTTCATTTTTGTTGCCTTTTTTGAAAAGCGGCTTAATTTTAGCTGTTTTGAAAATATCTGGAAACGTTCCAGTGCATAAAGATGCATTAAATATGTGAGTTAACGGGTGTATAATGACATACGCACAAGTCTTTAACAAAGAATCTGGGAATTCATCTAAACCGGACGAATATTTATTTTTTAGTTTACCGATTATTTTGAGAATTTCATAGGAAGAAGTTTCGGAAACGAACATTGTGTCTAAAATTTTGGGTGAACTGTCTGGTTTTGAATTTTGTGGCTGAAGACCCTTAGTGAGATCGGCAGCAATTCTCGAAAAGTATTGGTTAAAGAGATTAGCCACTGTTGCCGGATCGTTCACATTTATATCGTTATATTTTAAAACAACATTCTCTACGGGTTTTCTAGTTGATTTGGTAGTATTTTTTATTATATTCCACATTGCTTTTGTTTTATTATTTGAGTTCAAAATATCCTGATCGTTTTTCATGATTTTAGCCTGCCTTATGACTTTTCGTAACAATGTTTTGTATTTTTTAAAGTAGATAAGGAAATCTTGAGATACGTCATGACGTTTAGAAATAAAGTAGAGAGTACGTTTATTTTTACACGATGTTCTAATTCCTTTTGTGATCCAAGTATTACTTTTTCGTGAAATGTTTAATTTTCTCTTTTTAATAGGAAAGTATGCGTTAAAGAGAAATGAAAGCTTTGAGAAAAATAAATTATATTTTTCATTTGTGTCAATAGCGTTATAAACTGCCTCCCATGATTCTTTCAGCAAGTAGTCCGTAAATAACTTTATGTTAACTGTAGTAAATGCTCTGCACATGCGTGTTTTATTTATTGTGTCAGTATTCATGTTATTAGTAATTGTAAGAATTTGTGCATCGTGGTCACTGTAACCTAGATTATTCGTTATTATTTCATATTTAGTTGTGGTTTTGTTAATTATAATTTGATCTATTGCTGTTTGTGATTTGAGGGTATTCCGTGTAGGTACGTTCACTGTAATATCTAAATTAAAAGAATGAATTAAATTGAGAAACTGCTCTTTTTCGTGGGATTCGCTCAGAAAATCAATATTGAAATCTCCACATACAACAATGGATTTAAAAGAGAGATTACTAATTTTGTTCAGAGTTATCTCTAGATTTTCTACGAAATTGAAATAATCTAAAGCTTGCTTTGTTGGAGGTCTGTAGATGCAAAGTAAAATAATTTTGAGCGTAGTAAGATGTACAACTGTTACTTCAAAAACTTTTTCAACTGCATATAAATTGAATTCTGACAAGAAGGTAGAATCAATATTATTTCTTACATAAATACACGAACCTCCGTAAGCAGGGCCTTTATTTGATTCCCTTGCTCTACAATAAGATCCTGCAAGGTAAAAACTAGGAATTTGGAGTGTGTTTAGATCATTATGAGATAACCAATGTTCTGTAAAGCAAAGAACATCTATTTGACTGAGATCACACTCTAATGCTGCTTCGATAAATTCAATTTTATTTGAAAGAGATTGCACATTATGATGCATTATTTGAATCTTTTGAATGTACCTACACGAATGCTTTTCTGCTGCATTTGACTGTAATTGCTAATTATTTATCTCATTTTTACCTCGAGTGCGTGGTCGAAGGAAGTATCGTGTCCCAGCAGTGTTAGGAGGTGAGGAAGAAGGGGTTACAGATGTAGGGGAATGAATAATGGGAGAGGTAGTACAAGGATTAGGTTCAGGGGATAAGGTAATTGGGTCCAAAGGGGTTCCGGAGGATGGAAGAGAACTAGGAGATGTAGGTGGGGATGAATCTTGGATAGGATACTGCTGAGGTGTAAGGATGTGTTTGGCAAGTTCGCTACCGAGTGCATGTTTTCCGACAAGGTTCAAGTGAAGACCATGCCGGGTGAAGTGTTTTTCTGAGAGAAAGTTAAGCTCAAATAATTTAACATGTGTGCCTCTCAGATGCAGTTTTAATTTGTTGTTTGCGTGTCTAATTTCTTTGCACAGTGTTGGTTTGTTGTACCAGAAGGGCAGAGTCGAGATTACAATGTTCGTGTTTTGGGCGGCACGTTGTAGTTTGTCAACATGTTGCTCAGGTGTAAAGTGACCACCCAAATTGATGTCATTCTGCCCTCCTATGATGATGACTGTATCCCGTTTGGTGAGAGTTTTTGTGTGGGTGTCCAATTCACTGATCACGTCGGCAAACCTCCCGTTAGGTTTAAACACACACATGACAGAGAAATTGGATGGGAGTTTCCCACTGAGCAGGGAGGAGATTTGTCGCCCATGGCTATCTGCTAAAATTAGTACCTTTTTCGTGGGCTCAGTAGGAATGTCCTTGTTCACTTGTGGGCCAGGTTGCGCAACTCTACGTGTCTTTGTTTCTTTGCGCTTGCTAGCCTGTTTGCGTCGGTTTGTGGGTGGACGTGTCGATGATGGGAGGGGGTAGTGAGGATTGGGAAGGCATGGAAAATCATTGTCATAATCTAACACAGCAAATCTGTTTTGAGTCATGATTGGTTGTGATGATTGTGTTTTGCTTTCGCGGATGGACGGTTGAAAGTTTCTGCGGTGTTGCCTATTGTTGTCCAACCGTCTGAGTTTTGAACGACCTCTTCGAGCCTTCGGATATGTTCATCTAAATTTTTGTTTACGTGTGTGAAGGCTTTCAGAAGGTCGGCTTTGAGAGTGTACAGAGTAGAAAGTGTATAGCGAATAGTAGCCATGTCACGAATGCGTATCAAATGCGTGGCAAATATGAGAATAAATAATTAGATGAGAAATCAGATTATGTGTCAAAAATGTTTCCTAAATTATCTATTTAATTTACGTGTATTAAATTATTTAATTTAAGTTACGTATTTATTTAAAAAAAAAAAAGAAATGTGATTCTAATTAGTATTTAAATGTTATTGGTTAATTGTGAGTAGAGTTGAGTGTGTTTCCGTTAATAGATCTAAGCTGCAAACTAATAAATACAATTAGATAACTATACTTTACCTCTTTTAAGGCCACAAAAATTCACCACTTTGATATTCTTTTGAAATCACAAGGTTCAAAATTTTCCGTTACTAATATATGCGAAACTTTAAATTTTGATGTTTTTCACAATTATCACAACACTTTCACTAGTTGTTTTACCCTTTACGCAAAACTAAATTTATTTGTACACCAAATATGTATTAAAAGTCTTTGAACTCGTTAAAATGCACGTTTGTCCGTTACGCTGTCTTTTAAACAAATAACTATTTACTTCTTTTCCACTGCTTCGGACAATATAAATCTCTTTCAGCGTTCCTGTAACAAGTAAACAAGTAAAGAAAACAATTTAAAAACAAAAGGTACCTGAAAGATGTAAGAAAGTAGTCAAAATTAGTAAAATATTGGAGCACAGTCCGAGCACGTCAGTCACGCAAGGAAGCAGTCCTACCAACATGATAGATATGCTAAGTCAGTTTTGTAGTGTTTAAGAGGCTAAGTTGAAGGTGTCGCATTATGAACTATTTTCCTATAAAGGAATACTAATAAAATAAAAGTGGGAATCGGATCGTCGCTTTTTGGGTTTCCTGCATAAGGAAGTACAGAGCATGCGCGTCGACAGAAAACAATTGAATGAGCTGCTGCAAGACACGCACGGGAGTAAGACCGTCGTGAAAGAAATGTTGAATGTTGCCTATGTTCATGTGTTGTATTCTGAAATTTTGTCAGTATTATATTTTTTTTAAGAAATTAAGCTTAGGTGTTTCTTTAACATACCCGAATAATCTGTTTCCCATATAAGTATATTAAGCTTATCACTGTGAGTCGCTCTTACCCTACTTTCTTGTGATGACGGATTATCTCGGGTTTGATTTCGTAGTGCTCAGTTTAATCATAAATGCTCAGGAAAAATTGAAAAATAGCGTGTAAACATGATCGTCAGTGGGTAGTTGCGTAGATATATCATACGATAGCTGTCGGTAGTTGTGTAGGTATATCGTACGATAGCTGTCGGTAGTTGCGAAATTATACTTGGGTTTTGCTAACGTGGCGGCTGAGAGTAGTATCTCCAAGATGGAATTTGGCACGACGTTTTGAGTCATTCTCAGTCATGCCGCTGGAGTTGCTTGATCTGCAACACTGCTTGATGCGGTCGCGATCACGCGACATCTTGCGGCAGGACTGAGAATGACAAAAAGCCGTGCCGAATTTCATCTTGGAAATACTACCCTCAGCCGCCGCATTAGAAAAACCCAAGTATATATTGTACGTCCGTGTAGTGTAGTCCGGCGCGGCGGCGTGCGTTGCTCAGCGGCTGCCTCCACTGCAGGGCCTGCTCGGGCAGTCGGGGCACGCGCTGCGAGGGGCGCTCGGGAGGGGCTTCCGGAACAGAGCAAGGAGGCGCCGCGCTGCCACCCCCTGCCAACGCCTTCCACCTGCCATCACCAGCAACCTTCAGCTACCACAAGCGACTACCATCACCGACTCTCATAACAGACTACCGTCTTCGACAACTGCGATCACGGACTACCATTGCCTACTACCATGATCAGCTACCATAACCGGCTAAAAAGGCCCTGGGCAACAATTGATGTCACTGCAGTGCCTCTGACCGAGAGGTTCTAGGTTCCAGTCGCGTCGGTGGCAGAATTTTCGACACTAGCTACATATCTATGCAAAGTTCAGCTACTGTCTGGGGGAGAATTCTAGCGGCTGGCTGTATCTACAGATAGCGCGCATTACTCTGATCGGTAGTTTTTTGAGTACGGACGAATGCCGGGGCGGTTCTCTACCAACAGGACCACGAACCGCGCGCTATCTGTTCTTCCTCTTCCTTATCCTATCCTCGCCCCGTTCTTACACACTCATACTTTTACGTTCACTACATTAACACACATAACGGGAGTTTATAACATGAGCCGTCTAGGGCGGAGCCCTGCTGATGGAAGATACTTGGATGGTGAAAACATTGCAAGCTGACGTGTAGATTGGCGCCGGATCTCACCATGCAGCTGGAAAAAACACTCTCACCTTGCGTGATAAAACCGCGCATTACACTTACGGGAATAATGGAAATAGCGTATTACGCGCACTGAAGCACGAAATTATCAATTAGTTGTTATACAAATTAATGTACCACTTACCAAATTCGACTGCCATTACAAAGCACCAACACCGACAACTAATTCGTCCTGCCGCCGTCATTACAACTAGAATCATCGCCTCCATATTTTCCATTCACACCATTCTCTTCACCTCAACTTCCAATACTATATCTGCTCTTGTTGATACTATTACCTTCGACAACTAATCTCACTCTCGCATTTCTCTAACCTCTACCCTTCCCCAAACCCTACCGCTACTGCTACAACTATTCCTTCCTTATTCCTAGCACTTCTATTACCATTAACAATGAAATTTTCATTCGTTCTACCACTTCCAGGAGCACTACCCTTGCCTTCCCACTATCCCCACAGTTACTTTTCCAAAGTACGCCGTCAGTATAACAGCCAATACAAATGGCAATAACTTGTCTCCTCAGGAATCACAATCATGTGAAACGTGTAATAATAGCTTGCCATAACTGAATATGCAAAACTCATAGTTATCAAGTCGGTAGTATTTTGAATTAAGTTAGTACACCAGAGTACCATCAAATCTCTCTGGACTGAAGTATTTCTATTTGCAACTCTTAGCTTCCACAATCCTATGATTTATGACGATTAATATGCTAATCACCAACCAATTCTCCAATTCGAGACAACGTTTCGAAGCGAACAAGAACGGAAATAACCACGAAAAGAACTGCGCACGTCGGAATAGGACGCGGAAGACAACAGTCTCGTCGCGTCGTGACGCGAGATAAGGCATCTCTTTACCTGCACGGGCGGAAAGGTTAAAAGATGCGACGGCCTCTGTGGATAGACTGCGATTGCAAAGGCGGCGATGTCTACGGGGCAATTGACGAGTTCCGAGTCAGACACGAGCTGGAGACTGTAGGCGAAGCAGTGTGAAGGGGTTGAAAGAATAGTGGTGGCGACAGAATTAGTGTTGGTGGATGGAAAAGTGACGAAGAATGAAGAATTGTAGAGACAGAGTTGTGGTGTACCGCCCACATTGCAAAAGCATTACTGATGGTGGTGGTTGAAAGAGTTGGTGGGTAAAAAGGTAGTGGGGGATGAAAAACGGTGGTGGGTGGAAAACTTGGTTGTAATAGTCGTGATGGAGATGGTCGTGGTGATCGTGGTGGTGGGGGATAAGATGGTGGTTTGAATGGAAAAGTTGGGGAGGGGGAAAGGGTGGTGATAGGGGTCGAAAATGTGGGGGTAGAAAAGGTGGTGGTGGATGAAAAGGTGGAGGTGGGCGTGGAAGTGGTGGCGTTGGCGGTAACGAGGTGTGATTAAGGTTGTAGTAGTTTGGGCGGCAGCGGGGTGGGAGGATGGCGCAGGCACGCCCGCGCTGAGTGTCCTGGGCGTGGCGTGATTTCCAGAAGCGGAGATAGTGATCATTGACCACGAAAGTTCGGCGCCCGCACGCTCGGATAGCCAGCAGGACTACCAACTGTTTGTGAGCAAACTGTGTCACGAGTGATTAAATGACTCAGTATTGAAGGTCGCTGCGTCGTTGGTAGTTGAGGAGGTAGATGGGTTAATTTCCCGCTGATGAGCTTTATTATTAAGATTTATCCCCTAACGTCCATTTTTAATATTTTCTAATTTTGTTGAAATTTCCTAAATGAGAAGGAAGAGCATTATTCCGCGAAACGCTTGGAATTTTACTAAACTAGATGCCATCATTGAATTAATTGAAATCAATGAATAAAAAACATTGTGTTTGTTATGCTTATCCAGCTAGTAAAATACATCAATTGTCCTTTGCATTTCTAAATTTTCTACTTGCCTATTTAAGTCAGGATGTTTTCACACACTGATGTTAGTTTTACTAAATATATTGTTGACATTGTAGTAAGGATATGTAGAGGAATTCATAATTTCGGATAATTTCATTATTGTTTTCATCGTCAAGTGTCTGAGAAACGCTGTTCCACAATGTCCTTCCCATGAGGTTCGTCGAGTGAATGGGTACACTTTCACCGCTTGGCTCCGAGCAACGGAGTAACCCGGTCCGCCCACTAGCGGCGCTGCTGGAGGCCACAAGATGGCGGCGCCCTTGCTGACACCACGTGGTGGCCAAAGACGACACCGCCGCGCGCTCACCATGCGAATACTTGCTCCGTGGAAAATTAGGCCTGCACAATATATCCATTGTCGGATTGTGATAAAAAAAATAGATCAAGTCCTTCCATGTTGTTCATTCATAACAATCTCAGGTATCCTATAACAAATCGAATTGAAAGGCAACAGTTCTCGTACAAATAATCCAAGTCACAGCATAAAATGACCGAAATGGTATAATATAAAAATATGTGCATATTTGAAATGATTCCCACTTTTCATTTATCAATGTACTTCCGGTTTGATTGGATTGTTTAATTACACTGTATTATTCGCAAACTTGTGTAAATCGCAGTACTACAGAGCTCAAGACATGAAACTCATAACTTGAAACATCGGCATTAATTTCATTCTTATTAAATGGCGCGGGGGCAAACTGAACGAACCTCATCATGTACCTCTCTGGGATTATTGAGATCGTTCATGAGTCCTTTGCCCTGTAGTATCTTATGGGGATCTTGTAAAACGAATATTAAAGTCCATAGAACAAACTTATTGAAAATAGCAGCCAAACATTGAAGTAATTCTTTGAAATATATCCAAAATGTAGCTTCGAAGCAGTAAATATATTTTTTACTTCTTTAAAAAAGCATAGTATTGCTGCATGTAGCATGGAAGTGTACTGTGCATAATATTTTTATTTCTAAACCCTGTGAAACAATTGAGAACTGTTTTGAATTTTTTGAAAGAATCGAAGATAATTTAAAAAAAATTACGACTATATTCAACAAACAATCAATGTAATGTACATGCGTATATTTTTTAATATATTTATTGTGTTTTGCTGTTATCGTGTGTTAGCTGCAAAAGAAAGCCATCTATTAGTATTACAGAATCGAGTCAACCAATTTAAGTGAAACTCCAGATAATATACTTTTTTAAATATAGATTTGTATCATAGTGACATCGTAAAAAAATAAAGTACAGGTATGTAATTGCATCTATTATAAAGTAAAATTTCTTAATATGGATTACGCATGTTGTAAGGTCTTGTATGACCCGTTAATCCACAGAGGGTCCTGAAAGGGGGGGGATAAACGAATGCCAAAATGACTAATGGACAGGAGTCCTAACCTCCTGTAACCCTAAGCAAGGTATTTCTACAGAACAAAGTACAAAGGGTAAATAAAATAAATATGGATTTTGCACGCCAAGAAATGAGAGTACATTTTAGTATATTTATAAACAATATCAGGCACCATTTTTGTTGGAAAAGTTAATAACAAATATCTAAAATCTCACACGGGAGAGGTTTGACGAGACTACGCAATTCCATGCGATAAGCGGTCGATTCTGAGTTACACAGGAACTGGCCGTGGTGGGTTTCTTAATGCGCGCAAGGGGCTTGCGCTTGATTCACGCTCCGGACCTGGCATTTCTCCCCCACCCACGGGCGGGCACCCTGGTTGGTTTCCGCTTTCTCTTCGTTCTGTCGTTCGAGACGCCGGCGCTGAAGCTGCAGAAGTACTCGTTTTGCTCGCGAGCTCTATTGTCTGCTCGTCTGTGTAATCGTTCTCCTTCTCAGCCCTGCTTTCACTCGCTCACCTCTCGGCTTCTGCGATCACGCGTGAAGTAATTCGTGGTACACGTGCATCACGGGCACGCGATGTTTCTCGATTGCGCAGCGGCATTAGATAGTAGTTGATTGATTGTTTAAAAATAGATTTATCAACGTTTAATGGTGAATTTATGTGA
This sequence comes from Teleogryllus occipitalis, assembly GCA_011170035.1. Lineage (NCBI taxonomy): Eukaryota > Metazoa > Arthropoda > Insecta > Orthoptera > Gryllidae > Teleogryllus > Teleogryllus occipitalis. Next base: position 396,400 of record BLKR01000736.1, read on the forward strand.
CAAGTGAATGGGGTTATAATAGTTGGATAACATTCATGAGTTTATTGCTGCAAATTTCATTTAAAGTAATCTGCTTCTACATATTGTAAATCTGAATCGGACTTGCATGCTGTAGATATATAAGTGTATCGTTTGGTTACGAAAGCTATCGGAAGGTATTTTTAAAACATTTTCCCAGAGAAAATCTATATTATTTCCAAACCTTCTACGAATTTCCTTCATTTCTTAGTTTTTAATACAGAAACAAGAATATTGCATAAGAAATCTACCGAAGAAAATAACGCCTTTTCACGGTTACGTGACTGCGAACAATTACTTGTATCTAATTGTGATCGTGCTTGAAAACGACAATAATGATTTGAAGATTAACGCGACATTTTCTCGTGCGCATCCTCGAGGGAAAGTATCCTGACTTTCAAATCGTGTCCAACGTCTTTGCAGATTTTATAGACGTTTTTTAGAGAGCCTCTTTGCAGAGACATTCGTGCTGCTAATTTCGAAATAGTTAACAAAACTTATTGTATCATGATATCGTAGCCATCTCAATTGCCTCGTTCATTGCTAATATTTTTCTAAGAATAATCTTATTCCTTTTACTAAATGGGATACTTTAAAAAGTAACTTTATAATTAATGTCACAAGCGACTCTAATAATGCACAAACCACACATTACATAATAGTAAATCTATTGTGGAGTAATAATATTGATACATAGTTGCGATGGAAACATTTGAGAAATAGTTATATCCATCGTTTTGCAAGGAGAAATAATATTAATTAATCGATAGAAAAAAATTGAATCCTAGAAGCCAATATATATATATATATATATATATATATATATATATATATATATATATATATATATAAGAATTTGAATTACAATTACGGTAAGAAAGTGGGTCAGTCTTTTCCATTTTATAGTAAAAAATGCTTACTCGAGCCCCTTTTTTTCAAATTCTGTCGATAAATTGTTCAGTTCATTGATTACTTGCCAGCAGCAATAAAATTTCGCCTATGTGGACTTTCAGCCGCTTAGATTGTATTGCTTGGGACGTACAACTTTGATGAATTCAGGTTCACAGTTTTGCAACCAAAGTGGAGCCTTGGCGAGGACGATTGTTCGCCCTGTGCCCCCCTCCTCCCTCCGCTCGTTACGTGGACGCACGTACCGGAAGTCCTTCCGGGCGCTGCGACCCTCCCCCGGCCTCCCCTCCTCCTCCTTTTACCCGCTTGCTGACCAGCATGTTTCATCGTCCACACTGCGATTTGTGACAGAATGTTCCCTGTATGCGGATTCAGCCTTGAAATGTTCTACTTTAAAGAACGGCTTTACTGCTTGATTCGATAATAATTGAGTTCCATTGAACATTTCCGTTTAATATCGATTTCTAGTTGTATTGAGAACTAGGTAGATCTGTTCAAACGTTCATCACTGTGTAACTCATTATTATTTTAAAAGTGCAAATACCTTATAGCTGCATGAGCCACAACTTCGATCGTTTATGATATGTTTCATGGTAGTATGAAGTGGGGATATCCTCCAAATATGTGAAAGAACGGACAAAAAGTCCTCATTGTGTAGACCACGGCATAAGAAACAATTCGAGAACACGAAAACCCTTTTTTCGCTTAAAACATATAAGGTTCATAAATGCATTGGGTCCACGTTATACACGAAAGTAAAGTATCATGATGCGTCGTAACGTGTATGCGGGATATATGCGCACCTGCTTTTCCCCCTATAAAACTCAATTCAATTGAATGGTGCCTTATTTTACGTGGGGAGGCTCAGGTCTTCAGGCCTACTCTTCCGTCTCACCGCGCAAATTTTCCTAACCTTTTGCCAACCAGCATCGAAACAAGGTATCACTTGGGAAAAGAAACAGGCGATTAGAATTTAACACAGTCTTCTTCTAGGCATGGGGATCTTTTACACGCAGTATATCTATAGCATTGGACGGTCGGCTTTACTTTCCCTCCCAAGGAAAGCTTACGAAGGATTTTATTTGCCCTTAAAAATCCACGGCTTTGATCGTATTTGATGTTGTCCAATACGCTGTTATCCCACTGAAGTCGCAAATAGCCTATACCATCATCTACATATGTCTATTATTTTTCGTCTTAAATCTGATGTAGGACTAGGGAGTAATTCCTTATCCATCAGTAGCGCATTTACGGGATTTTGTCTCGAATATTTCTTGTAAACCGTCAATTTTTCGCGTGTATGTAGAAGGGATGGGGCATATTTGCTCTGCAATTGTTTTGTTTTTATTTCTTGAAGATAATGTTAATTGTGTCACAATGTAAGTACTTCTCTGCCATGCCAAAGTGAAATGTGAGGTAAAAGGAAAATATTTCTATCACATTTTTGACATGCAGTGATATTTTCTCTCATTCTATAATATGCAATGATTGCACACCTTGCTTTGTCAGAAAGGATATTTAGTATCTAAAGGTCCTGAATTCGATTCACAAATTCTTTTCCAGTATTGCTACTATACCGAAGGTATGTAATGACAATATTGGTCCCTTATACACGTTGCATACCCCTTTGAAAGCGTGGAGAATGTGATGGAAAGAATCCATATAAATCACTCCAACATTAATCACGAACAGATACAACGGACGGTTTTGTTAATAATTTACTTTCTGTTCAGATTAAAGCCGATGACAATGTGTGTTTTTCAACTGTAAATTGTAGGGCTCATTATTCGTCGAGAAACGCTGTTGGTTCCGTTGTGGAGTTCTGGGGTGGGGCAAGAACCGCTAGCCAAACCGGACTGGATTGACAAATATGGCTGCCATGGACGGATTTTCAAATGAGAGAAATGAAACTATTATTGCGTAGTGGCCTCCGGAATAAGACCTGAAGCACGAAAGCAAGAAACACTCTCTGTTTCACTCTCTGTTGACGGTTATTGCGCAGCGAAAATAAATATCTTGTGTTCTCACGTGAATTTCTTTCCATAATTAGAAGCAGTTCCTTAAAATAATGAGCGGTGTAATACCACAAAATAATCCATGTGAGAATTATTGTTGTTTTGAATATATGAAAATTTAAAAATATATGTTATTCTCCGTCGCACAAATCGCGAATTGTTTTCTATCTTATTGTAATAATGTGAAATACACATTTGTATAATAAGATAGAAAAGTGTACACACATTCCTTTATACCTAGGCATGCTAAGTACTATGGATCTGTTATTGAAGATCTTGTTCATACTATAAATAAATGATTTGATAGAACACGTGAATTTATTTATAAGTAAAAGACCTATGCTTTAATATCTTATAAAATAATTTCAAATGCTATTAGTTTGATGTAGTTTATGGCAGTATAAAACACATCTTTCAAGAGTACTGTCATCAAAGTGTTAATCTCTAAATCGAAATTTAATAAAGTTTGTCCCTAGCTGATGTGAATACCATGTTACCCTGGTGTTGGAATATTCGACAGAATGTTCATGGCCGAAATGTTAAACGGAACTAAAAATAATAACCTGCCGGCCGTTCGACCCATCTCTGAAAAACTCCACTCCGTCATTACCTCATAGGCCCGACCTTAACATATTTACGTCGTTTTGCTCCGCGCAGCGCACAAAAAAAAAATGGCGGCGCGTCGTCAACTTGTGGTAACGGGGTAAGGGGAAGGGGTGGGGAAGGGGAGGAGGGGGAGGGGGAGAGCGCACTGTGCGGCGTTACACGCTTCCCTGCCCCAGGACAAAAAGCGGCGCCACAATAAATAACGAGAACGGCGTTTCGTCGGAGCGAGTGCCGTTGGGCCACCCCGACTCAGCGCCACGAAGGAAAGATAAAACTATATCAACATGCGATCTTCTTTAATAGGATATGGTGTCACAAAAATGCCAAAAGCGTAATTGTTATCGAAAACAAGACAAATGTAAATGTATTTTGACGCTTAACTCTCGCGAAGTGGGAAAGAAATCATGCCGTGGTCACTACGACAATATCAAAAGAGACATTCATCATCGTTTCGTAGTTTTCAGCTAAGGTACATCTCTTGAATAGTGAGCAGATGATGGTTTATTTCAAATGCCAATTTCAAATTTGCATGCTATTCACGGGGGAGGGCTTCTACTCAATGTACGAATAACATGAACACTTTGCATTTTGTTGTTGTAATGTTGAAATTATTTTGAAAACGCAATAATTAAAACAAAAAATATACAATTGTTAAAAATATGTTAATAAATTTCACGAAATAATATTCCATAAGAAAGTCCGTGAATTTTCACCAAATGTAATTAACAAATAACATTTACCTTATTTATTTCTTTACTGGGTAACAAAATGTTCGTAATCGTTTCTGAGAGAAAATATGAAAAAAATTTATATCCGCTTTAGTTACGAAGTTATTGATTGTTGCAAATATCATCACGTGATGTGTACTTCTTATTTAATCGTTTTCTCTGCAAACCATGGACTTTTCATAACAGGCAAAATGAGAGACACGTGCGAAATTTTATCGGTCAAGTTCGACAGCGGGCGTTTTTTACGGTCGCTCATATTAAGCGGCCCACAGATAGTCCACATGTCTGCAGTTCATAGTTCGTCGAGCCCTGCATGTAGTCAGGTAAAGTGAAATACTAAGGTAATACATAACTCTGTATCGTTAGGAAACAGTCTCTTTTGTACTTTTGTATTGCATTGTATTTCATAAAGTAAGACAGGTAGACGATAACTCATCAACGATCGAACCTTTTTTCCAGCTACATCCCTATGTAATGTGTTGCATAGCTGTATGAGTAATTCGTTGCGATGAGAAGCACGTTCAGGTTTGCAAATCTACACAATATGTTTCAACCCCTTAAAATGTTTATAAACACGCCTCTCAGAATTAGAAAAGGAAAGAATATTGCTTGACTACTGAGCCATTGATTACACTGACCTTACACATGGTATAATTAACACTAATTAACTGATTAATGAATTTTTGTAAATTTTACAATAACTGCCACTTTTATACTTAACTCTCAATTGCGTGTCCACAATGTTGAGGGAATGCCAGAGAACATTTTCCTCATGATAAGGATTAAGGAAAGATCATGTTAGCGATTTAAGGCAGAAACGTTTAAAACCAGGAAGTGATTTCTGTTTGTAACTTGTATTTCCATGTATTCATTTTCCTCTCTTGACAGTTATGATCCATAACTCTTATTTTTCTTAAACAAATGGTAAAGTTGGACATTTGAGCTCGTAACTAGCAGCCCTAAAGTGCAGCATTCTACATTAACAATAGGTACACTAAGACTCATAGGTTAACCTCCCGAGGCTGTCTTACGTGAAAATAGCTGCCTATACGATGTTTCTAGGGATACCTTTCAATATCTCTAAGTGCTTACTCGAAGAAAGATTGCTCGCCGAGGCGTTTCTGTTATCTTCTGGCACTAGTGACCTCACTCTAGTAGGCTGTTATTCAGAGAGAGAGAGAGAGAGAGCGAGAGAGAGAGATAACAACTAATACTTAGACCGTTTCGTGCTGGTGCCCTTTTTCCTGAAAATAGGAAGGCGCAGTAAATACCATTTTGAAATAACACTACTCTAAAAGATGTTTTTCTAAAAGTAATTTACATCTTCGAGCGTGCTATTGTTCGGAGGAATAACTGTAAACTACCAGAGCCTCGAACATTATGCAAGATTGTGCACATTTGTTTCGGCGGTTGCGATCCACTTGTCCGTATGATTGAAGATCAGATATTCAGAAATTCTTTTTCAGTTAATTCTTCAGTTGGCCTTTGATATATTTCATTATTTTTACTTTCACATTTCAGGTAGGATTCTACCTAAAATCCTGATAATTTTTATTGCAATTTTTCGTCTTGTTTACGAAGTCAATAAAGAGTTACTGATATCTGCAATAAATACTTACTTGTATATATCTTTACTAATTTATCAATGGATTTATTAATCCAGTCAGCCATAGATCTAGATAGTCACTCATTCACGCGTTCTCTCATTCATTATCTTCCCAATTGCAATATTTTCCGAAATATCGAAAATGTATTATTTGTAATCTACCTATAAATAATTTCATCACGTAAATATTGCATGGGAGCGGATATGCAACACAAATAGTTCAACACTAATGCGGATTTCTAAGTATGTAATTCCTTCTGCAGAATGTTTTTATTTTCTGAACTCAGCTTCAACTAGATGTACTGGCTATTCAGTATTTTCATTTAAAGGTACTCGCCATTGATTGATATAATTCGTTGACTTAAGCTCATGAGTATAGATAAAATGATTTTACTGTGCATTACTTCAAAGTAACAAATCTAATGTTGCAACTGTATATTCAAAGGTAGCTAATGCCGTTGCATGGCCTGGCAACGCTGCCGTCTCCATGGCGACGTGATGCTGCGTCTTCCCGCGCCGCTCCGCCTACCGCATTCAACGAATGAAACCGGAGAGCGGCTTTGAGTCCTTTCGCGCTGCAGAGAACGGGGGCGCCCTGGTATCGACGCCGCGCCCGCGGTCTCTCCCGTCGTTGGCCGAGCGGAAGGCGCCACCGTCTCGGAACTCCCAGCGCTCACGATTGATTGGTTGATCGATGTTCCCGGATGCTCGTCCCCCTCCCCCTGGTGCGTGAGTTCCGGTCGTCGGCTTGCGGGGTTTCCTCTTCCAGGTTTCTCCGCCAACGGGGCAACACACCAGCCGGGACTAGCTCGAATCTCCTGATAAATCTCCCGGCAAGTAGCACATGTTAGTGTCAATGTGTGTGCGTGCGCGCGCGCGCGTGTGTGGGTGTGTAAGGCGAGAGGAAGAGACAAGGATGAGGAAGGAAACATCTGACGTGGTCCGTGACCGGTTTGGTACCTGCCCGGCTTTCGCGTGGTATTGATCGAAAAAAACACGGAAAACTAGCGTTCAGAGCAGCCGGCCGCTAGAATTCTCCGCCAGACAGAGGCTGAATTCGTCCCTGTTGGAAAGAAAAATCCTCCACTGTCGGGGCTCGAACCCTAGAACCTCTCGGTTACAGTTGCTGCAAAGACATCCGCAATGCTGTCTCTGAGCCAGTTCATCTTTTTCTTCAAGGGTGATCAACGGGTGGAGGAATGATATGCGGCGTTTACTTCTTCTATTTTAGCCTATTGAAAAGAAAATTCAACAAAATCAGCAGACGAAATATTATTTTAGTTGGTACTTCTTACATATTTTTAGAGAACAAAATGAAATACTTTTACCCCTCAACAAATGATCACTGAAAAGATTTTCTAATCATTTTAGGACCATAAAAATTTCAAGATCATCGTTAATGAGAATAACATTTTTTTATGATTTATTTGTTAATTGCTTATTATACGATCTTTGTACAGAAAATATTTTCAAGAAGCAGGCTGACTGTGTGAGAATACATTGAAGTCAAAATTATTGAAAGCATCACATTAAAAATGTAATTCACTATTTATCATTTGTTAATTGCTTTAAATACTTTCCTAGCTTAGTATGACGACTAATGGGTTTTAATTGTTTGAGGAACTAACAAGTGAATAAGTTCAGAATATATCAGAATAATGCAATGAGCAATTGTAATTTCTCTACTTTGTAATATTAGCATCACAATACCAATATACTAAATAATTTTAAAATTTCCTCTTATGTGAACAGGACATGCCCCTCCCTTTGAAAATCTACTGATTTAAAACTTTTTGTACAAATATTTTTAAAAATGTTTCAGAGTGATATATTTAACGCATAATTTGTTAATTGTTTGTTTTAATTTTTCATGTTTTTTACATCTGTCAAAGTAGAGTCATGTAGGCTCGTGAGTAGAACAGTTTCTGTAATGCTCCTCTGGTGGCTGGTTGAAGGTTCTTAGTGGAAAAGCCAACCTCCAAGTGGAAAAACGTTCAGTAATGAAGCCCCCTTACATAATTCCAAATAATTCTCTATTCAGTGAAGATGCAAATTTCGAAAATATAGTAAAAACTGACTACATTTAAATTCAAATTGCAAATAATTACAGTAGAAAAAGCAGTGCTAAAAGACAGATTAATAAAAATATCGTAACCAATATAATTAATATGCAGCACAAATACAATACAATGCAATACAAATACAATACAATATAAAAATTTTATCCACACACGTGTGGTAAGGACATTTATGTACAAAATATGACCAGATGGTCGCGCGACCAATTTATTAAATTCTGGACCGCTTAAAATGAACTAACTCCCGTATAAAATAACATACAGTAGGTCAGTAAAAGAGCCTTCGGAGAGTGGGACGGTGTATCAATAGTGCAAGAGTCATTGAAGGGTGTCAAGACTGCACTTCGATACCTAGAGACAGAGGACTATGCAGAATCAAGGAAGGAAAGGAATCAACGAATATGGAAAGAGTACGAACTCTGGAGAAGGATGTATCGAAATTACTAATGAAATATGTACGAAGCAAACAATTGAAAATAATTGATTTTTAAGGACAAATGAAGATATTGAAATATTGAGTTCGCGCTGTTAATGTATTTTACTGTATCTCTATATTAATGAAATCAATTGCTTATTGTATATTTAATTTTGATCTCATGGGATATTGAATGATACGAAAGTGAACCAAACACGTTAGCCCCCAGAAGTTCACTATAACCGGAGTCGACTGTAGTAACCAACCTAGTAAAAGCACTCACTCAGGACGCATACATACAATATGTACATCGTTTCCTTCACAAGGTCATACTAGGTCGTAATGGCGCGTTTCGCCACGCATGGGCGGAAACACCCTACATTATACGAGGACAGCGATGGCAAGAGCGCTTATCACCGTGCAAATAAATGTGCGCCGTATTTCTTTGAGGCGGCTAGATGAGTTACTATTAGTGGCGACAAGCACTCAATTCGATGCGCTATAATATTGGCGAATCCTTGACGTACTTCTCGTTATTTCATAACTATTTCTCAGCTATTTCCTACTATTACCATTAAAACATATGTATATTTTTTCCTAATATTCAATTCTTTTCGATATGCATTTTATATATATATATATATATATATATATATATATATATATATATATATAATGCAATCAGGTCATTGGCGCATCTATCGATGACAGAACGCCTCGTCTCTGACGTCATTGTCTTGCCCTGATTCCCTCCCCTTCCCTCTCTCTACGTTATAAAAGTTGGGAGCGGTCTACGTTATAAAAGTTGAACGGTGCCCTTTAAGACCCGTTTATAAAATTAGGTTCTATTTAGTGCCATCTATAGATCACAATTTCCTAGTGGCCGAAAGGATAATGTCAGCGACCCTGTACTTCCTGCCGTCACGATGTCAACAAAAAACAGGAAATTGAATTCAAGGAGTACACACGGTCTAGCGTGAGGAATAGACACGTTTCAATCGAATAGATGTGTAGAGATTAAAAAGGGATCTAAGTGTATAATACAATCTTTCAATTTCGAATTTAATGGCATGATATCGTAAACCCTCGAAACAGCTTCTCCATTTTTCCTATATTCAGGAGAATATAAAACTGTATTAGATTCTAACACAATCGATAGGTACATTGACAAGTTCTGACATCAATTTTCTTTCCTTTATTTATATGCATTTAAAATGTAGGATGAATCGTACACTCTAGAGGTAATTCTTTTAAAATTACTTATTCTATAAGATTGTGTGCTCCGCACCTCCATGATACTGTTATTCATGTATTTATGCACATATATCCTCACTCTCAGATGCTTTCTATTATGTTTCTTTTCCTTTAACATCAAATAGTATCGAATGGGAAAAAAACACTTGCAATTACACTTACTTCTGTTTACAGCTTATCTCTGCACCGTTTGTCTTGTCATAGGTACGAGCTGTGGTACGGCGAACGAAGAGCCTTGTTCACACCGAACCGGAAGTCCCTGCCCGCATCGCGTCACTAAAGATAAATGCGTCAATTGAGCCTTAAGAGACTGGGGACTTCTGAGAAATATTTTTGTCTCTTTAAAAACATTTGTAAATAATTTTCACTATTGTTCTGCAAAATGAACATGTTACAAATAAACAGTATATAAAGAAAGTATTTGTGAGAACTCGAATGTTTGATACTCAACGTCTGTCTTAACAGGTAATGCTCAAAGGAAAGGATCTCATACCACAAATATATTTGATTCTTTGTGGGTAGGTAGAGGAATATGCCCTGGAGGATCTCTGTTAACACGTGGGCATTGTAGTAATACGAGCAAAGGGATAACGTGTCACTATGTATTTCAAGAACTCTTCAACAGAAGATAATTTCACAATATTTTTGTAGACTTGGTTGTAGTTATCTGTTAGAGTACATTAAATAATATGGGCCATGTAGGATTAGTGACACTTGCGTGTCGTATGCAAGAAGTGTACTATCTGAAAATGCATTAGTATCAGTCATTCGAAGTTGTTCGGACCGTGTCTTGCAGCACTTATCTTGTCAGAATGTTGGTTATATGAATAGCTGTTTTTACATATTGTATTTGCTCGTGAAATTCGATTCGCTTTAGTGAACATTTCCGGCCCATGTGACACGTTCTACATTGCGTTGCAATATGTTTTGTTAGGAGTAGAATTTGAATCATACCAACGGTGCAATGTATGACTAATTCTTTTGGGTAAAGACGTAAAGAAAGTGTATTCATTGCTTAGTTCGCGTATTGCTGCAAACGTTAAATTCAGAAAATAAAAACTTATCTTAACATATAACGAAAATGTGATGAATGTGAAGGTAATTTGTTACCTGGCATTTCAATAATTTTCATCGGCGAATCTGGTAGGAAGAGGAGATGTTACCCTCTCACCCGTCATATTTTCAATTTCATCTTATTTTTTTCTAATTTCATTTTTTAAGCTGAAGATGTTCTCAGTTAAACACATTTTAACGATGATATTGCCTACATCAGAACTGCTAATTATTTTTCCAATACCTAGTTGGCGAGTATTCTCCCAATATTTCCACCATTCTTATATGTCGTTGTTTATTACCTCAGTCTCAAGAGCTTTGTTGATCTCTAGATGTACGAATGTCCTCCGAGGAGCACAAGCTAAGCAAAGATTTTTATTGGTAAGCTGCACCTAATCTTTTCTCATCGTTTCACATTGTTTCTTTTACTGGACTTCGCCATCAGTACCTTCGGTGTGGGCCGCACCAGTGCACCTTGGGTCAGTACAGGAAACTGAGATCCTCTTAGAGGAAGGGAAACTGAGATTGAAGTAGGCAGAAAAAACGAAACGGAAATCTTCGAGAGAATCAGAAATATCGAATTAAATATAATGAAAGAAAATTAGGACTTGATATTCGTTTAGCTGATTAGAAATAATTGTTTAAGATTAAACTACTTTTGGATTCATAATTACTTTCGAGAAGAAACGGCGGGTGTCAGTGCAGGAATTGGTGTGATCTCTGTGGAGATTCTCTTCCAGACTCTCAGCGATTTTTGGAGTCTTGGCGTCTCTGGCACGTTCATTTTTTTGCGAGGGGGGGGGGAGGCACGAAGTGTGAACATCCCCGATTTTTTGTTGGCGTCACTATAATATTTTTATTGATTTATTGACGTTAACAATGTGCCTGATGTAGATTAAAATATGGACAGTTATGTCGCAGCTCCCATTGGTCTTCGTCAGATATGATCCAGGCTCGCTAGAAATTCCTAATCTACCCGCCAGTTCAGAAGCATAATATTCTATAAGCAAGATTCATAATATTCCTCTCACATGCATTTTGACTGTCCAATGAAAATCAGCAAAATATGTTTGTATACTGTTAATGTTATCGTTTCGGAGTCTTAATGTCATTAAAACTATAATTCTCATCATTATAATACATTATTCTAAAAAAACAGTCTTCGATAAAAATTGAAATTATAATTAAGCTCTGAATATTCTGAAAATGAAAATTCTGAAATTGGGGGTGACATGTCCCCTTGTCCCTCGCCAGCATGGCTGGAGTTTGGAGTGAATGCAGATATTCTCCCTGATTTTATTCTGGACAGTAAATTCAGTGCAGTGCAGTGCAGTGCAGTGCAGTGGAGTGTAGTGCAGCGCAGTGTAGTGTTATGAAGTGAAGTGGAGGGAAGGGAATGCGAAAGAAATGAGTCACAGTTAAGTGTTGTGCAGTGAAGTGAAGTGGAGTAAGGTTCGCGTGGTGATGTTATGTACTATTTATTATTATTATTATCTTAATTAACTACTTTTTTTGTAACTTTTTCTTAGTGAATCTAAGTTTAATGCATGTAAGGTTAAGATATTCTGCCACCAAGTTACTACACTTAATTGCAGAAATAACAATAAATCTAAAATCTAAATAGAAACTTTACTTCTTCGCAAATGCCACATACAATTTGCACCGTTTGTTGCCGTAAGCGTTACGTTGCTGTGTGACCCGACTCATCGGCTTATTCGTCGGCACTGCCAGCACCCCGCCCGCATCCTTCAATCGGTCGTGCGCGGGATGGCGGGCATCGTGTCAGAGCGGCGTCCGCCGCGAGCGCGCACGCGGCCTGTTGCAGCACGCCCCACTCACGCCCACCCACGCTCGGACGCCGGCGCGCGCGGGCGAACGCTCCGTCGCATCCGGCACCGCCCCCGCTCGCCCCGCCCCTCCCCCGCCCCTGCCCCGCCCCGCCCCCGTCCGCCATCGGCGAGTTACGTCACGGCGCGGAGCGGCGTCCCGCCACGCCGCGCGCCGGTCCGTGCCTGGTGCCTCGCGCGCGGATACGACACGACGCCGTTGCAGCGGCGTGCTCCGCTCCCGGACGAAGAGACGAAGCCTCTATTCCAGAACTGAGTGACAAAGTCTCCAATGCCTCACTAAAAGACAAAGTCTCCCTTCCCTCACTAAAAAACGAAGCCTCCCTTCCCTCACTAAACGACCTCCCGTCTCTCACTAAGAGACAATGCCTCCATTCCCGAACTAAAAGACGAAACCTTCTTTCTCGAACTAAGAGACGAAGCCTCCATTCCCGAACTAAGAGACACAGCGTCTTGATGATCGGCTTATTTCACGAAAAGATGGGCTTTCGGCTGATTCCATAAATGAATATTCGTAGATCTGTAAAAAAATGTGTTTGCTTTATGAAGTTCTTAATTATTGGGGACTAATGTGCATTGATTCTAGTACTAGTACTAGTAGTGGAATATTAACAATATTAATGAGTAGAACTATTAATTCAGATCTCCTGTGATCCGGTACCGGTGTCTAAGACCCTGGAAGTCCAGAAACACATACTGAAAGGCCGATATTGAGGAGTCTCAACCTCCCTTGACCCCGTTGGTTGTACCTGCAGCCGAATGTACGTATGTAAAAATAGACATTGTATGAAACTTTATACGGAAAAATAGGAGTGAACATTCAATTACTATTATTTCGAACTCCTCTAAAACGTTTGGTAATGAAACTTTGAAATATGATTACAATTAGAATATTTTCTTACAGCCAGGAATATGCACAAGAGTGCAACGATTATACTTATGATTTATAGTGTTTCAATTACTGACCAAGAAGATGAGAGATAACAAGAAAACAAATAAGACTTTCTTCATTAGTACAACTGTGGAACTAATAATTTTACTTTCTCACGTGCTACTTTTGCAATAAGGAGATATTATTTTAATACCGCACCAAAAACAGCTATTTTTTTATGCCTGCCTACATGCCTTTTTGCCTGTCTGTCTATGTGTTCGTCTGTCCGTCTGTGAAAACGCTAGCGGCTGAAATGTAGACAAGATTTTTCACCAAAATTGGTGAAAATCCCCTGATCGATCTTGCTGATGTAGTTGCCCTTTGAATTATAAAAGGATTTTGGGAGGCGTTTACTTTACGCGAAGCCTGAAGGAGTGTTTTGAAAATGTTCTCAAAAATGGCTCCAAATTCTACGTAAAAGCTCAATAGTCTAATTTTAGGTATAAGTAAATTTTACGAACATTTTTTCTTAGATTTATACAGAAATGTTTTTCTTTGATTTATGAACAATAAAATAATCCATATATTAAATAGCGTTTATTACATTAAAACAACGTATAAATAACGTTTCAAAAGCAAACGTTTTTAGTATTAAACATTCACATTTAAAATTACGCTTCCCTGAGATGACGGATGACCAGATGAGGAAAATAAAATAGCTTACGAAACAGTGTTTTATGTGTTTTAGATAATTTCAGTGTAATAAACACCGTTTAACGTGCGGTTTATTTGATTTTCTTCAATCCAAGGAAGTGCATTCATAATCAGTATGTCAGTAATTCGGCTTTTTGAATGGCACAATTGTCGGGAGGTGAAAATAACGTAACGCCCTGATTCCAGGAGGATGGCCAGGCATAAGGACAGTGTTATGATGTGATATAACAATTTCCCGGATGCCGGAACACAAATTTTCATGCCAGATGGCGTACACCGACACACGGATTGTCATGTATGGCCAAGGTCATCGTTTCGCAATATGTATGCCGTAAGAGGTAAGCTCTCCGTGGGAGCAGCTATTTTGAACCAAATAACAAAAAAGAGACTCTTGATTCACCAGGACTATGAATCCGTCCATTTCGTATACTTCGATTCACTTCCCTATGGTTTGCATTATCTATGTTTTGCAATCATTTTCTTGGTTTGTGACCTAATCTCTTGATTTTTTCTGAGAAGAAAATTACATTTATAGGTTGTAAGTTCTACGCTCGGAAATGTAACAGCAAAACACGCTACTTTCGTAATAAACAATGAGGAATTATTATTAATTATTTGGATTGTGTGCATAAATTTTAATTTGTCACTTGCGTTATTAACAATTTCAAGAGAATGTTAATGAAAAGAATATAGCTGATATCATCTCCAAATTGTCCTGAAGTATACAGGAAATGTTCAATAGCTCAATGTAGTTAGTTATTAACTTTTATTTATTAATTTAAGCCAGCATAATATACACATTAGGTCAAAAACTAGAAATGTTTTAAATGAAGCAAAGCTTCATAAAGTGATGAACCTGTTTCCAACATTTTATCTTTTAAGGAAAATAATGATGCCAACAAAATAACGAGTATAAATGTTGTTTACGTGGGTGCTTCTCATTGTCATCTGAGAGATAACGTTATTAATTCTTTTTCGTCAATACCTTAAACCATAATTCTCATTCCGCAAACATTGGGTCTTATTTCCCTGTTTTTATTCTTAGCGTTTCGATATTAATTGCCATTTACCCTGCTTATTGACTATTTGAATTCTTGCTATTGTTATCTAAATTATCTTAATAAAATTTCAGGCATGATTTGCACTGCAATTCCAATTTACTTCAGAACGCCCAAGAAAACTTTTAACTGCACTTAACCGTACGTACAACCCGCGAACGTCACTAGAACGTTATCGATCGCTTGTTCCGGTGAAACTTTCTGCCTATCAACATTTCCGCGCTAGCACGTCAGCCTTTGGACACTAGTTTCTGTCTTTCCCCTTTAAGAACCTTAGGACGATCTTAAATTAATGATTGTTCTAATGTTCGAATTCAAAGGCCGCGTTTTAAGACTCCGGGCGCGTCAGTGGCTTAGGTCATTAGTCCCGTAAGTGTAGTGCATGTAGTGCGCGCCTGCGTGTCTGTGCGTGGGCGTCTTCCAGCTCGCAGGAGGCTGTTTTGACATGAGGAAACAGCTGCCTGGACACGATTGGTTGTACAACGGGACTCTTGTAATTCCTTCTCCACCAGTAATTTGTAATCTTTCTCCTTTCTCCATGTCAGCTCAGCATTCGCGCCATGATTGCTTGTGATTAAGATTGTTAATCGAAATGTTTTTCATTCGTATTCTTAGATAATTACCCAACTGAATGAAAAAAAGAAAATTATTGAATATTATTGCTTCTTGACCTCCTTTTTTATGTATTCTAGTAGGTATTCGACTTAAGAAAACGGCTGAATGAAAAAGAATCTACATATTAAATGCCTAAATTTTTGCTCTTCATTAACGCCTGTATCAGAGGTTGAAATTGATAATTAATTTTATTATACAGTTTTTTTAATAGAGAGGGAAGAAGAAAATGGGAAATCTGTTGAATAAGATTAATTATAAATTTCCTGCTCGATGAAGATCCAACAGGGAGGCCGAAATGCTGATTTTCAAAGAATGATTGAAACTACATTTTTGCCATTCAGTTTCACAATATGTATTTTATTTATATATCGCATTTTCATACAGCATTCGCCTATGAACACAATTTGCAAGCAACGAAAACAATGTTACGCGAATAGCAATACATTAAAGTATTTATGTTGACTTTGCTGTTTTTTATGAGCGTGGAAGTGTTGGCAGCTGCGGTTGTGTCGGCGAGGGAGGCAATTAAGATGTTTTTTAACGGCGAGTGATAGAGAGGCCACTATCAGGCTGTCGATAGCTACTCGAGGTAGTAGGTTGTGTGACCTTTACTTGAGAGATTTATGTGGGGATGTTCCGGAAAGCACTTTTTGGATCTATGATGCATGATGGCCAAGTATATGATGTTGACAATGTGTAGGCCATTGGAACAATTTAACTGACGCAACAAAGTAGGTGACAGGAGTTGGAGTCGTTAATATAAATACCAGTGACAAGGTAGGGATGTACTCCTGGCATTAAACATTGTTTCTAAAAGTTGTGAAGCTGGTGAGTGAAGAGGCAGTTTGAGCTTCTGAAATACCCTTGAGTGACACAATGAGACTTGGTGGTGATGGAACGATACGAGTTGTAAGCGGCGACCACCATGCATCAAGAATTAACAGGAATGGCAAAGTATTAAGCGAGAAACGATTTTCAATCCATGTGCATTGGAAGTATTCGTTCAGATAATGCTCAATGAGAGTGCCGTATGTTATTCTTTTATTTATTATAATTTCTCGTACTGGATTTCAAGAATTGTGAATCAATGAATTAATTGAATGATTGTGAATTAATTTCGTGCATAAAACAATAGTGTAAATGACGAACGAGTGGTTAGGGAAACCGTAGGAACCCTGCTGAGTATCTTATTTAAATTTTATGTTTATATTTAGTAATAGTCACTACGATAAATGGGTTCTTTAGGACCCCATTTTAACGTTGATTTATACAAACAAACATTACATACGTTTACCGTTTTTCTGTCACTAAGATTTTACATTAGAAAATTCTATTATTTACTGTAGAATACTACAAAAAAATATTAAATTCAAATCACAGAACAGTACATATCCCAGAAACACAATTCACAAATACTTGTACATTTACATTGGCTAAATTGTATTGACTTCTTCGATGTTCCGTTTCGTCCATCATAGGTTGCCAGTGTTCAAACGCAATTCCACAAGATGTAAGGCGAGCGTGATATAGGCAATGCTAAAGGTCACAGCTGCAGTTATCTTGCAAGAAACATTTCTTCCGTACAATCAGTCCCAAGAGATGACAGGCTCGTAGAGTCAATGAAGGGCCGCGCTCACCGCGCCGACGGTCTTCCCCCGTGCGCCTCCGCTGGTGACTGCGGCGCGTGCACGCAGCCGCGGCCAGCGACGGCGGTCGCGGAGCCAGCGAACGCGCCGATAAAAAGCAAAATAAGGCCAGATAAGGCCGCCGCGCCCCGCGGACGCCGCCGCCGCCGCCGCCGCCGCCGCCGCCGCCGCCGCCGAAGTCGTTCCTTCGGTTCCGGTTGGAGGCGCGCGCTCCGCTACACAGTTGCCGCTAGTTCCTCCGGTGCGGGGCGATCCGTGCTGTAGTAGTTGTTCGATTGACTGATCGATCGATCAATCGATCGATTGATTAATTGATTGATTGGTGTTTCCGGGCGGGACAACTGCAATTGTCATTACTCCCATAAGTGTAGTGCACGTTTTATTACCGGGGGTGGCAGTGTTCGTCCCCTGCTGGATGGTGAGAACCGCCGCAGACCCTCACGTCAGCTTGGGTGGTTTTACCCATCCTGGTATCTCTCACCAGCGGGGCACTGCCCCAGCCGGGACAAGCTCGAAGCTCTCGTCTCATTTCCTGACATGCGTAGTAGTGTAGAGCATATATTAAGTATAAATGTGTGTAAGTAAGAGATGACGATAGGACAAGGAAGGGGAAAGAAAGATGGTGCATGGTTCGTGGCCCATTTTTTAGACTACTTCTCCGGCATTGGCCTGGATCAGAGAAACTACGGAAAACTACCGATCAGAGCAACCGGCCGCTAGAATTCTCCGTTCTCAGACAGCGACTGAATTCGACGTATCTAGGGACTGAGGACTGCTCTGTTTTCACCCGCCCAAAATGACTCATTGATAAATGGGAAGTAGTCAGTACTCCCTGCTTTGTGACTAATATTCAAGAAATAATATTGAAATAATGAATACTGATAAGTAAATCTACATGTGTAGAAACCATTACAATTACTGTTCATTGGGTCATTATTGTGACTCATTGAGTTATTACCATTCACATAAACACTGAAGGTTTTGTATACAATCGTTATGACTCATTGCGCTCTTCACGCTAAACTAACCGTGCAAACAGGCACATTAACAAGCATTTTGGGCAATATGCTTCTGTTATGTTATTTGTATGTGGTTGCTTGTAATTTGCTTCTCCGAAAACTCCTGTTTTGGTCATAGATTTGAAAGAAATTGACATTTGCTTCTAATGTGTCAGTATTATTCACTTTGTCGCAACATTGCATTATTTTGTGATTGATTCGTGATACCCGGCGCGTGATCAGCTAAGTCCATTAGTTCCGTAAGTGTGATTACATGTTTTCTCCTCGTGATCTTCCCTCGCTGGATGGTGATATCTGCCGCTGACCTATCTGTTGTCTAGCCGGGTTCTCCCCAACCATCTCTCACAAACGGGGCAACGCCGCATTCAGGGCACATTCTAAGCTCTCGACCGCTCATCCGACAAGAGTGGTAGCGTATTGCATGTGAATGTAAGAGTGTGTAAGTAAGGGGTGAGGATAGGACAAGGATGAGGAAAGACAAATGCCGCGCGGTCAATGCTAGAATTCTCCTCCAGACCAAGCTGTATAGCTAATGTCGAAAATCTTTCCACCGTCAGGACTAACTTCGGACATCCCCGTCAGAGGTACTGCAGTTGACATCAGTTGATGTCCTGAGCCCCTTCTCCCGGTGGCCCAGAATTCGTTCATTATTTTGT